>CM035801.1:1716068-1823568 GCA_020466265.1 Siphamia tubifer
TATTTCTTTGCTGAAATTACAATTCATTTCCGTCGTGGTTGGTATGGTTTGTAATGTCCATATGGTTTTTTTCTTTTTCCCCTTCGCTTCATAATGTGTTTAATCTAAACTGATAAAGTCAATATTAAACCAAAGCGAGCCTCATACACAGTATGAAGTCTGCCTTGAAGCTAATTAGCTTTAGCACCAGAAGGAGGGAGATGTTAATGACAGGATGGGTGTAAAATTTAAATAAATGTTTTTAAAGTCCTGCCTCCATGATGAGCTGGAATAAAGTTTTTTATAGTGAGAATTCTGAGGGGAAAACCAAAAAGTGAAACCGTTTGGCTGATAAAAACAACCACCAGGCCTGGGAGTGAAGGGAAAAGAAGGAAAAGAATGTGTGGAAAAGGGAGAGGCAGGAAACTGGAGTTGAACATGTGACTCATTCCCTCCAAATCGATCTTTTTTTTTTTTTGCTGTGGTCAGTGACTCAGAACTCACAGTGTGTGCGATGGTGTTGGCATACGTGTCGGCGATCCAGGACATTTCCCTCTCTCCTGTGCTCATGTCTGGAGCGGGAACGTCGATGCCAGGCCCTGGAGACGAAAGGAAAAGGAAGAGACGGGAGCAGTTAATAACAATAATAATAATAATAATAAAGAAGGAACTGAACTGATTCAAACTGTTAGACTAGTCCTGGACAGCGTTAGGGTACTAACTGGATCCACATGTTTGGAAGAATCGTTACAGGAATTATTCAAGCACCAACATTAGTACAGATTAATTTTGGGACATACTGCATCGTTTCAGAAGGGCTGACAAATAATCCAGTCACATGGTTTTAATAATAATAATGGATTAGATTTATATAGCGCTTTTATTTCAAAGTACAGTCATTTGTGTAAAATCTCATTTTTTAGAATTTTATTTTTAGTAAATATATCGTCAACTGGAGAAAAAAACCCACTGAAATGATACCTATGGGTCTATGAACTTTTTTAGGTATGTTAATTGAGCCAACTTTAATTAGCATGGTTTTTGAAGCTGTTCTGAAACGATGCCATACGTGCTAAAGTTCATCTGTACTAATGTTGGTGCTTTAACCCTGTCGTTAGCCTCCCCAGCTAAATGGAGCTAGCTTAAACTGCTAGTGCAGGATCTGTGAGCCGACCTTTAAACCTCTAATTGACCCTCAGCTCAGTTGTAACAGTGTTAGATGACAGGTGTTGGGGGGGGGGGGGGGGGTATCCTGGACCCAGGTCCAAAAACAGACCTTAGTAGTACAACTAACATGTGGGGGGGGTGGGGTCTTCTAAAGAGTGTAGATGGCATTTCAACACCCAGCTGTGACCGTGTTTATGCCACACATGCCCAGTGAAGGCAGCGTCAGCGTGGGCATGGGGACCCCCCCCCCAGAGGAACGAACACACCCATTCAACCCTGGAGCCAACATGTCCTTTACCATCTGTCAACAGTAGTAACAGTATTTACCAACACTGTTTTAACAGGTAGGAACATTTCTAATCATGCGACCTTGATTTTGACCTTTTAGAGTCACTCAAGGTCAAAGGTCATGATGCCATTTTGGACTCTACACATAGTTCCCTGTCAGTAATAGTAACAGAGTACTCGCCACTATTTTTGGAGTTATAAACAGTCACAATTGTGTGATCTTGATTTTGACCTTTCAAGGTCAAAGGTCATGCAGCCATTTTGAATACCATACCAGGTTTCCCATCTGTCTATAATAGTACCTGGTAACCCCACACCCCAGATGACACCCTGGTGTTCACTCTGCCCACAGTCACATTAATGTGACACTGGACACATGTTGAACCAAACAGTGTTAAAGTAACTCTGGTGTCATCTTTACACCTGAAACAAACACACTGGAGTGCTTCAGCCTCGGCACCATGTTCATGTCATTCTGAACCAAAACAATGCAGAGTATGTGACGTTGTCACATGAAGAATGAGAGTGGAGTAAACACAGGACTCCAGTGAACTGACAGAGAGAACACTCTGAACACTTTACACTTTTTAATTACTGTCCAGTAACTACCTCTGCCAAGGAGGTGAGGGTTGTGCAGACATTTTCTAATTTAATGACTATATTTTAAGTAATACACAGACATGTTTATATGGTTTTATTCCTGTTTAATCCAAAGCTTCATTCCTCTTTCAGATGAACCATGTAAACTTAAACTGAAATCACAATAAAGTCACTGCTTTAATTCTGATCTGAAGTCAATAATTCCTCTGATATGGAAACCCGAAATTCCTCTGGAACATTATTCCTGTCGTTTTGCACATGCTCAGACTGGTCTGGTCACCACGATGATTCGCACATTTGCAACAGACGATGCACATATTATATTATGGACATTAGTTTGTTCATTCCCATGGTTGATTGGGTCGAGCTGCTGCTCCATAATTATAACAAAAATAAAGTCAAACATCATATGTAGTATCTGCTCTAACATGTTGATAGGGTTAGGGTAGGCTAATGCTAACGCCAAGATCACATGTAGTATCTGCTCTAACATGTTGATAGGGTTAGGGTAGGCTAATGCTAACCCCAAGATCACATGTAGTATCTGCTCTAACATGTTGATAGGGTTAGGGTAGGCTAATGCTAACCCTAAGATCACATGTAGTATCTGCTCTAACATGTTGATAGGGTTAGGGTAGGCTAATGCTAACCCTAAGATCACATGTAGTATCTGCTCTAACATGTTGATAGGGTTAGGGTAGGCTAATGCTAACCCTAAGATCACATGTAGTATCTGCTCTAACATGTTGATAGGGTTAGGGTAGGCTAATGCTAATGCTAACCCTAACATCACATGTATCTGCTCTAACATGTTGACAGGGTTAGGGTAGGCTAATGCTAACGCCAACCCTAACCTCACATATATCTGCTCTAACATGTTGATAGGGTTAGGGTAGGCTAATGCTAACGCTACCCCTAACATCACATGTATCTGCTCTAACATGTTGATAGGGTTAGGGTAGGCTAATGCTAATGCTAACCCTAACATCACACGTATCTGCTCTAACATGTTGATAGTTGAAACCAACTCAAAACAGGAAGTGGACTCTATGGTTTTCTTCCACACATTAAGCGGTCGTTCTGTCCAATCAGAACCCTCTGTACCTCCAGCTCTGAAAGAACAATTAACTCGAACTGAATACATCTGTTTCCATGGAAACCTTTATTTCAAATGAATTGAACAGACTTTTATTGATCGTCTACAGGAACTTCATTTGTTACAACAGCAGATAATATTGGTGCAGTAACACGCTGCCCCCTACAGGCACCAGGTAAAACTGGGATGAGAAAGGAAACGTGCACATAAAGAGTGCAGACACATTTAACATAAGACATAACTTTACTCGAGGTCCATGAGCTGGAGTCGTTTGTTCTTGGGACAAAATGTGAAGACAGTGGTATAAACAAGGACACATGAGGATGAGACACGACGAGCCAAAACCGAGACCTGTACCCAGGTCTCGGGGGGGGGGGGGGGGGGGGGGGGGGGGGGGGGGGGGGGGGTACTGAATAAAAATTTCAGTGCATGAACACACATTTATATTTTTTTTCTAAATTATTGTTCCCAAGACTTATTAGGATGAATCAACTGATTTTTTTAAGAGAATTTTAGAAAGCTTCACACGCACCAATCCCCCCCTGCAGTACCTCCACGTACCCCCCCGCAGTACCTCCACGTACCCCCCCGCAGTACCTTCACGTACCCCCCCGCAGTACCTCCACGTACCCCCCCGCAGTACCTCCACGTACCCCCCCCGCAGTACCTTCACGTACCCCCCCCGCAGTACCTCCACGTACCCCCCCGCAGTACCTCCACGTACCCCCCGCAGTACCTCCACGTACCCCCCCCGCAGTACCTCCACGTACCCCCCCACAGTACCTCCATGTACCCCTGGTCTTAGTGTTGGGTCAGTGCAGACGTACTAGTTCATTTCTGATCCACACACACGTGTACAACCTTTATTTTTAAACCATTTTGACACTAACTGTGTGTAAATGAACAGACAAATTAAACCAGTTCTTACCAATGAATCCTTTCTTGGCCAGTTCAATAGTGAACCTCCTGGTGATCTTCTCCAGCTCATTATCCTAAAAACAACAACACGTCCCATCATTTACAATCACATTTATTTACAACATTAAAATTCTACACAACATTAACTTTATATAAAATACTTCTAGAAAAATATTTAAGTCAAACATTTGAAAAGGAGGAGGATGAGATTTAACTTAAAATCTGCCTCCACTGTACCCACCCTCCCACAGACCCCAACCCTACTGACCCCAAAAACCAGGCCTTCTCAAATCTGGTCCTCATGGCCCAGTGTCACAAAGGATTTAAAAAATAAATATATATATATATATATATATATATATATATATATATATATATATATATATATATATATATATATATATATATATATATATATATATATATATATATATATATATATATATATATATATATATATATATATATATATATTTTTTTTTTTTTTATTTATTTTTTTTTTTTTTAAATAAAACATTAAATAAATGTGTATCTGTAATAAACATGAGTTAACCTCTAATGAAACATTAAAAAATACACTGAACAGCACTAAAAGCATAAGAATGAGTGTCCACAGATGTCATTAAATCTGTGTGTAGTCCTTATGTCCTTTAATGGACCTTTTTAACAGGAAGTGTAAATATGTCAGAGGAGCGTCAGCGAACTTCCTGTTAAACGTCCAGACAGTAGAAAGACGGTAATATCTTTAAGTTCCTGAAGAAATTTGACACTTTTAACATTTGCAGATATTGGAAGAATCATGGAGGAAAATTCACTAATGAAAAAAAAAAAAAAAAAAATGATAAAGGCTACAATATTTTCATTGAGTAAAAATTATCAAAGTAAATAGAGATGAATGTTACTGAAGTGATTAGTCTGTCCACCAGTCATTAGTCTGTCCACCAGTCATTAGTCTGTCCACCAGTCATTAGTCTGTCCACCAGTCATTAGTCTGTCCACCAGTCATTAGTCTGTCCACCAGTCATTAGTCTGTCCACCAGTCATTAGTCTGTCCACCAGTCATTAGTCTGTCCACCAGTCATTAGTCTGTCCACCAGTCATTAGTCTGTCCACCAGTCATTAGTCTGTCCACCAGTCATTAGTCTGTCCACCAGTCATTAGTCTGTCCACCAGTCATTAGTCTGTCCACTTCTACCTAGGACTAGGGTTCTATGGTTATGTATGGACAGTATAGAGGACATGGACTATTTGACTATTTATATTTGTTCAAGTCAACATCTCATTAGCATAATGTTAGCGTTAGCCCAATGCTATCATAATCCATTCCCATTTGTCTCTGGCAGTGTGTGTTTATGTTAGTGTTTGTTTGTCATAATATTTAATGTAGTAGACGGGCAGGTTTTTGTGAGGGTTAGATGTTACCCATGACAAATAAAAAAAGAGGATGGTCCCAAACTCCACGTTTGATCAGTGTTCATACATTTACTGTGACTTACTGCTGTTGCACTAACTACTGTTCACTGTTCTATCACTATTTACACTCTTTCCTTCCAATGCTACTGTTGTTTACTGCTGACACTGATGTACTGGCATGGAAAGGTTAAAGGTCACAACTACAGTTTAAGGACAACATTACTTATTTGTGTTCACCATAACTTTAAAACCATGGACATTTGTTTTATCTCAACTCATAGCGACGTTAACAGCTGCCGTTTTTGACACCGTTCATATACTGGCTCCTTTTTCCTGTAGGAATAGAATCATTCTAAGGAAAAATGCTAGGGTTTCAAACCGTCATCCCCAGATGTAGTGTTCTGATGTGAAGTGTCTGCTGCAGACGGAAGTGCTCCTGTTTTAATGATAAAACTGGGCCCTTCATAACACTGAATAGCCTGGACCCATTTTCCTCTAGCTTCACCGTTAACAGGGAAGGAGTGGAAGGAAATATAAGATGCTTCTGGACATGACAACAACATCCTGCTATGTTACAATAACTGTTGGTCTGTACTGTCATCTGTGCCATTTAACTTTTACTGGTGCAGAAGTAGGGTTACGCTGAGCTTACGGATTTACGATGCGAAATGTGGAAGTAGTGAAAGAGGTCAATTTCACAGAATTAAAGCAGACCATGCTTCACTGTGGTGGTGTGTTCAAGGACCTGTTGGTGCGTAGGATCGTATGTGTCAAGGTGTGCTGTAGTCAGACTTACAGAATAATTCCTGGGGTTGATCTTGACTCCAGCTTTGGCTCCTCCAAACGGCACATCTGGAACAACAAAAACAAACTAAAATGACTTCAAAACACAACAAATTACAAAGTAATATCTTCATTTTGACATTTTAGCTCATAAATAATGATTTCTGATTTCTTTCCCTCATAATCTTGACTTCTTTTTTATGACGCTTGATTTTTTTTCTTAAATGTTCTGTCCATCCACATTAAACCAGAACCATGACCCAATAAAACACATCTACACACTAACTCACTTTTAAAGGGTTTCATTTTTACACATTTGACTTTTTTCTGCTGAAATAAATATTTCATCCATAGCAAATAAAACTGCAGTTTTATTTTTACTTTATTACAGTTCAGTAGTTGTACTTTTTTACTTCAGTAAACGAGTTGAATCAGTACTTCTACTTTTACCAAAGTAGTTTTTTCACACCAGTAGCTGTACTTGTACTGCAGTACAGACCGTCAGTACTTTGACCTTTCACCTCTGCGCCCCACCCTACTGACCTTATGATCCATAAACCAATCAGGACGCTGTGTTCTTCTGATCACACAACTACAGTCGACGTCTGAGCTACAGCTGTTTTTAAACCTCACTTAAAACACATTTATATTTAGATGGTTGACATGTTACCTCCTTTTTTTATAAATGTTGCTTGTTTTTTATCTCATTTTGGAAAACCCCTTGTGCATCTTTTTGATGTAAGGTGCTAAATAAAATGTTATTGATTAAATGTTCCAGACTAATCAGATGAATGAGAAAAACTAATGACTTTAGTGTTGACTAGAAACAATCTGGAAAGTTAATGCAAATAAATTAAATAATTGACAAAATGAGCAAAAGTTTCAGTAAAATTCCACTGCTCTACACTTTGTTTATAAAGTGTGTTGTTTACACTTTAAATGTGTTCAATCTTTCATCCTTTAATCAGATGAATCATGAAACTAATGTCTTTAATGTTGGTTAGTTGATGTTTTTAATCTACATGATGGTGTGGTATATGGACCCTAAGTCTCCGCCCCTTCTGGTCGGTCCGCTGGGCCGAAGTTCGTAAAAATTTAACATGAGTGGATGAGGATAAAATAATTATTTTCTGCTCCACTTTACTTTATGTCCTGAATCACACATTTGCTGTACTTCAATTAAAATCATAACCAATGATGTGTGTTTGGAGTTTCTTTGATACGTGTTTTGTGATTTATTATCGTGTAAAAATATGTCATTATTTGGACTCTGTTTGGACTACATATCAGACGTCACAGCAGAATCTTTCCCTGCAAACTTTTCTAAACCGTATACCACCTTTTCTATTTTTCATTTGTAAATACCTGTGTGTTTTGTGTCCCGGTGTAATCACAACACCATTTCCACATGTTCCCTCTACCGCTTCCCGGCTGACGAGAGCTTGTCCCCCATGCTGGCTCTCACTCGACCAACTATCTCTCCCCCAGAGTAGCTGCCACTTTCCACATGCCCCGATTTAAAGTGGTTTTCTTTTTTTTGTGTGTGTGTGTGTATATTGTGTTGTGCATTAAAAACCTTATGTTGTGTGATGTATTAAAATCAAATAGGATTGCAGGATGCAGATGGATGTGGTTGAACCCTCAATATAAATATATTTTTTATTTTATATTCCTTCTTTTTTCCCTTTTCTATCCCTTCTCTCTCTCCTCTTCCTTCCTTTAACTATTATTATTGACCTATTTCCTCCTCTCCTTCAAATTATCAAGAATAGCAATGCTAGTGGAAAACAATAATAACGAATAAGTAAAATAAAATGACAAGACAAGGATAGAAAAAATAAAAAAAAAAGAATAAAAATGAGGTGAAAAAAAAAGAAAAAATTAGATGAAATAAACAAAAACAAAAAACATTGGTTACGTTATCACACGACAAAAAAAAAAAAAAAAAGTGGTTTTCTCCACGTTTGATGCTCTTGCCTTCGTCCTGAAAGAAGAAGGTGAAGCTTTCCAAAGTCACAGCCATTTTCAAAGAGTTTGATGGTGAAGCTTGGTGATGACGTCATATTTGTGAGACGAACGTTGTAGTCCATTATTTACTCTGACATAAAACCTAACGTAACTTTGGATGTCTGTCCAAAGTCAGTGCTTTATCAATGTGAAAATTAATCTTTAAAATTCACACACATCATATGCAGGGTTCTACAGTGCGCCCATTTCACTCACATTTGCAGCAAATATTTCATCATGTGAACGAGGAAAACAAAACAGTCACACATGTGTGAGTGTTTGTTGCAGCAACAATAAGACACACAGACCTGAGGAGTTAATGAAAACCTACTAGAAATGAATTAAAAGTGTGTGAACAGCTCCACATAGAGACGAACACGGCACATATTGAAAGGATTAACCCTTTAACTCCTGATGCGTCAGCGCTGACACGTTCTGAGTGGATGGTTTAGTTTAAAAATTCAGACAAATTCAAGTGTTTTTTTAACTGTTATTTTACTGAGAATTTTGTTCATGGAACTGATGTACAGGTGTCGAAAAGCAAGTGATTAAGAAAAAGAAAAAGCCCAAACTAAAACTACTGGAACCAAATTACAACACTAGTTATTTATTCCTTTTTTTTTTACTTCATTTTGGGTTTTGTGGGTTTTTGTTTTTTTGCCTTTTTTCCACATTATTTCTTATTTTGTGAATATATATTAGTTTCTATTGATGTTGTTTATTTTGTTTATTTTTCAGTTTTTTTATTTTATTATTTTTCTTTAATTGTGTTCTGTTAGTGTCTTACTTTGTTCATGTTACATATTATTTTGTTGGTTTATTATTCATTTTTGTTCATTTTACTGATCACTTTGACTGTTTTTTGTTCATTGTGTTGTTTATTTTATCTTATTTTATTTTTTACTGTGTCTCAGTCTCAGGAGTTAAAGGGTTAATCATTCTAAAATGGATCTAATAACAAGGCAGCCAATACAACGTTCTAAAATGAATCAAAGGACAAAACATCCCATAATACAAAGTTATGTTATGGTCTGCTCTAAATTAACACAAATGACAGCAGTCATTCAACAATGTTAGTATCTGTGCGTAAGTACTGCACTGTAAATAAATAAACATTTAAAACTAAAACTGACTTGTGCCCCTATTTTTTTTTTTTTGTGTGCTCCTAAATTTTTTAACTTAGGGTCACGTGTGCTCCTGGAAAAAAAAGTTAGTGTAGAGCCCTGAACATATGTGAAAACTGTAGCACATTTCAAACGGGACCAGAAAATTACTTTTATCCCTCCATTGACTCACGTTCATTTTTTTATGGCACTTTGGTCCCATTGACCAGAAATTGATCGGAAATAGAAACGCGTCACTGAGGATCCCTATTCCCACGGTTCTCAAACTGGGGTCCGCGGACCCCTAGGGGGACGTGGCGCATGTCCAGGGGGTACGCGAAATTATTCACGGTTTTGTGGTTTTTTTTTGTTTTTTTGCTGTTTTATTTTGAAATGCAGAAGTTTTATTTTGTAGCGAGCAGGCGGAAGTAACAGCGCTGTTTGACGCCAGCTTGACTAAATTGAGACGGAGCGAGTCACAGGCTATTTTTAGCCACCCTGCAGCGAACATGGATCGATTTTTGTGTCCGCCAAGTTCCTCAAGAAGTGGTAAAAGAAATGACAATGAAAATGAAAATGACAAAAACAAACGCCCTAACCCTAAAAAGAGAAAGTACATTGATAGTTATATTGAGTTTGACAAGATCATCCCTCTCATTAAGTCTCTGTCTGTCTGTCTGTCTGTCTGTCTGTCTGTCTGTCTGTCTGTCTGTCTGTCTGTCTGTCTGTCTGTCTGTCTGTCTGTCTGTCACACACACACGGTTTTGTGTGTCTTTTGTTCCGTTTATTATTTTAAAATTATTTAAAATTGTTGTTTCTGAAGTGTTCATTTATATTATAATACCTGAAAATGTGGCTGGTTTGTACAAAAGCACTATTAAAAAAGGTTATCATTGTTTCATAATAATCATTGTTGAAGTGGTTTTTTATCATTTTCAGTATCGCGAGGATGAGGGGGGACATGGAAAAATGTCACCCCTCCAAGGGGGACCTGGGCCAAAAAAGTTTGAGAACCCCTGCATTATTCTACATATAAACCGCTTTATCTACATGTATACAATGGATTAATAAATATTACACCAGAAACAACTGGAAAGTCAATGAAAATAAAAACAAATAAAATAATCACAGTACTTTAAAAATAGAGACAAATACCAACCCCTTCAACAGAGCTGTTAGCGTGTGATCATGTGACCTATTGATCCATTTATTTATCATATAAATAAAGTTGAAAAAATCTGATTAAAAGCATAATGTTAGTGTTTTAATACCCACCGACAACAGCACATTTGTAGGTCATCAGAGACGCCAGGGCTTTGACCTCGTCTACGGACACATCTGTGCTGTAACGGATACCTGGGACACACAAATACACACTGTTAGCGCACACACACCACTCACAAAAGCAGCAACTTCAAGTAAAAACATGAAATTCTCCAGCATCGATTGAACATTTTGGACGTTTTAAGTGGAACAGCAGTTCTTCAAGTGTCCATGTAAAAGGCTGTGATTAAAACAGTAGGAGCAGGACACGTAGAAGAACACACATTAAAGCCAAAAACTTAACACATGTTCTGCTTCAGTCATGCATTACAAAAATTAAACTGCACAATCCATTTATCATTAGTTCATTTTCTAATGAATGAATGGAGTAAAAATAGAGTAAAATGCTGTAAAAACACTAAAATAAAACACACAAACAATAAACTGAGGCAGAATGTTGTTAAAATTAAACTTATTTTTCTTAATTTTGTCCCCAGCTTATTTACATCTTTTTTTGTTTGTATAGTTTATCAAACTAAGTATTTTCATAGTTCATTGGGTTTTTTTAGCACTGAAAGTTAAAACTTTGGAGTTGTCATTATGTTATTTTACTTGTTGGCCCAGTGGAGGTCAGTTTACTGGGTGTTCTGGATTATAAGGAGACACTTAAAATACTTTACAAAAACCACAGTGTGACGTAAACATGGAGTAACTCTGGATGTGCTTAGTGACTGGAAGGAAGACTTTTTAGCTCATCATTTTGACCCCTTAGTCCGCCCCACACACTCCACTCCGCCCCACACACTCCACTCCGCCCCACACACTCCACTCCGCCCCACACACTCCACTCCGCCCCACACACTCCACTCCGCCCCACACACTCCACTCCGCCCCACACACTCCACTCCGCCCCACACACTCCACTCCGCCCCACACACTCCACTCCGCCCCACACACTCCACTCCGCCCCACACACTCCACTCCGCCCCACACACTCCACTCCGCCCCACACACTCCACTCCGCCCCACAGTCCAGTAAATTTAGTGTTTTCATAATTCGTTGGGTTGGAGTTACCATTCTTTTTAATTATACTGGTTGGTCCTGGTTTAGATCAGTGTGACATTTGTGCTTCATATTATATTCTACAGGTTATTCAGTGATCATTTACCAGTAGATACTATTTGTCTGTATGTTGAACCCGACCTAAAAATCACTTCCACAGCCATGACTGTGGAATTATTCACCTTTACAAATGTATCCCAGAGGCCACATGTTGGACACCCCTGTTTTTAAAGGTTCACATTATTTCTCATCAGTGTTCAGTTCTGTGGCACTAAACATTAAAAAAAAAAAAAAAATCATGATCCTGTGTAGTTACCCAGTTACCCCCCCCCCCTCCTCCTCAACTTTCTGTATTCCTCATGCAACTACACACCTCCCAAACTTCAGAAAACTCTAGCCCCCCCCCACCACACACACACACACACACACACGTAACACTGTTCAACAGTCGACGTTGCGTAAACATGTGCTTCACAGACGCCGACAGAATGATTGATGAGCGACACCGGATCCTATTAATGATCACATGATCTATACGCAGCCATAGGCAGGGGGCGGGACAAAAGCTCAGGAGCCAATCAGACTTCCACTGTGACCCCCCCCCAGCCCAACTGGGTTAGGGTCAGTCCTTCCTGTTGTGTGGAGGAAGAAACAAAAAAGAAAAGAAAGAAGGGAGGGTGGGGGACGTACGCGGTCACCATGGTAACATTAACACAGTGAGTGTGTGTGTGTGTGTGTGTGTGTGTGTGTGTACTGTACATCCACATATAGCTGATCTGGAGTCAGACAAAATCAAGGGCACCAAGAAGACCTCAATTAAAAAAAATCCCCTTAATTCAAGGACTTTGTTTAATTCAAACCCTCCCCCAGCACAACATTTTTATTTTTTATTTTTTTGTACCTTTGGCTTAATTCAAGATTTTTTTCCTTTATTGTTGTGTTCATTTTAATTCAGGATTTTATCCTTTTTTTTTTTTTAACTTTAATTCAATATAGATCTGGAAAATCTTACCAGAACAGTTTCCACTTGTTCCATTTCTAGTTTTTTTTGCTGTATTTATTTTAACAGGGACATTTTTCCAGTGCATTTTCCTTCTGCATCAGATGACTTATGTCTGCATGAAAGTCAAACACTGATCAAATTACAAACAACAACAACAACAACAAGACCCGGGGCTGGAGATCCAGTCCCTCCATTTATCTGTCCAACCATGAGTCACCATGGCAACAACAGCCCAAACACCAGTGTAAACACATTCCTCTGAAATAAAGGCCATATTTGACAGTTTTCTGAGTGAAAACACAGAGTGTGGAAGAGTTTAGCTGAGTCTACATTTATGTTACTAACTTTTCCGCTCACATTTAAAGCTTTTTAAACAAACTAAAAACCTCCAGACTGTATTAAAGCTGTAGATTCCACAGTTCCACTTTAGAGCAGAGGTTAGTTTACCATCCATGCATGTGTTTCAGTGTTCACAGAAGTAGATATTCCTTCATGGTGGTCATTGTTCATTTGAGGCTGTATCACAGTTGTTCAGTCATATTATTATATAAGGGTAGTAAGAACCAAAAAACAACAGCCCATGTCTGGAACACCCCCCAACTCCATAGATAGAAACATTAGGAGGAAAGTTGGACCCTATTAACCATAAAAACCCAGTGGGACTGTATTTAACTTATTTAGTAGATAAATACATTTCCCTAATTTTTTCCTCAAATATTTTATTCATTTTGTCAATTTACAAAGATTTTTTTTTTTACTTTTCATGCCATGTTTGAGCTTTATTGGAGTTCATTTCTTTATTTTTCCACATAATTTCCTCATTTTAACCCATGAAGGTCTAATCTCATCTCTATTTTGTTCCAATCTCCAGTTTCTATGACAACCTGTTCTGGACTTAGAGCAAATATTGTGAATTTGACCTTTCTGCTAAATGCAACCTTGACCTTTTGCAATACATATAATTTGGTTATATATCAGTGTGTAATATTATAATAATAATATATCCAGTATTTTTTATGTTATAGCGTGATAAGTCTATGTTTGACACAGTGTAACACAAGGCAATTTGGACACATGTCACCTTTGACCTCCAGAGATCTGAAAAACTATATATTGCTTGTAGGTCTAACACTACTTATTAAAATTCTCTCTCTGCGTGTGACCATTAACAGCAAAGTTTACCTTTGCTGGGGGGGGGGGGGGGGGGCACTGCCAGGGGACCTGGATCTAGTGGGTGGGTTTTGGATGGTGTCCCCCCACCCTCCCATGCTCCTGAGGTGGTGTATTCATGTAAATAGTCACACCCACAGCACAAAGAATGTTTAACTAAAGAGTATTTGTTTGTGTTTCCATGTAGAAATACAACAAAAACTGTTCATTTTTGGGAGACTATACTTTAGTTTATATATTAAATTACCCATCAGCCCACTGTATATACTTTAGTTTATATATTAAATTACCCATCAGCCCACTGTATATACTTTAGTTTATATATTAAATTACCCATCAGCCCACTGTATATACTTTAGTTTATATATTAAATTACCCATCAGCCCACTGTATATACTTTAGTTTATATATTAAATTACCCATCAGCCCACTGTATATACTTTAGTTTATATATTAAATTACCCATCAGCCCACTGTATATACTTTAGTTTATATATTAAATTACCCATCAGCCCACTGTATATACTTTAGTTTATATATTAAATTACCCATCAGCCCACTGTATATACTTTAGTTTATATATTAAATTACCCATCAGCCCACTGTATATACTTTAGTTTATATATTAAATTACCCATCAGCCCACTGTATATACTTTAGTTTATATATTAAATTACCCATCAGCCCACTGTATATACTTTAGTTTATATATTAAATTACCCATCAGCCCACTGTATATACTTTAGTTTTCTACACACGTCTTCATCCTGTCTCTGGTGTTTCTAGAAACTTCTCTGGGTCAAATTCTTAATCTTTTCAGATATTTTCTCACTTCTGTATTTAAAGCAGAACTTGTGCACATTTACTGCAGACTGGACTAAACTTTTTGCAAACGCTGCAGAACCTTTAAACTTTAAGTCCAGTGTCTGAGGTCAGTGGACGGTCCAGACCGGTTCCACCAACATGTGCACAGAATAGAAGACGTCCTTTGAACAGGGACCAGTCTATGAACTGGATCAATCATTAAACCGAGTGAAAAATAACTAGTTCAAATTCGAGGCAGGACGTCGTCCAGTTTGTTCTGGGGGTCTGTTATCTGATCTACGATAAGATTATTGTTTATGTGAACAGACTGATCTGTCCTCCAAACCCTGAAGATAATTAACCCTAAACTGAAACACACAGAGGGATGATAATAGGAATAATACACTATTTATACAAGATACTTTAAGAGCGTAAAAGTCACAAGGTTCTTTACAAAAGCACAGAGACATAGAAGACAAAACATGTGGACATGGACAACATTACACTAAACACTTTCATATTCAATAATAATAATAATAATAGTTTAACAGGAAGTTTCTGCTTAATATTAGGAATGGAACATATATGACAACAGACTTATTTAACAGACTTATGGATTTTAAAACAGAATTAACTTTTTCCTTTAATGAATTTAAATTCTTCCTAAAATAAAATGACCTAAAAGTTAAATTATTTTCTCATAAATGCCTTTCATTTATTGATGGTGTACATGTCTAGAAGAGTTTGTATTAAAGTACAGGATTATTTCAAAAACACAAAACTGAATAAAAAGTCACCACTTTTGTTCTTCAAAATGTCATGAACAGAAAAGTGATCATCCTCTGTCCAGTAGTTGTTGTGGAAGCTGCTTTCAAATAAACAAACAAACACCATCTCTCCTTCAGTGTTTAAGGGAAAAAATATAAATCAAAGATTAAACTTCTTTGCGAAATGCCTATTGCAACCTGCATTATGACGATAATAACCCCCCCCCCCAATACAAAACAAAGCCCAAAGGCTTAAGTGTGTCTTTGGTATGACTGCAACATCGACAAAAAACTCAAATATTAATAGAAATAGTTGACAATTCTATTCTCACCATTCGCATTTTTCCAACAAGAGTGAGACATCTCACTTTATTATAATCTCTGTCCAGAGTCACTCATGTGCAGTAGCGTGTGTGTCTAAGCGGTAACATACAGGTACTAGTACCAACATTTGTAAAGTTTGGGATCATTTTATCCTGAATACAGTGAAGGAAAAAAAACAAAAAACAACTGCAGGTTTAAAAGCAGATGTGTTTTCATGATGGGACGTCACTGATGAACAAAAGAGAAAGGACATTAAGCAGTTAAACCAAACAGTCTGAACTCACAGCTGTACATTTTATTAGTGTATTTGACATAAAAGAGCTGGAGGTTCACGTCAGACTGTACCCCACAAACCCATTTTAAATTAAATGCAGGCACCGTGGACGAGAGCTGGGAATATTCGACGGGACCCCATGGGTTCAGGCATAAGTTTTATCATTTGAATGGAGCCTGGGCCAGACTCAGGTCCAGTTAGATCAGGCCAGGGCCAGTTTGGGTCTGACATTTAAGAGGCGTTTCATGCTCCTGCAAAACATGTGAGCAGCATGTTCAAACAAACATGGACTTTTCATTGGACTCATCTTTATTATCATTTGCCACAGAATTAAATCAACTTCATGCTAAATTTAAGAAAAAAATATGTAATTAATCGACTAGTTGACTAACGGTTTCAATAGACTAGTCGACCATAAGCTGTGTGAGCTCCTCTGATCAGGACCTTTGTTTAGCTTAAAGCTTAAACCCACTCTGTGGAACCGTCTACCACTACATCTAACAATTGTTTTTATCGTAGGTCTGTGTTTATGTGCTTTATACTTCTATTCCTTTGGTATCGACTTTGTGACTTTTACGCTCTTGAAAGGTGCTAAAAGTTTATTATTATATTATTATTAAAATAGTCATTAGTTGCAGTCTTAAGTCTTGGGCTAAAATACATTCCCATAGTTGGTGTAGAAAAGGTAAAGCAGGTGCAAAGGTCATGTTTAGCAGTATATTCACACCAGGCCTTTGACTGCTATGTCCATGTCCCCTTCACCCTCCCCCACCTGTCACACTGCTGACAAATAGGAGAGCTCGTTTCCACAACCACCCCTACCCCGTCACTCACGCCTCTGCTCTTCCTATACCATCATATTACCCAGAGTGCACTGCAGCACATGCCCATAAAGAAAATTAACTGAACCTTGAACTATGAACCCAAGAGCAACATTCCTCTCTGTCACACAGAGCTCTTTTTTTTTTTACAGAGGGGGGTGGGGGTGGGTGGGGGGGAGCTCTTCACATGAATGGATTTTTAAACAAATATGACCTGCACAAATGACAGGAAGGGACATTGTGAGTGTTTACCCAACATGCATGCTCACATGTGTGTCCAACGGCACATGTGTAAATGGTGGAGGTTGAAAAGCGCAGCCACAGAACAGCTGAGGTTTGCAGAAGGTGACACATGAAAGGTTAAGATGTTAAAAGCACGGCCCGCTTCTGTGTGGATGGTTATTTATAAAAGAGCAAACTACCAAAATTCACTAGATACTTCCATTTTGCTATAATACCACATTGTCTTCAGCTCACATCAGAAAAATCTGATCATTTGGTTATTTTTTCCCAAAGCAAAGTGGCAAAAATGACTGCTTATAACGTCAACGTAGCCCCTGTATACCCCACCTTAACTCAGTCCTTAAAGTGAGGATAGTGGTTGGGTTTGAACTCAGAGTAGTGTGTTTTCCTCCATCAGGTCATGGCAGTGTGTGTGTGAGAGAGAGAGAAAGAGCGAGAGACAGAGAAAGAGACAGAGACAGAGAGAGAGACAGAGAGAGACAGAGAGAGACAGAGAAAGAGACAGAGACAGAGAGAGAGACAGAGAGACAGAGAGAGACAGAGAAAGAGACAGAGACAGAGAGAGAGACAGAGAAAGAGACAGAGAAAGAGAGAGAGACAGAGAGACAGAGAAAGAGACAGAGACAGAGAAAGAGAGAGAGAGACAGAGAAAGAGAGAGAGACAGAGAAAGAGAGAGAGACAGAGAAAGAGACAGAGACAGAGAGAGAGACAGAGACAGAGAGAGAGACAGAGACAGAGAGAGAGACAGAGAAAGAGAGAGAGACAGAGAAAGAGAGAGAGACAGAGAAAGAGAGAGAGACAGAGAAAGAGAGAGAGACAGAGAAAGAGACAGAGACAGAGAGAGAGACAGAGACAGAGAGAGAGACAGAGACAGAGAGAAAGAGAGAAAGAGAGAAAGAGAGAAAGAGATAGCTAATAATGTTAGCTTAAAGTATTGCGTAGGTGTTTGGTACCTTTAGAGCTACAGGTGAGCACAAAGGCCACTGTAAACTACCCCCACAAAGTGACAGGTGAGGGGATTGTACGTGTAAAATCCTGAATCTAACTTTTAAAAATATAAAAGCAGCGGTGGTTTCAATCACAGAGAAGTGAAAGCTAATCCAGTGGAGACAAGGAGCAGCTGTTGGCAGCGGCTGCTACCGCTCATGCTAACCAAAGTAAGCTAGTAGCGGCTGTAGCTAGCTGTCAAACGGCCCAGTGTGTGTGTGTGTGTGTGTGTGTGTGGGGGGGGGGGGGGGGGTAGAGGAGCTCTGGGTCTGAGCTTACCTCCTTTGCAGGGCGTCCGGTGCTGGCTGTGCTGGGCGCGGTAGCCCTCCACCACCTCCCACTCTCCGTTGTCCCTCTTGATGGGGAAAGACACGCTAAGGACGTGGTTGCAGGGTTTGATGATGCGCAGGATGCCCCGCACACGGTGCCTCTTCTGCTCAGCGCTCTCCCTGGTCTTCAGATCCTCCACCAGCTTGTCCTCCACGATGTTGGCGCCTCGGTCGAAGAAACCCTCCACCATCCGGAAGAAGTTGGGGTCGTCGGGTTTGTCCGCCGCGTCAGCGTAGCGACGGACCCGCATCAGTGACGAGGACGCCGGCAGAGCAGAGTCCACGCAGCCGGAGGCCAAGGCGCTGCCCGCGGAGCGGCTCAGCAGCTCCCCGAAATACCGATACATGACGGAAGGACGGGCCGACCGGAGAAACGGACGAACAGTGAAGAAAAAAAAGAAGCTACTGAACGACAAGGAAGGACGACGGGGAATGACGACAGGAGAGGGGGCAGAATGAGACACAACAGCTCCTCACCGCGTCTCGTCCTCTGGCCGAGTGGGGAATGACATGCCGCGGAGCTTTGCTTTAAAAGGCAGCAGCGCGAGAGCCACAGGGAAGCAGCGCGAGCTCCTCTGGACGCACGCGGAAGAGGAGGAGCGCGCGCGTCACAGGGGGACTGGCGCACGTGCCCATGTTTACAGCACGGACACCAATGAGATGTGAGGTTATATATGAGATTATACTATATATATATATATATATATATATATATATATATATATATATATATATATATATATATATATATATATATATATATATATATATATATATATATATATATATATATATATATACATATGAAGTTATAATATATATGGTAAATTAACTGTATAGCGCATTTTATTAACCACTTGGTGCCAAAGCGCTTTACAAATCCTCACATTCACCCATTCACACACACACTCATACACCAGTAGACAGCTGCTGCCAATACACCGGCACTGCCTGACCCTACTGGGAGCAACTTAGGGTTCAGTGTCTTGCCCAAGGACACTTCGACATGTGGACAGCCACAGGCGGGACACAAACTGCTAACCCTTTGATCGTTGGACCTGTATAGAGTTAAATATATATGAGGTTATTGCATTGACTCATGGTTACGTGGCAATGACTACCAAACGATACATCGTAACATTTTACAGTATGTAGGCCCATCTGATAAATCTCTCGGATTTATCAGATTGTCCCAGAGATTACACATGTGGTCTCATAATTACGATATTTCGTACAGATTTCGCATTATTATACCAAATAAAACTCCATTCATTCTTAATGGGACCTTTTTTTCCAACAGTCCTGCTTCTTCATACTTTGTGGCACAGACTTCATTTAAACTTTCAAACACAGTCATTTTTGTGGTGTCTTTAGGATGTGATTGTCATGAGGGTGTGATTTACGGTTGTCGATAGAGAACTCAGTAAATCCACCCTGAAAAGACCAAAATCTGACTTTTTATCAGTGGGTGATGTCATCGCTAGAGCACGAGAGAAGAAAAAATTAAGCTGAAAAATGTCTCAATAACTCGTCCTCACGGCAAAACCATAAATAGTAGACAAACAATCTTTTCCACAAATGTTGCCATGGTTGTGAGAATTCAAACAAACCAGGGTTTGAAGATCTAGCTCTTTTTAAAGTGAAATGACAGGAACCTGTTTGGGATGATGTCAGGGATTTCTGTCAATAGACTTCTATTGGAAAAATCATTTCTGTCTCATGTTGAGTTCAGTGTTTTTCAAATTGTTCTAACTCACTTATTTTTCACAGTACACACATAAAAAGTACATGTACTTGTTCCTCACACCCTCCTGTCACTCATCATCAACTTTGTTTTCACCAATTATTTACACTTTTACCAAAAATGGCAGTAGTTCGGCAGTATGTTCACACCTATTTTTTCCATGTAACAGAGTGTGGAGCTGTCTATGAGTCTGCCCTTTGAAGTTCCCGCCACTGCTCATCACCATGGCAACAGTGCTCCTGGCACTATGAAACACCTGCAGACAATTAAGACTGTGGGAGGAGCTTTAACATGATTGACAAACACTGTGGGCGGGGCTTTAACATGACTGACAGACTAACAGATCTGCTTCATTTTGGTGAGTTCAGTGGTTTTAAAACTGCTGTATCTCACTTATTTTTCACAGTACAGGAAAAATAAATATATCTACTTGTTCCTCAGACCCTCCTGTCACTAATGATCAACTTTGTTTTCAACAATTATTTAGAGTTTTTCCAAAAATCGCAGTAGTTCAGAGGCATGGTTTAACATTCAGACAGACTTTACTCCAGTCAGCTCTGTGTGTCTGCGTGTGGAACTACAGGCTGGTTTCCATGGCAACAGGGAAAGTTCCTTACTCACAGAAAATGGGAGGAGCTTTAATAGAAGTGACCCAGTCCATAAACACTAACAAACAGATTCACATATGAAGTGAACAGCAGATATTTCTTCATTTCACCAGAAACAACTCCAGCGACAAGAGACAAACACACGCTTACATTTACTTTAACTAATGGATGGAAGTCTAATTGGTTCTATTGTTTTGCTGTACCCCCACCACCATTTACAGAGCTGTTTTCTTCTAAAGTGTCCCAAATGTTGGACATATCAATGGACACACACGGATTTATGTATGTCCATATATATATATATATATATATATATATGTATGGGTGATAATTATTGCATCTATTAAGGTTCGGTTGTAGTAGCTATGAAAAAAACAAGTGTCTTTATGATGACATTTTAATACTTGTGTGACAGAGGCGGAGCTAGCCACCATACCCCCAAGTACCATGACCTTAGAGAGGTATTTAGCAAGAGCAGGCTTTCATTACCCCCGCATAGGGATTACGACTGTGCCATAGATCTCCTGCCTGGATCTACGCCCCTGAAGATAGACTTTATTCCTTGTCGGCACCTGAGAAAGAGGCCATGGACACTTATATTAATGATTCTCTGGCTGCAGGAATTATCAGGCCTTACTCCTCCCCGGCTGGGGCAGGGTTCTTTTGAGTGGACAAGAAAGACAAGACTTTAAGACCATTGACTACAGAGGTTTGAACGAGATCACTGTCAAGAATCGATACCCACTCCCTTTAATCTCGTCCACCTTTGAGTTCCTCCAGGGAGCTACTGTCTTCACAAAGCTGGATCTGACCAATACCTACCATCTGGTGAGGATACGGGAGGGCGGCGAATGGAAAACGGCCTTCAACACACCCTCGGGTCATTACGAATATCTCGTAATGTCCTTTGGTCTCACAAACCCTCCAGCCGTATTCCAGAACCTTATAAATGATGTCCTCCAAGACATGTTAAATGAGTTTGTCTTTGTATATCTGGATGACATTTTGATTTTCTCAAACCTCTGCAGGATCACACGCACAATGTGCAGCAGGTGCTTCAACGTCTTCTAGAAAACTCAATTTACGTAAAGGCAGAAAAGTGTGAGTTTCACAGCTCCTCAGTCTCATTTCTGGGGTATGTGGTTGGTCAGAACACTCTTCAGATGGACCAAAGTAAGGTGTCTGCAGTAGCCGAGTGGCCAGTTCCTGAGACGCGGAAACGGCTATAAAGGTTTCATGGTTTTGCTAACTTTTACAGACGCTTCATCAGAGATTATAGCTCCATAGCTACCCCACGAACTGCACTAACTTCTTCCAAGTTATCATTCCAGTGGTCCACGGCCACCAGTGAAGCATTCGCAACTCTAAAACAGAGGTTCAGCACCGCTCCCATCCTGCAGATCCCAGATCCAGAGAGCCAATTTATCATAGAGGTCGATGCCTCAAATGTGGGAGTGGCGCTCTCTCAGCGTTCCTCACAGGACTCAAAGATTCACCCGTGTGCATTCTTCTCAAAGGGCTTGTCTCCTGCCGAATGAAATTATGACATCGGTAACAGAACTGCTGGCTGTCAATATGCCCTTGAAGAATGGAAACATTGGCTGAAGGGTACCAAGGTCCCATTTTTGGTCTGGGCTGACCACAAGAACCTAGAATATATCCATTCAACTAAGAGGCTAAATTCTAGACGGGCAAGAAGGTCACGGTTTTCACTTGCTTTAATGTTTCCCTGTCTTATCACCCAGGTTCACGAAACGTCATGCCTGATGCTCTTTCCCGACAGTTTCTGGTTAAAGAGGAGGAGGAGGGGGTGAAGACAGAGACCATCCTTCCCAGTCCTCGGAGAGTGGCTGTGTTCATCTGGGAAATTGAGGACAGGATTAAAGCAGCTCTGGAGTATCAGCCTGGTCCCAGTATGTGCCCTGTTAACAGTGTGTTGGTTCCCCAGGGGCTCAGACCTGAACTCCTTCAATGGGTACAGCAATCTCCTCTGACATATCACCCGGGGGTCCAACGAACGCTGGAGGTGGTCCAACCACGGTACTGGTGGCCTACGTGGATGGATGTCACCAGCTTCATCAAGGCCTGTCCGGTATGCTGTCAGAACAAGTCCTCTCATAGACCTCCTTCAGGGCTCCTCCAGCCCTAACCAATTCCACATCGTCCTTGGTCACATGTTGCCCTTGACTTTGTCACCGGCTTACCTCCATCAGAAGACAATACGGTAATCCTGACAGTTATCGATCGGTTTAGCAAAATGGCTCACCTGATACCGATAGCCAAACTTCCCTCTGCCAAGGAGACTGCTGATCTGGTGTTTCAGCACGTATTCCGCCTTCATGTCTCCACCTTCTGGAGGGAGTTCTGTCAAGCGATAGGAACCTCGCCCAGCCTGTCTTCGGGTTTCCACCTGCAGACCAATGGTCAGTGTGAGAGAATGAACCAGGAGATGGAGACCACCCTGAGATGCATGGCCTCTAACCAACAGTCCTCCTGGTCTAAACGGGTGGAATATGGACACAACACTCTCATCAGTTTGGCCACAGGTATGTCACCCTTTCATTTATACATGGACGTTCATCTATAGCCTGTCCGTCCATGGGAGTGGATCTGTCCTTCAATGTGGTTCTCCTCAACATTTCTTCTTTTTCCCACTGGGTTTTGAAGTTTTTTCTTGCCGAGAAGGAGGGTCTAAGGACAGGGGATGCCTGGGACTTTTCATGTATTTCTGTAGCTGATTGTGTTTTTGTAAAGCCCTCTGAGACGACTTTGTTGTGATTCAGGGCTTTATAAATAAAATTGAATTGAATTGAATTGAATTGAATTGTGTGTTCCGTTATCAACCTCCCCTGTTTCCTTCTTCTGAAGAGGAGTCCGCCTGTCCGGCCGTTGATCTGTTTCTCCGCCGCTGTCGACGAACCTGGAGAGCGGCACGTTCAGCCATCCGGAGAGCTACTGGCAGGTATGAGGTCACTGCCAACCGTTGTCTGTCACAGAACTCCATTATCAGGAGTGGCAGAAGGTATGGCTATCTACCAAAGACTTGCCATTAAGGATTGATTCCAAGAAGCTGGCTCCTAAGTTTATTGGACCCTTTTGCGTCGACAGGGTTATAAGTCCAGTGGCTGTCAGATTGGTGTTACCCAAGTCAATGAGAATTCACCCCACATTTTATGTTTCTAAGGTCAAACCGGTGGATGAAAGTGCTCTGTCACCCCCTAGTCAGATCCCACCGGCCCCTCGGATCATTGATGGCTTACACGGTACGCAGGCTGCTTCGGTCTCAGCGTTGTGGAAGAGGTATCAATACCTGGTGGACTGGGAGGGTTACGGTCTCGAAGAACGGTCCTGTGTCCCAGCTCGAAACATCCTCGACCGCCAGCTCATCCAACAGTTCCATCAACAGCAGCCGGAGCAGCCCTCGAATCGACGTTCCCACAACAGGAACAATGGTGAAGTTTCTCCAGGTCCACTGGAAAGGAACGTATCTGGGTCACTATACAAAAAGGGGTTACCAGCATGGTTGTCTTAAATATAAACTCATTATTCTATCTTGTGCTTCAGTATGAATAAAATATTTCTTATCCATGGTAAGTAACCAGTCATAATAGATACATAACATAGAGTTAAGTCAATAGGTCATTAAAACATTTTTCAGGACTGAGAATTAATTAAGATCGTTGGACACTAAATAGTGCCTGAATGTGACATGACCAAGTCATTTGTGCACTTTTGTCCAATATGAGTTAGATACCCAAAATAATTGTAATTAAATCATTTCATACAACAGTTCAATAGTTGTTTTCTGTATTTTGAATTTGTTGTCAGTGTGTAAAAAATATTTTCTGAAATAGCATATGACAAAATCTTCGTTGCTAATGTAACACATCGTGTCCAGAGCAGTTACACTCACAACAGACGTCGCAAATATTTTGGAACAGACTATGACCTGGTTTAAGAGGCTGTGTCCTGGAGAACAACACGTGGTTGAAATATTGTCCAAATGTCAAACTCATTGTATGGACCATTACAGAGCAGTAGCTTCATAATTATTTGAACTGCATTCGTGTCCAAATTTCTACAGTTACGTTAGAAACACAAGGTGCTGCATTTTTCATGGTGGGTAGATCATAAAAGTTAAATAATGTGACATACTATTTCTGCAACACATGATCAACATCCACCAGGCAGTTGGGGATTTCTGGGTTTGCGGAGCTGCCGGTTGACAGGTGAGTGAGTTTGGTGTCCTACAATGTTACACTCGCAACAAAGTTCCGTTTGTTGTCATAATCTGCCCAATGTGGGAAAATAAAGCAGAGGTTTTCATTTGTTGATTGGTGTGTTGAAGGAATATGCTTGTTTTAGCACCCTCCACACAAGAACTTTTAGGTATAAAACTATCAAGAAAAAAGAATCATATTCTGAAAACCACTTGTATGTCACAGATTGGTAACCCCAATTTGTATAGTGACCCTTCTCCCATTCCGGAGGTGGACGCAGGACCCGAAGAGGAGTATTTTTCTGAGGAGTATTAACCCTCCTCCCTGTACCCCGTCCTCGCATCCTTCCTGGAACTTAAGATTTTTTTGGGGGGGGGGCATCGTGGGCCATCCCTTGAGGGGGGGGTTCTGTCATGTCTGTATTCTGTCTACTCTGTTTTTTCTCTCTCTCTGTCTTTCCTCTGTCTGTGTGTGACCTCTGTCCTGATTCCAATGCAAGCCATCTGAGTAACCACACCTGTGGGTAATCAGGTGGCTCTATATAAGCCTGCTCTTTCTGTCTGCCTGTTGCCAGATGTTTTTTGTCCCTACAAGACCTTCCAGCATTTTTCTCTGCCAGCTTGCAAAGTTTTTGACTTTCTCCTGTTTTTGACCCGTTTCTGCTTGCTCCCTACTTCGACCTTCTTCTGCCTGACCTCGTCTATTATCTTCGTTCTTCGGATCTGAGCCTGCTATCGTTATGACAAAGTCTCTGTCTTCTCTTCCCAGAACCCGACCTGCTCTTTGGACCCCGACCTGTCTTTCTGCCTATCTCTGTTGGATATCTGGTTACCGAGCCCTGGACTGGACCGTTTGCCCCTTTTTGCGTTTTTTTGTGAACTGTTTAAGCTTTTTGATATTAAACCTATTTTTGAACTTTACTCCTGACTGCTGTCTGCATTTGGGTCCGATACCTGATCATCACAATGTGCAAGAATTTCACTGTTTTGGGCTTGTCCCCATCCCAGACTTTTTGACATCCCCTCAATAATAAAGCAATAAAAACTGCTAAAATCATTAAAACTTTACTTTGCATTTCCTCAATGGCTTAAAGACATTTTTCACATTCACATAGTTTATATTTGTTCAATTTGCAATTTATTTATAGTTAAATATTGCTGTCCCTCATCCATCTGTCATTACCATCATGTTTTACAAAAAATTACTTACTTTGTTTGATGCAAATTAGATACTCCAAAGAAACATTAATAGAAATGAGGTAGAAGGCTGACTTTTTGATGCCCATATATGGAAGTAATTAAATATTTTATACACCCTGGTCTGAAAGTATGTTTAGGTGTCATTACCAAACAAGTTACTATTGGAGTATTTTAATTAATAGGAAATTTCACTTTTAGATAAATTCAGTGTATATTGTATGGTATGTAACTAATTATCTTAGCAAGGCTAAAACTGAACTAACATTTTCTGCAAAAAGTGGAAAGTGTCATTACCATCACACAAGTGACTGTGATGGTAATGACAATTTTCACTTTCCAATATATTAGCTTAATTTTCTTTTTACTATTTTACTATGATACACAACTGAACAGTGACCAACCATATTATTACCATTATTTTTGTTCGAAGATGTCATGGCCCCAGTTAAAGCAGCTCAACGATCAAAAAAATACAGAGATAAAAACAAAGGAAGATCCTGAGAAATATCAGCAATATCTGGAAAGAAAAAAAACAGAAGAGAGGAAAATTGAGCAGAATATGTGGGAGATGTTGTGGTCCCTCAGGGAGTGAAACAAACTTTTGTTTTAAGGTTTATGTTGGTAGCACCCTCTGAACTGTCAAATATTTATTTACAAAGTGATATTTGAAAGTTGTTAATGAAAAAAAAAAAGTGCTAAAAGTAAAGACGGACACTTTAATTCTGCTGTTGAGGTTCTGCACATAATGGGCTCTAGTTTCTGGGTGCA
The DNA here is from genome assembly GCA_020466265.1 of Siphamia tubifer. Classification (NCBI taxonomy): domain Eukaryota; kingdom Metazoa; phylum Chordata; class Actinopteri; order Kurtiformes; family Apogonidae; genus Siphamia; species Siphamia tubifer. The sequence goes on from CM035801.1 coordinate 1,743,011, forward strand.
GAGTGTGTGTATATACATATACATATACATATACATATACATATATATATATATATATATATATATATTCGAACACTGAGCTAGGAGCTGTTTCTTAGTCAGTGAGGATGTGGGGTTTCGAAGTAACCATTTCTCCCACATCCTCTGCATGTACCCTCTCTCACTGGGGTTACTCCCGTAGTAACACTCCATCAGTACCATGTTCTCTGCCCTGCTCCATGAATGTCTTGTTCCAGTAGCCAATTTAACATCAGGGTGTCCTGGTATTGGTGTGGAGTGTGAAGGTAACAGTGGTACCAGTAGTGATCGGAGCATTAGGGGCAGTGACCCCCAAGCTGGGACAATGTCTCCAGCAGATACCAGGAACAACATCAGAGATCTGTGTCCAAAAGAGAACATTGTTAGGAACAGCTAAGATCCTGCACAGAACCCTCAGGCTCCCAGGCCTCTGGTAGAGGACCCGAGCCTGAAGGAGACACCGCCCACGTGGGGCGAGAGGAACATTTTTTATTTTTTTTTTGTATAAAAAAAAAACAAAATGGGGGCCATTTTCTTGATGTATTCCTGGAGGTTCGCCGTTTCCTCCTGGACAGTAGTTCTGACACTTACTAGTCCTCGGCCCCCTTCCTTTCGCTTAGTGTACAGCCTCAGGACACTGGACTTGGGGTGGAACCCTCCATGCATGGTAAGGAGTTTCCTTGTCTTGATATCAGTGGCTTGTATCTCTTCCAGTGGCCAGGATATTATCCCAGCTGGGTATCTGATTACTGGCAGGGCATAGGTGTTAATGGCCTGGATCTTATTTTTGCCGTTCAGCTGACTTTTCAGGACCTGTCTTACCCTCTGTAGGTATTTGGCTGTGGCTGACTTCCCAGCTGCCTCCTCATGATTACCATTTGTCTGTAGGATCCCTAGGTATTTGTAACTTTCCTGCACATCTGTGATATTCCCTTCAGGTAGGTCAACCCCTTCAGTTGTGATCACCTTTCCTCTTCTAGATATCATCCGCCCACATTTATCTAGTCCCAATGACATCCCAATGTCTTTGCTGTAGATCCGGGTGAGGTGAATTAGGGAATCAATGTCACGCTCATTCTTGGCATACAGCTTGATGTCATCCATGTAGAGGAGGTGGTTGATGGATGTTCCACTTCGGAACTGGTATCCGAAGCCACTCTTTGAGATGATCTGGCTGAGGGGGTTTAGGCCTATGCAGAACAGCAGGGGGGACAGAGCATCTCCTTGGTAAATGCCGCATCTGATGTTCACCTGTGCAATTGGCTTTGAGTTGGCCTCCAGAGTTGTCTTCCACAGCCTCATTGAGTTCTGGATGAACTCTCTTAGTGTCCTGTTGATGTTCTACAGTTTTAAACATTCCAGTATCCATGTATGTGGCATTGAGTCATAGGCTTTCTTGTAATCAATCCAGGCAGTGCACAGGTTGGTGTTCCTCGTCTTGCAATCTCGGGAAATTGCCCTGTCAACCAGCTCACCATCTCTGAAGGAGACACTGCCCACGTGGGGCGAGAGGAACACTTTTTTTTTTTTTGCATATATATATATGTATATATATATATATATATATATATATATATATATATATATATATATATATATATATATATATATATATATATATATATATATATATATATATGTATATATCTGTAGCTGTGGTTCAGTTGGTGGAGCGGGTCGTCCAATGATCAATTCAATTCAATTCAATTCAATTCAATTTTATTTATAAAGCCCTAAATCACAACAAAGTCGTCTCAGAGGGCTTTACAAAAACATAATCAACTACAGAAATACATGAAAAGTCCCAGGCATCCCCTGTCCTTAGACCCTCCCCCTGTCCTTAGACCCTCCTTCTCGGCAAGAAAAAACTTCCAAACCCAGTTGGAAAAAGAAGAAATCTCGAGGAGAACCACATTGAAGGACAGATCCACTCCCATGGACGGACAGGCTATAGATGAACGTCCATGTATAAATGCAGGAGGGGGGGCTGGTCCAGACAGGCAGGGGCGGTGGTCCGGGGTCACAGGTCAGCACAGGCGAGATACTCCAGATCCTGTCGTCCATGGCTCCCGTGCAGGCACTGTCAGGAGAGCCACCACTCCCCCCAAGGGGGGAGGGGGGAAAGGGAACACCAGGTGACTAGTCATGAACAGACTTGGTATGAAAGATATGTTATAAAAATGACAAAAACAGGTGTGAGGAAGAGAAAGAGAAGAAAGAACTCAGTGTCTGTACTTCCCCCAGCATTCTAACTCCTAGGGCAGCCTAGACTGAACTGTGACTCATACATCATGTATACATGATATATGAGTCACATCATTTTTAACTAACCTGACCATAGTCTTTCTCAAACAGGAATGTTTTAAGCCTAATTTTAAATGTAGAGACTGTTTCGGCGTCTTTAATATTAAAAGGAAGATGATTCCATAAGACAGTAACCATGGTAACTAAAGGCTCTAGCTCCTACTGTACTTTTAGAAACCCTAGGAACTTTCAGTAAACCTGCATTCTGAGAACGAAGGGTTCTATTGGGCTGGTACGGAACCAGATCATCTTTAAGATAAGAGGGGCCCATACCATTAACCCCTGACCTCTGACCCCTAACCCTAACCCATACCATTAATGGTTTTATATGTAAGGAGGAGGATTTTAAATTTAATTCTAGACTCAACTGGTAGCCAGTGAAGGGTTTGGAGCACAGGAGTGATAGGGTTAGGGGTTAGGGGTCAGGGTTTGGAGCACAGGGGTGATAGGGTTAGGGGTCAGGGGTCAGGGTTTGGAGCACAGGCGTGATGTGTTCTCTTCTATTTGATCCTGTTAATAATCTTGCTGCTGCATTTTGAACCAGTTGAAGCTTTTTAGGGAATATTTAGGACACGCTACAAGTAAGGAGTTACAATAATCTAATCGTGATGTAACAAATGCATGAATTAATTTTTCTGCAGTCGTTTTAGACAGAATATTCCTAATTTTGGCTAATGTTGCGCAGGTGAAAGAAGGCTGTTCTGCAAGTTTGGTTAATGTGCCCTGACCTCTGACCCCTGACCCTTTGAATGAAAGATCTGGATCAAATAAAACTCCTAAATTTTTAACTGTGTCACTGGGTGTTACACTTAAGTTGTCTACAGTAACTATGTGGTCAGGTAGGGAGTCTCTCGCATTTTTAGGACCAATTATAACGACTTCAGTTTTTTCAGGGTTCAGTAAAAGATAATTGGCACTCATCCAAGTTTCTATGTCTTGGACACAAGTACTTAGTTTATCTATTTGTCTGGTCTGATCAGGTTTAATCGATAAATATAGCTGTGTGTCATCTGCATAACAATGAAAATTAATGCCATGATTTGTAATGATGTTACCTAAAGGGAGCATATATAGTGTAAACAAAATAGGCCCAAGGACTGACCCTTGGGGCACGCCATAATTAACTCTGGAGGACTGCGATGATTGTTTGTTGATGTGAACAAATTGGTAGCGATCAGATAAATATGATTTAAAGCAGCAGAGGGCTGCTCCTCTAATACCTATATCACATTCTAATCTGTGCACTAAGATACTGTGGTCGATGGTGTCAAAGGCTGCACTAAGGTCTAATAACACCAGGACCCATATTAATCCCATGTCAGCGGCTAATAATAAGTCATTAGTAACTTTAACTAACGCTGTTTCAGTGCTATGATGGGCACGAAAGCCAGACTGAAACTGTTCAAATAAACTATTATCCTGCAGGAATTGGCACAGCTGTTTAACTATTACTCGTTCTAAAACCTTTGACAGGAAGGGCAAATTGGATATAGGCCTATAATTGTCTAAAATGTCAGGATCTAGGGTAGGCTTTTTCAGAATTGGTTTAATAACAGCATATTTAAATGACTGCGGCACATATCCAGTAATTAATGAAGTGTTAATTATATTTAGGACAGTGCTAATAATTAGGGGCAGAATCTGTTTAAAGAGTTTAGTTGTAATTGGATCTAAGAGGCAGGTGATGATTTGGAAGACATGATAATAGATATGACATCAGTTTGGTCTACAGTGGTGAAATTATTTAGTGTTACAGAGGGATTTATAAAAAGGCCTAGGTTTGAAACCACTGCTTTTTCTGATCTAATGTTTGGGAGAAATGTGTCTATTTTGTCTCTAATAGTTGATATTTTATTGTTAAAGAACTGCAGGAAATCATCAGAATGGAGCGTGGATGGAATAACTGGTTCCACGGAGGTGTGTCTGTTTGTCAGTCTGGCTACAGTACTGAACAGGAATCTAGGATTATTCTTGTTTTCTTCTATTATGGATGAGTAATATCTAGTTTTGGCTGTACGCAAAGATGGATTATACTTTATTAAGCTATTTTTCCAGGCATTGAGAGAATCTTCTAAGTTGGATCGGCGCCATTGCCTCTAATTTACATGTTGTTTGTTTAATGGAGCGAGTGTCAGCGTTGTACCATGGGGAGGTTCATCTAATCTTAGTAGTTTTTAACTTAAGGGGGGCAACTATATCTAACGTAGTTTGTAGTGTGAGCATGGTACTATCGACTAACTCATCACTTATACTGGGACTAAATGTGTCCTTTACATAATCACATGACACAGACACAAATAGTGACTGAATTAACTCTTTGTACTTTGAGACAGCACGGTCACATAGTATCCTTTTCATTTGTGTTTTAATCACTGAGGTAGAAATATCCTCAAACAAAACCTGGAAGGTCATTAAAAAGTCATCTGAGAGTATGGGATTATGGGTAAAAACGACGAGGTCATTAATTTCAACACCAAGTGTTAAGATCAGATCAAGAGTATGTCTGTGAATGTGGGTTGGTTTATTAACATTTTGGATAAAGCCTAATCCGTCTAGTAGGTCACTAAATGCATTACTAAGAGAGTCAGTGTTGTTATCAACATGTATGTTCAAATCACCAACTATTCTAATCCTATCCCAGTTCAACACTACACTGGATAGAAAGTCAGAGACTGATGAGATCCAAACTGTGAATAAGGACCAGGAGGGCGGTAGACTATGACAAAAAGGACTGTTTTTTGGTTTCTGCAGTTGGGGAAAGTAATGGATGAAACTAGACTTTCAAAGGAGTGGTAAGTGGGATTAATTTTATGATTAATTTTAGGGCTAAGACCTAAACTGGAGTGGGATATTACTGCCACTCCTCCACCACGGCCACTGGTTCTGGCTGTGTGATAGTTCACATGTGTTGGTGGCGTGGATTCATTTAATGCGACATATTCATCCTGCTGCAGCCAGGTTTCAGTCAGAGCTAAAATATCAATTTTGTGATCACTAATTAGATCGTTTATTAACAACGATTTGGAAGAAATAGATCTAATATTGATCAGTCCACATTGGATAAAATTGTTAGGTGTTCTTTTAATCTGATTATTACTTAAAACTATTTTTATTAAATTATTTGATCTCACTCCTATAGGTTTAATAATATTAGGTTTATTATTAACTACACAGGGAATAGACGCAGTCTTTCTATTATTTGCTACATGGTGGGTTTGTGACAGCTCAGAGTAAAGTGGATGCACAGAGAAGTGTTTTACTCTACGACTCTGCGCCTGGGCCCGCACTCTGGATTGTCATTTTGACAGGCTAAGTTTGGTAGCCACATTTTGTGCTAAGAGAGAAGCACCTTCCCAAGTGGGATGTATGCTATCTCTGTGAATGAGAATGTGATCAAAGGGTTGGCATTTCATGTCCCGCCTCTGGCTGTCCACATGTTGAAGTGTCCTTGAGCAAAGACACTGAACCCTAAGATGCTCCCAGTAGGGTCAGGGGTCAGGCAGCAGTCGTCTATTGGTGGAAGAGTGTGTGTGAATGGGTGAATGTGGGAAATTGTAAAGTGCTTCAGGCACCAAGTGGTGAATAAATGAACTTTATATGTCCAGTCATATTTAGCATCAGTGTGTGAGTGGAACCCTGACCTGACGTTCCACCAGTGGACTCTGACACCAGATTAGATTAGATCGTCCTCCTGCAGCGCTGGGACAAACACCCTTACACAACCTGAGCACCACAACCCATGGACCAGGACAGGATGGAAATGCTGCAGAGCTTTGTGTCCACACACTGCAGAACCAGCTCTAAATGTCCTGGACCTACACTGTAAAAAATGACCTGAGAATTAAAGGGACAGTTCAGTATTTTTCAGATGAAGGTGTTTGTCTTTACTCTGGTGCACCCACACTGACTCCGCCCCTTTACTCTGGTGCACCCACACTGACTCCGCCCCTTTACTCTGGTGCACCCACACTGACTCCGCCCCTTTACTCTGGTGCACCCACACTGACTTACCCCCCACAGTGTCCTGTGAGCCCAGTTCTGGTCCGGTTTTGGTCAAAGCCAAAGTAGTCCCGGCAGGTTTCCTGGGGTCAACAAAATAAAACCTGTTTCTTCTCAAAACAGTATGTGTTGGAATGAGTGATTTATTTACAAAACAAAACTGTCACTGAACAAAAACAAACCTCGTAAATGTTTGGAGCGACCTTCTCTCAATAGTGATCAATTCGCTAGCATTGTCACTGCTAACAGATGTGCACCTGCACGTAGAAGCCGCTAACACTGACCAACAGCTGATGAAAGTAGTATAAGACACACAGAAAAAATATTCAAATATTCTGCTAACAGCTAATACTGCTAACAGCTAACACTCCTGACAGCTAACACTGGTAACAGCTAACACTCCTGACAGCTAACACTGCTAAAAGCTAACACTCCTGACAGCTAACACTGCTGACAGCTAACACTCCTGACAGCTAACACCACTAACAGCTAACACTGCTGACAGCTAACACTGCTGACATCTAACACTGCTGACAGCTAACACCGCTAACACTGCTGACAGCTAACACTGCTGACAGCTAACACCGCTAACAGCTAACACTGCTGACAGCTAACACTGCTGACAGCTAACACCGCTAACAGCTAACACAGCTGACAGCTAACACTGCTGACAGCTAACACTGCTAACAGCTAACACTGCTGACAGCTAACACCGCTAACAGCTAACACTGCCCAACAACTGATGACAGTAGTTTGATAAGATGCACCAAAAAAACCTTCAGTAAAATGACCATTGTTTTGTTTATGGATTATTATGTTATAATTTTTGTTTATTTTTCTGAATACTTTGTTAATTTTATAAATTTTTTTGTTCATTTTATGGATTATTTTGTTTGTTTTTGTTCATTTTACTGAATATTTTTGGTCACTATTGTTCATTTTAGTCATTATTTTAGTCATTTTACTGAATACATTTTTCTGTGTGTCTTAGCAAACTACTTTCCCTCTCTCTCCCCTCTCAATCTCCCCTCTCTCGCCTCTCTCCCCTCTCACTCCCCTCTCTTTCCCCTCTCTCTCCCCTCTCACTCCCCTCTCACCCCCCTCTCTCTCCTCTCACTCCCCCTCTCTCTCCTCTCACTCCCCTCTCTCTCTCCCCTCTCTCCCCTCTCACTCCCCTCTCTTTCCCCTCTCTCTCCTCTCACTCCCCTCTCTCTCTCCCCTCTCTCCCCTCTCACTCCCCTCTCACTCCCCTCTCTCTCTCCTCCCCGTTCCCTCTCTCTCTCCTCTCACTCCCCTCTCTCTCTCCTCTCACTCCCCTCTCTCTCCCTCTGTCCTTCCCTCTCCCTCTCTCTCTCTTAGCAAACTACTTTCCCTCTCTCTCTCCTCTCACTCCCCTCTCTCTCCTCTCACTCCCCTCTCTCTCCCTCTGTCCTTCCCTCTCCCTCTCTCTCTCTTAGCAAACTACTTTCCCTCTCTCTCCCCTCTCACTCCCCTCTCTCTCCCTCTGTCCTTCCCTCTCCCTCTCTCTCTCTTAGCAAACTACTTTCCCTCTCTCTCCCCTCTCACTCCCCTCTCTCTCCCCTCTCTCCCCTCTCACTCCCCTCTCTCTCCCCTCTCTCCCCTCTCACTCCCCTCTCACTCTCCTCTCTCTCCCCTCTCAATCTCCCCTCTCTCCCCTCTCTCGCCTCTCTCCCATCTCACTCCCCTCTCACTCCCCTCTCTCTCCCCTCTCACTCCCCTCTCTCTCCTCTCACTCCCCTCTCTCTCTCCCCTCTCTTCCCTCTCACTCCCCTCTCTTTCCCCTCTCTCTCCTCTCACTCCCCTCTCTCTCCCTCTGTCCTTCCCTCTCCCTCTCTCTCTCTTAGCAAACTACTTTCCCTCTCTCTCCCCTCTCACTCCCCTCTCTCTCCCCTCTCTCCCCTCTCACTCCCCTCTCACTCCCCTCTCTCTCCCCTCTCAATCTCCCCTCTCTCCCCTCTCTCGCCTCTCTCCCATCTCACTCCCCTCTCACTCCCCTCTCTCTCCCCTCTCTCTCCCCTCTCACTCCCCTCTCTCTCCTCTCACTCCCCTCTCTCTCTCCCCTCTCTTCCCTCTCACTCCCCTCTCTTTCCCCTCTCTCTCCTCTCTCTCCCCTCTCTCCCCTCTCACTCCCCTCTCTCTCCCCTCTCAATCTCCCCTCTCTCCCATCTCACTCCCCTCTCACTCCCCTCTCTCTCCCCTCTCACTCCCCTCTCTCTCCCCTCTCACTCCCCTCTCTCTCCTCTCACTCCCCTCTCTCTCTCCCCTCTCTTCCCTCTCTCGCCTCTCTCCCATCTCACTCCCCTCTCACTCCCCTCTCTCTCCCCTCTCACTCCCCTCTCTCTCCTCTCACTCCCCTCTCTCTCTCCCCTCTCTTCCCTCTCTCGCCTCTCTCCCATCTCACTCCCCTCTCACTCCCCCTCTCTCTCCCCTCTCACTCCCCTCTCTCTCCTCTCTCTCCCCTCTCTCCCCTCTCACTCCCCTCTCTCTCTCCTCTCACTCCCCTCTCTCTCTCCTCTCACTCCCCTCTCTCTCCCCTCTCTCTCTCCTCTCACTCCCCTCTCTCTCTCCTCTCACTCCCCTCTCTCTCCCCTCTCTCTCCCTCTGTCCTTCCCTCTCTCTCTCTCAGTGGGGTAATAAATTAAATTAATTAAATACAGACTGAACAAATATTAAATACAGAAGATAATGTTATAATACTGTTGTAATAAGTGTTAATAAGTGTTAATAAGTGTTAATAAAGCATTAGTGCAGTGTGCCGTCAGTGCTCGTCCACAGGTTCATATTTGTTCAGTAAATCCAGTGTTTATTCATGACTTATTTATCAGTTGAACAGTTTAACTTTGAACCGTCTTCAATAGTAAATAATTGTTGTAAATGTGGCGTAAAAGCATTTGTTCACTCATTCAGAAGGTTTTTTTTCCTTTCATTCATGTGTATGTGTTGGTGTTATCAGCTGTAAAAACATAAAGACAGAACAGATAAAACTTTAGTCAAACTGAAACTCCTCCTCATAACACTTTTATTAACTGGACTAATGTAGTACACTGTAAAAAAAAACACCTGAATAATCCTGTAAAAAAAGATTTGACAAATGACTTTTTATCTGATCATTTTGACTCTTTATCCATAACTTTTATTTTTTATCTGATCATTTTGACCTTTGACCTTGGCAGAGTGTTTTTCTAGTTCTCCCATAAATCTGACTTAACTTACTGCAGAAAATAAAGTACCGTATCAGCATTAAAAGGCATCATGTAGTAGATGGACAGACAGATAAACAGACAGACAGATCTTCTCTAGAATCATAATGAAAACACACTTTATTAAAAAAAAACATTTAATTAAATTGTATTTATTTTAAATCTATTTCCTTTCTTTTTATTGTATATGTAAAATGTTTTTTATCCTTTTTTAAAATTTTAACACAAACAGCTTCTGTACCATCAAACCACCACTGACATGTGACCTTATGTTAAGCCCCGCCCACTCCTGTCAGGTGGGTGGGAGTTGTCTGGCCTTCGTCCAATGACACGGCTCCATTCAGCCTTTGAAACAAAATGTTTATAAAAGTTAAGACATGAAGTGAAAAGATAAAGAAACCACAGAAGAAGATTCATGATTAAAACAGCACAGGTCAAAGGTCAAATCCATGTTCAATCAATAATCAATATTATTCTATTTGTCAGTTTGTCAGTGTTTGTTCTGGATAAAGGAAGTAAAACTTTTTATTTTATTTATTGACATTTTTGTATTTTTATTTATTTATATCAATTTTTAAATTATTTTTGTTATTTTATTTTTGTACAGTTAACATTATTTATTTATTTAAATTTTTGTTATTTTATTTATTTCCATACATTAAAAATTATTTATTTATTTATTTAATTAATTAATTAGTTATTTTTTATTATTGTAATGTTTTGATTATATTTATATATATATATAATTATTTCTTGGTTGATTTAGTTTTTTTGTTGCTTATCTTGTTGGGGTCAGAGTTTCTTTTCTTTTTTTGTTCTATTTGTTAATTTAATAATATTTTTTTCATTATTTTTTTTATTGATTTCATGTCTTATTTTGTTTGTGTTATTTGTTAGTTGATAGTTTGTTCAAATGTTCATTTCCTTCAGTTTGACACTAGGTGGAGTTATAGTCCAGAAGGAAAATAAACTGGACCTGCTTCGATTTTATTAAACCATCACATGGTTCATAAAGTTACACTAACACACACTAACACACACACTAACACACACACTAACACACACACTAACACACACACTAACACACACACTAACACACACACTAACACACACTCTAACACACACTCTAACACACACTCTAACACACACTCTAACACACACACTAACACACACACTAACACACACACTAACACACACACTAACACACACTCTAACACACACTCTAACACACACTCTAACACACACTCTAACACACACTCTAACACACACTCTAACACACACACTAACACACACACTAACACACACACTAACACACACACTAACACACACACTAACACACACACTAAAACACACACTAAAACACACACTAAAACACACACTAACACACACACTAACACACACACTAACACACACTAACACACACTAACACACACTAACACACACACTAACACACACTAACACACACTAACACACACTAACACACACTAACAAACTAACACACACTAACACACTAACACACACTAACAAACTAACACACACTAACACACACTAACAAACTAACACACACTAACACACACTAACAAACTAACACACACTAACACACACTAACAAACTAACACACACTAACACACACTAACAAACTAACACACACTAACAAACTAACACACACTAACACACAAACTAACACAAACACACACACTAACACACAAAAACACACAAAAACACACTAACACACACAAACACACTAACACACACTAACAAACTAACACACACTAACAAACTAACACACACTAACAAACTAACACACACTAACACACACACTAACACACACTAACACACACTAACAAACTAACACACACTAACACACACACTAACACACACTAACACACACTAACACACACTAACAAACTAACACACACTAACAAACTAACACACACTAACAAACTAACACACACTAACACACACTAACACACACAAACACACTAACACACACAAACACACTAACACACACAAACAAACTAACACACACAAACAAACTAACACACACAAACAAACTAACACACACTAACAAACTAACACAAACTAACACACACAAACAAACTAACACACACTAACACACACACTAACACACTAACACACACTAACACACACTAACACACACTAACAAACTAACACACACTAACAAACTAACACACACTAACACACAAACTAACACAAACACACACACTAACAAACTAACACACACTAACAAACTAACACACACTAACAAACTAACACACACTAACACACAAACACACACAAACACACTAACACACACAAACAAACTAACACACACAAACAAACTAACACACACTAACAAACTAACACACACTAACACACACAAACAAACTAACACACACTAACACACACACTAACACACACTAACACACTAACACACACTAACACACACTAACAAACTAACACACACTAACAAACTAACACACACTAACACACACTAACAAACTAACACACACTAACACACACAAACACACTAACACACACTAACACACACAAACACACTAACACACACTAACAAACTAACACACACTAACACACACAAACAAACTAACACACACTAACACACTATCACATTAACACACACTAACACACACTAACACACACAAACACACTAACACACGCTAACACACTATCACATTAACACACACTAACACACACTAACACACACTAACACACTATCACATTAACACACTAACACACACCACTAACACACATCACTAACACACACTAACAGACTAATACACACACTAACACACACTAACACACTAACACACTAACACACACTAACAGACTAACATACACTAACAGACAGTTCAGTAGAGATGAAAGTACCTAAAGAATGGGAAAGCTCCCGGGGTGGACAACGTACCGGCGGAACTAATTAAGAACGGGGGAGAGGCAACGATAGAACTGCTGACCAAGATATGCAATAAGATATGGGAAAGTGGAAACTGGCCAACACCCTGGACACAGTCACTTATTATAGCGCTACCAAAGAAAGGGAACCTTCAGCAATGCCAAAACTACAGAACAATCAGCCTTATTAGTCATGCTAGCAAGGTGATGCTGAGGGTAATCCTAAATAGACTGAAGCCTCAGGCTGAAGAGGTCATTGCGGAGGAGCAAGCAGGTTTCCGTAGTGGAAGGAGCACCACAGAACAGATCTTCAACCTACGAGCACTAGACGAAAAGTATCTCCAACACCAGCAGAGCCTTTACCATGTATTTGTGGACTATAAGAAGGCATTTGACAGGGTGTGGCATGACGCCCTGTGGGCAACCATGAAGAAGTACAACATGGGCTGGAAACTAACAAACTGCATCCAACAACTCTACAGCAAGTCCAGTAGTGCAGTTCTCATACAGGGCACAGCAGGAGAATGGTTTAGGACAACTGTTGGTGTACGGCAAGGATGCCTACTATCACCCATGCTCTTCAACGTCTACTTAGAACGAATCATGACAGATGCTCTAGAGAACCACCACGGCACAGTTAGTATAGGGGGGAGGAACATAACAAATCTCCGCTTTGCGGACGATATAGTTGGGCTGGCAGGAGGGGAAATAGAACTGGCCAATCTTGTGGAATCAATGGACACTACCTCCAGGAGATACGGAATGGAGATCAGTGCAGAGAAAACCAAGCTTATGACAAACAGCGACAAGCCAATTACAACAAAGGTAGTAGTTAACCAGGAAGAGCTTCAAGCAGTTGAACAGTTTAAGTACCTTGGCTCCATAATCAACAAGGAGGGATCAAAGGCAGAAGTTATATCTCGTGCAGCACAGACGACAACAGCCATGGCTAGACTGAGACCCATCTGGAGAGACAAGAACATCAGTCTGAAATCCAAAGTAAGACTGATGCGGGCACTGGTCATCTCTATTTTTCTTTATGCATGTGAGTCTTGGACCCTAACAGCTGAACTGCAAAGGAGAATTTTATCAGTAGAGATGAGATGTTATAGAATGTTACTAAATCTAACCTACCAAGACCACATTACCAACTCAGAAGTTAGAAACACTATCAAACTAGCCATCGGAAAAGGACACCTTGAAGACCTCCTGAGCATAGTCAAAAAAAGAAAACTAAAATGGTATGGACATGTGACCAGAAGCCAAGGAATATCCAAGGTGATTCTACAGGGAACAGTGGAAGGGAAAAGGAAAAGAGGCAGACAGAGGAAACGATGGGATTACAACATCAAGGAATGGACCGGCCTTCCCTTTGCCGAGACGCAAGCACTGGCACATGACAGAGTGAGGTGGAAGGAGGTGGTGTGCTTAGCCCTGGAGTGCCCCCACGACCATCCCCGGTCAAGGGATCGGTAAGCGGTAAGCGGTAAACAGACACTAACACACACACTAACACACTAACACACACTAACACACACACTAACACACACACTAACACAAACTAACACACTAACACACTAACACACTAACACACTAACATACACTAACACACACTAACACACGAACACACACTAACAGACACTAACACACACACTAACACACTAACACACACTAACACACACACTAAAACACACACTAACACAAACTAACACACTAACACACTAACACACTAACACACTGACATACACTAACACACTAATACACACACACTAACACACACACTAACACACTAACACACACTGACACAAACAAACTAACACAAACACACACACTAACACACACAAACACACTAACACACACAAACACACACTAACAAACTAACACACACTAACAAACTAACACCCACTAACACACACACTAACACACACTAACACACACTAACACACACTAAAACACACTAACAAACTAACACACACTAACACACACTAACACACACTAACACACACTAACACACACTAACAAACTAACACACACTGACACACACTAACAAACTAACACACACTAACACACACTAACAAACTAACACACACTAACACACAAACTAACACAAACACACACACTAACAAACTAACACACACTAACACACGCTAACAAACTAACACACACTAACACACGCTAACAAACTAACACACACTAACACACAAACTAACACAAACACACACACTAACACACACAAACACACACAAACACACTAACACACACTAACACACACAAACAAACTAACACACACTAACACACAATAACAAACTAACACACACTAACAAACTAACACACACTAACACAAACTAACACAAACACACACACTAACACACACAAACACACACAAACACACTAACACACACAAACAAACTAACACACACTAACAAACTAACACACACTAACAAACTAACACACACTAACAAACACAAACAAACTAACACACACTAACACACACACTAACACACACTAACACACTAACACACACTAACACACTAACACACACTAACACACACTAACAAACTAACACACACTAACAAACTAACACACACTAACACACACAAACACACTAACACACACTAACACACACAAACACACTAACACACACTAACAAACTAACACACACTAACACACACAAACAAACTAACACACACTAACACACTATCACATTAACACACACTAACACACACTAACACACACAAACACACTATCACATTAACACACTAACACACACCACTAACACACACTAACACACACAAACAAACTAACACACACTAACACACTAACACACACTAACAAACTAACACACACTAACAAACTAACACACACTAACAAACTAACACACACTAACACACACTAACAAACTAACACACACTAACACACACAAACAAACTAACACACACTAACACACTAACAAACTAACACACACTAACACACTAACACACACTAACACACACTAACACACACTAACAAACTAACACACACTAACAAACTAACACACACTAACAAACTAACACACACTAACACACAAACTAACACAAACACACACACTAACACAAACACACACACTAACACACACAAACACACACAAATACACTAACACACACAAACAAACTAACACACACAAACAAACTAACACACACTAACAAACTAACACACACTAACACACACAAACAAACTAACACACACTAACACACACACTAACACACACTAACACACTAACACACACTAACACACACTAACACACACTAACACACACTAACAAACTAACACACACTAACAAACTAACACACACTAACACACACAAACACACTAACACACACTAACACACACAAACACACTAACACACACTAACAAACTAACACACACTAACACACACAAACAAACTAACACACACTAACACACACTAACACACACAAACACACTATCACATTAACACACACTAACACACACTAACACACACTAACACACTATCACATTAACACACTAACACACACCACTAACACACACTAACACACACCACTAACACACACTAACAGACTAATACACACACTAACACACACGGACACACACACTAACACACTAACACACACACTAACACACTAACACACTAACACACACTAACAGACTAACATACACTAACACACACTAACACACGAACACACACTAACAGACACTAACACACACACTAACACACTAACACACACTAACACACACACTAACACACACACTAACACAAACTAACACACTAACACACTAACACACTAACATACACTAACACACTAATACACACACACTAATACACACACACTATCACACACACTAACACACTAACACACACTAACACACACAAACTAACACAAACACACACACTAACACACACAAACACACTAACACACACAAACACACACTAACAAACTAACACACACTAACAAACTAACACCCACTAACACACACACTAACACACACTAACACACACTAACACACACTAAAACACACTAACAAACTAACACACACTAACACACATACTAACACACACTAACACACACTAACACACACTAACAAACTAACACACACTAACACACACTAACAAACTAACACACAGTAACACACTAACACACACTAACACACACTAACAAACTAACACACACTAACACACGCTAACAAAGTAACACACACTAACACACAAACTAACACAAACACACACAAACACACTAACACACACAAACAAACTAACACACACTAACAAACTAACACACACTAACCCACACTAACAAACTAACACACACTAACAAACTAACACACACTAACACACACTAACAAACTAACACACACTAACACACAAACTAACACAAACACACACACTAACACACACAAACACACACAAACACACTAACACACACAAACAAACTAACACACACTAACAAACTAACACACACTAACACACACACTAACACACACACTAACACACACTAACACACTAACACACACTAACACACACTAACAAACTAACACACACTAACAAACTAACACACACTAACACACACAAACACACTAACACACACTAACACACACAAACACACTAACACACACTAACAAACTAACACACACTAACAAACTAACACACACTAACACACACAAACAAACTAACACACACTAACACACTATCACATTAACACACACTAACACACACTAACACACACAAACACACTATCACATTAACACACTAACACACACCACTAACACACACTAACACACACAAACAAACTAACACACACTAACACACTATCACATTAACACACTAACACACACCACTAACACACACCACTAACACACACTAACACACACCACTAACACACACTAACAGACTAATACACACACTAACACACACGGACACACACACTAACACACTAACACACACACTAACACACACTAACACACACTAACACACTAACACACACACTAACACACACACTAACACAAACTAACACACTAACACACTAACAAACTAACACACACTAACACACACACACTAACACACACTAACACACACACACTAACACACACTAACACACTAACACACACTAACACACTAACATACTAACACACTAACACACACACACTAACACACACACACTAACACACTAACTCACACACACTAACACACTAACACACACACACTAACACACACACACACTAACACACTAACACACACATACTAACACACACACACTAACACGCTAACACACACTAACACACACTAACACGCACTAACACACACACACACTAACACACACTAACACACTAACACACACTAACACGCACTAACACACTAACACACACACACACACACTAACACACACTAACACACATGATTACACTAACACACACTAACACACACTAACACACACACTAACACACACACTAACACACACACTAACACACTAACACACACTAACACACACACACTAACACACTAACACACTAACACACTAACACACTAACACACACACACTAACACACTAACACACACACACTAACACGCTAACACACTAACACACACTAACACGCACTAACACACACACACACTAACACACACACACTAACACACTGACATACACTAACACACTAACACACACACTAACACACACACACTAACACACACTAACACACTAACATACTAACACACACTAACACACACTAACACACACACACACTAACACACTAACTCACACACACTAACACACTAACACACACACACTAACACACTAACACACTAACACACACACACTAACACACTAACACACACACACTAACACGCTAACACACACTAACACACACTAACACGCACTAACACACACTAACACGCACTAACACACTAACACACACACGCACTAACACACTAACACACACACACACTAACACACACACACTAACACACTAACACACATGATTACACTAACACACACTAACACACACTAACACACACACTAACACACACACTAACAAACACTAACACACTAACACACACACACTAACACACTAACACACACTAACACACTAACACACACACACTAACACACTAACACACTAACACACATACACTAACACACTAACACACTAACACACACACACTAACACACTAACACACTAACTCACACACACTAACACACTAACACACACACACTAACATGCTTACACACACTAACACACACTAACACACACACTAACACACACTAACACACACTAACACACTAACACACTAACACACTAACACACACTAACACACACTAACACACGCCACTAACACACACTAACACACTAACACACACTAACACACACTAACACACTAACACACACTAACACACACTAACACACACACTAACACACACTAACACACTATCACATTAACACACTAACACACACTAACACACTAACTCACTCTAACACACACTAACACACACACTAACACACACTAACACACACTAACACACTAACTCACTCTAACACACACTAACACACACACTAACACACACTAACACACAAACTCACACTAACACACACTAAAACACGCTAACACACTATCACATTAACACACACTAACACACACTAACACACTAACTCACACTAACACACACAAACACACACTAACACACACTAACAAACACTAACACACACACTAACACACACTAACACACTAACACACGCCACTAACACACACTAACACACTAACACACACTAACACACACTAACATACTAACACACACTAACACACACTAACACACTAACACACACTAACATACTAACACACACTAACACACTAACACACACTAACACACACTAACAGACTAATACACACACTAACACACACTGACACACACACTAACACACACTAACACACTAACACACGCCACTAACACACACTAACACACTAACACACACTAACACACACTAACACACACTAACACACACTAACAGACACTAACACACACACTAACACACACTAACACACTAACACACGCCAATAACACACACTAACACACTAACACACACTAACACACACTAACATACTAACACACACTAACACACACTAACACACACTAACACACACTAACACACACTAACATACTAATACACACTAACACACACTAACACACACTAACATACTAACACACACTAACACACACTAACACACTAACACACACTAACACACACTAACACACACTAACACACACTAACATACTAACACACACTAACACACACTAACACACTAACACACACACTAACACACACTAACACACTAACACACACTAACAGACTAACATACACTAACACACACTAACACACTAACACACACTAACAGACACTAACACACACACTAACACACTAACACACACTAACACGCTAACACACACTAACACACACACTAACACACACACTAACACAAACTAACACACTAACACACACTAACACACTAACACACACTAACAAACTAACACACTAACACACACTAACACACTAACATACACTAACACACTAATACACACACACTAACACACACCACTAACACACACTAACAGACTAATACACAAACTAACACACACTGACACACACACTAACACAATAACACACACACTAACACACACTAACACACTAACACACTAACACACACTAACAGACTAACATACACTAACACACACTAACACACTAACACACACTAACAGACACTAACACACACACTAACATACTAACACACACTAACACACACTAACACACACTAACACACACTAACACACACTAACATACTAATACACACTAACACACACTAACACACACTAACATACTAACACACACTAACATACACTAACACACTAATACACACACACTAACACACACTAACACACTAAAACACTAACACACACTAACACACACTAACACACACTAACAAACTAACACACACTAACAAACTAACTAACACACAAACTAACACAAACACACACACTAACACACACAAACAAACTAACACACACTAACACACACACTAACACACGCTAACACACTAACACACACTAACACACACTAACCCACACTAACAAACTAACACACACTAACAAACTAACACACACTAACACACACTAACAAACTAACACACACTAACACACAAACTAACACAAACACACACACTAACACACACAAACACACACAAACACACTAACACACACAAACAAACTAACACACACTAACAAACTAACACACACTAACACACACACTAACACACACACTAACACACACAAACACACTAACACACACTAACACACACAAACACACTAACACACACTAACACACACAAACACACTAACAAACTAACACACACTAACACACACAAACAAACTAACACACACTAACACACTATCACATTAACACACACTAACACACACTAACACACACAAACACACTATCACATTAACACACTAACACACACCACTAACACACACTAACACACACAAACAAACTAACACACACTAACACACTATCACATTAACACACACTAACACACACTAACACACACAAACACACTATCACATTAACACACTAACACACACCACTAACACACACCACTAACACACACTAACACACACCACTAACACACACTAACAGACTAATACACACACTAACACACACGGACACACACACTAACACACTAACACACACACTAACACACACTAAAACACACTAACACACTAACACACACACTAACACACACACTAACACAAACTAACACACTAACACACTAACACACTAACAAACTAACACACACTAACACACACACACTAACAC
The DNA here is from genome assembly GCA_020466265.1 of Siphamia tubifer. Taxonomy (NCBI): domain Eukaryota; kingdom Metazoa; phylum Chordata; class Actinopteri; order Kurtiformes; family Apogonidae; genus Siphamia; species Siphamia tubifer. Next base: position 1,764,340 of record CM035801.1, read on the forward strand.
ACACTAACACACACACACTAACACACACTAACACACTAACACACACTAACACACTAACATACTAACACACTAACACACACACACTAACACACACACACTAACACACTAACTCACACACACTAACACACTAACACACACACACTAACACACACACACACTAACACACTAACACACACATACTAACACACACACACTAACACGCTAACACACACTAACACACACTAACACACACAAACACACTAACACACACTAACACACACAAACACACTAACACACACTAACAAACTAACACACACTAACAAACTAACACACACTAACACACACAAACAAACTAACACACACTAACACACTATCACATTAACACACACTAACACACACTAACACACACAAACACACTATCACATTAACACACTAACACACACCACTAACACACACTAACACACACAAACAAACTAACACACACTAACACACTATCACATTAACACACACTAACACACACTAACACACACAAACACACTATCACATTAACACACTAACACACACCACTAACACACACCACTAACACACACTAACACACACCACTAACACACACTAACAGACTAATACACACACTAACACACACGGACACACACACTAACACACTAACACACACACTAACACACACTAACACACACTAACACACTAACACACACACTAACACACACACTAACACAAACTAACACACTAACACACTAACACACTAACAAACTAACACACACTAACACACACACACTAACACACACTAACACACACACACTAACACACACTAACACACTAACACACACTAACACACTAACATACTAACACACTAACACACACACACTAACACACACACACTAACACACTAACTCACACACACTAACACACTAACACACACACACTAACACACACACACACTAACACACTAACACACTAACACACACATACTAACACACACACACTAACACGCTAACACACACTAACACACACTAACACGCACTAACACACACACACACTAACACACACTAACACACTAACACACACTAACACGCACTAACACACTAACACACACACACACACACTAACACACACTAACACACATGATTACACTAACACACACTAACACACACTAACACACACACTAACACACACACTAACACACACACTAACACACTAACACACACTAACACACACACACTAACACACTAACACACTAACACACTAACACACTAACACACACACACTAACACACTAACACACACACACTAACACGCTAACACACTAACACACACTAACACGCACTAACACACACACACACTAACACACACACACTAACACACTGACATACACTAACACACTAACACACACACTAACACACACACACTAACACACACTAACACACTAACATACTAACACACACTAACACACACTAACACACACACACACTAACACACTAACTCACACACACTAACACACTAACACACACACACTAACACACTAACACACTAACACACACACACTAACACACTAACACACACACACTAACACGCTAACACACACTAACACACACTAACACGCACTAACACACACTAACACGCACTAACACACTAACACACACACACGCACTAACACACTAACACACACACACACTAACACACACACACTAACACACTAACACACATGATTACACTAACACACACTAACACACACTAACACACACACTAACACACACACTAACAAACACTAACACACTAACACACACACACTAACACACTAACACACACTAACACACTAACACACACACACTAACACACTAACACACTAACACACATACACTAACACACTAACACACTAACACACACACACTAACACACTAACACACTAACTCACACACACTAACACACTAACACACACACACTAACACAAACTAACACACTAACACACTAACACACTAACAAACTAACACACACTAACACACACACACTAACACACACTAACACACACACACTAACACACACTAACACACTAACACACACTAACACACTAACATACTAACACACTAACACACACACACTAACACACACACACTAACACACTAACTCACACACACTAACACACTAACACACACACACTAACACACACACACACTAACACACTAACACACTAACACACACATACTAACACACACACACTAACACGCTAACACACACTAACACACACTAACACGCACTAACACACACACACACTAACACACACTAACACACTAACACACACTAACACGCACTAACACACTAACACACACACACACACACTAACACACACTAACACACATGATTACACTAACACACACTAACACACACTAACACACACACTAACACACACACTAACACACACACTAACACACTAACACACACTAACACACACACACTAACACACTAACACACTAACACACTAACACACTAACACACACACACTAACACACTAACACACACACACTAACACGCTAACACACTAACACACACTAACACGCACTAACACACACACACACTAACACACACACACTAACACACTGACATACACTAACACACTAACACACACACTAACACACACACACTAACACACACTAACACACTAACATACTAACACACACTAACACACACTAACACACACACACACTAACACACTAACTCACACACACTAACACACTAACACACACACACTAACACACTAACACACTAACACACACACACTAACACACTAACACACACACACTAACACGCTAACACACACTAACACACACTAACACGCACTAACACACACTAACACGCACTAACACACTAACACACACACACGCACTAACACACTAACACACACACACACTAACACACACACACTAACACACTAACACACATGATTACACTAACACACACTAACACACACTAACACACACACTAACACACACACTAACAAACACTAACACACTAACACACACACACTAACACACTAACACACACTAACACACTAACACACACACACTAACACACTAACACACTAACACACATACACTAACACACTAACACACTAACACACACACACTAACACACTAACACACTAACTCACACACACTAACACACTAACACACACACACTAACATGCTTACACACACTAACACACACTAACACACACACTAACACACACTAACACACACTAACACACACTAACACACTAACACACTAACACACTAACACACACTAACACACACTAACACACGCCACTAACACACACTAACACACTAACACACACTAACACACACTAACACACTATCACATTAACACACACTAACACACACTAACACACTAACACACACACTAACACACACTAACACACACACTAACACACACTAACACACTATCACATTAACACACTAACACACACTAACACACTAACTCACTCTAACACACACTAACACACACTAACACACAAACTCACACTAACACACACTAAAACACGCTAACACACTATCACATTAACACACACTAACACACACTAACACACTAACTCACACTAACACACACAAACACACACTAACACACACTAACAAACACTAACACACACACTAACACACACTAACACACTAACACACGCCACTAACACACACTAACACACTAACACACACTAACACACACTAACATACTAACACACACTAACACACACTAACACACTAACACACACTAACATACTAACACACACTAACAAACTAACACACACTAACACACACTAACAGACTAATACACACACTAACACACACTGACACACACACTAACACACACTAACACACTAACACACGCCACTAACACACACTAACACACTAACACACACTAACACACACTAACACACACTAACACACACTAACACACACTAACACACACACTAACACACACTAACACACTAACACACGCCACTAACACACACTAACACACTAACACACACTAACACACACTAACATACTAACACACACTAACACACACTAACACACTAACACACACTAACACACACTAACATACTAACACACACTAACACACACTAACACACTAACACACACTAACACACACTAACATACTAACACACACTAACACACACTAACACACTAACACACACACTAACACACACTAACACACTAACACACACACTAACACACACTAACATACTAACACACACTAACACACACTAACACACTAACACACACTAACACACACTAACACACACTAACATACTAACACACACTAACACACTAACACACACTAACACACACTAACACACACTAACACACACTAACATACTAACACACACTAACACACACTAACACACTAACACACACACTAACACACACTAACACACTAACACACACTAACAGACTAACATACACTAACACACACTAACACACTAACACACACTAACAGACACTAACACACACACTAACACACTAACACACACTAACACGCTAACACACACTAACACACACACTAACACACACACTAACACAAACTAACACACTAACACACACTAACACACACTAACAAACTAACACACACTAACACACACACTAACACACGCTAACACACTAACACACACTAACACACACTAACAAACTAACACACACTAACAAACTAACACACACTAACACACACAAACACACTAACACACACTAACACACACAAACACACTAACACACACTAACAAACTAACACACACTAACACACACAAACAAACTAACACACACTAACACACTATCACATTAACACACACTAACACACACTAACACACACAAACAAACTATCACATTAACACACACTAACACACACTAACACACTATCACATTAACACACTAACACACACCACTAACACACACTAACACACACCACTAACACACACTAACAGACTAATACACACACTAACACACACGGACACACACACTAACACACTAACACACACACTAACACACACTAACACACTAACACACTAACACACACTAACACACACACTAACACACACACTAACACAAACTAACACACTAACACACACTAACACACTAACACACACTAACAAACTAACACACTAACACACACTAACACACTAACATACACTAACACACTAATACACACACACTAACACACACTAACACACACCACTAACACACACTAACAGACTAATACACAAACTAACACACACTGACACACACACTAACACAATAACACACACACTAACACACACTAACACACTAACACACTAACACACACTAACAGACTAACATACACTAACACACACTAACACACTAACACACACTAACAGACACTAACACACACACTAACACACTAACACACACTAACACACTAACACACACTAACACACACACTAACACACACACTAACACAAACTAACACACTAACATACACTAACACACTAATACACACACACTAACACACACTAACACACTAAAACACTAACACACACTAACACACACTAACACACACTAACAAACTAACACACACTAACAAACTAACTAACACACAAACTAACACAAACACACACACTAACACACACAAACAAACTAACACACACTAACACACACACTAACACACGCTAACACACTAACACACACTAACACACACTAACAAACTAACACACACTAACAAACTAACACACACTAACACACACAAACACACTAACACACACTAACACACACAAACACACTAACACACACTAACAAACTAACACACACTAACACACACAAACAAACTAACACACACTAACACACTATCACATTAACACACACTAACACACACTAACACACACAAACAAACTATCACATTAACACACACTAACACACACTAACACACTATCACATTAACACACTAACACACACCACTAACACACACTAACAGACTAATACACACACTAACACACACGGACACACACACTAACACACTAACACACACACTAACACACACTAACACACTAACACACTAACACACACTAACAGACTAACATACACTAACACACACTAACACACGAACACACACTAACAGACACTAACACACACACTAACACACTAACACACACTAACACACACTCTAACACACACACTAACACAAACTAACACACTAACACACTAACACACTAACACACTAACATACACTAACACACTAATACACACACACTAACACACACACTAACACACTAACACACACTAACACACACAAACTAACACAAACACACACACTAACACACACAAACACACTAACACACACAAACACACACTAACAAACTAACACACACTAACACACACTAACACACACTGACACACACTAACAAACTAACACACACTAACACACTAACACACACTAACACACACTAACAAACTAACACACACTAACACACGCTAACAAACTAACACACACTAACACACAAACTAACACAAACACACACACTAACACACACTAACAAACTAACACACACTAACAAACTAACACACACTAACAAACTAACACACACTAACACACACAAACTAACTAACACACACTAACACACACACTAACACACACTAACACACTAACACACACTAACACACTAACACACACTAACAAACTAACACACACTAAAACACAAACAAACTAACACACACTAACAAACTAACACACACTAACACACACAAACACACTAACACACACTAACACACACAAACACACTAACACACACTAACAAACTAACACACACTAACAAACTAACACACACTAACACACACAAACAAACTAACACACACTAACACACTATCACATTAACACACACTAACACACACTAACACACACAAACACACTATCACATTAACACACTAACACACACCACTAACACACACTAACACACACAAACAAACTAACACACACTAACACACTAACACACACTAACAAACTAACACACACTAACAAACTAACACACACTAACACACACTAACAAACTAACACACACTAACACACACAAACAAACTAACACACACTAACACACTAACAAACTAACACACACTAACACACTAACACACACACTAACACAATAACACACACACTAACACACACTAACACACTAACACACACTAACAGACTAACATACACTAACACACACTAACACACTAACACACACTAACACACACACTAACACACTAACACACACTAACACACTAACACACACTAACACACACACTAACACACACACTAACACAAACTAACACACTAACACACACTAACACACTAACATACACTAACACACTAATACACACACACTAACACACACTAACACACTAAAACACTAACACACACTAACACACACTAACACACACTAACAAACTAACACACACTAACAAACTAACTAACACACAAACTAACACAAACACACACACTAACACACACAAACAAACTAACACACACTAACACACACACTAACACACACTAACACACTAACACACACTAACACACACTAACACACACTAACAAACTAACACACACTAACAAACTAACACACACTAACACACACAAACACACTAACACACACTAACACACACAAACACACTAACACACACTAACACACTATCACATTAACACACACTAACACACACTAACACACACAAACACACTATCACATTAACACACACTAACACACACTAACACACACTAACACACTATCACATTAACACACTAACACACACCACTAACACACACTAACACACACCACTAACACACACTAACAGACTAATACACACACTAACACACACGGACACACACACTAACACACTAACACACACACTAACACACACTAACACACTAACATACCTTAACACACACTAACACACGAACACACACTAACAGACACTAACACACACACTAACACACTAACACACACTAACACACACACTAACACACACACTAACACAAACTAACACACTAACACACTAACATACACTAACACACTAATACACACACACTAACACACACACTAACACACTAACACACACTAACACACACAAACTAACACAAACACACACACTAACACACACAAACACACTAACACACACAAACACACACTAACAAACTAACACACACTAACAAACTAACACCCACTAACACACACACTAACACACACTAACACACACTAAAACACACTAACAAACTAACACACACTAACACACAGACTAACACACACTAACACACACTAACAAACTAACACACACTGACACACACTAACAAACTAACACACACTAACACACTAACACACACTAACACACACTAACAAACTAACACACACTAACACACAAACTAACACAAACACACACACTAACACACACTAACAAACTAACACACACTAACACACAAACTAACACAAACACACACACTAACACACACAAACAAACTAACACACACTAACACACACAAACAAACTAACACACACTAACCCACACTAACAAACTAACACACACTAACAAACTAACACACACTAACACAAACTAACACAAACACACACACTAACACACACAAACACACACAAACACACTAACACACACAAACAAACTAACACACACTAACAAACTAACACACACTAACAAACTAACACACACTAACACACACAAACAAACTAACACACACTAACACACACACTAACACACACTAACACACTAACACACACTAACAAACTAACACACACTAACACACACAAACAAACTAACACACACTAACACACTAACACACACTAACAAACTAACACACACTAACAAACTAACACACACTAACAAACTAACACACACTAACACACACAAACAAACTAACACACACTAACACACTAACAAACTAACACACACTAACACACTAACACACACTAACACACACTAACAAACTAACACACACTAACAAACTAACACACACTAACAAACTAACACACACTAACACACAAACTAACACAAACACACACACTAACACACACAAACACACACAAATACACTAACACACACAAACAAACTAACACACACAAACAAACTAACACACGCTAACAAACTAACACACACTAACAAACTAACACACACTAACAAACTAATACACACTAACACACAAACTAACACAAACACACACACTAACACACACAAACACACACAAACACACTAACACACACAAACAAACTAACACACACAAACAAACTAACACACACTAACAAACTAACACACACTAACACACACAAACAAACTAACACACACTAACACACACAAACAAACTAACACACACTAACCCACACTAACAAACTAACACACACTAACAAACTAACACACACTAACACAAACTAACACAAACACACACACTAACACACACAAACACACACAAACACACTAACACACACAAACAAACTAACACACACACTAACAAACTAACACACACTAACAAACTAACACACACTAACACACACAAACAAACTAACACACACTAACACACACACTAACACACACTAACACACTAACACACACTAACAAACTAACACACACTAACACACACAAACAAACTAACACACACTAACACACTAACACACACTAACAAACTAACACACACTAACAAACTAACACACACTAACAAACTAACACACACTAACACACACTAACAAACTAACACACACTAACACACACAAACAAACTAACACACACTAACACACTAACAAACTAACACACACTAACACACTAACACACACTAACACACACTAACAAACTAACACACACTAACAAACTAACACACACTAACACACAAACTAACACAAACACACACACTAACACACACAAACACACACAAATACACTAACACACACAAACAAACTAACACACACAAACAAACTAACACACACTAACAAACTAACACACACTAACAAACTAACACACACTAACAAACTAACACACACTAACACACAAACTAACACAAACACACACACTAACAAACACAAACACACACAAACACACTAACACACACAAACAAACTAACACACACAAACAAACTAACACACACTAACAAACTAACACACACTAACACACACAAACAAACTAACACACACTAACACACACACTAACACACACTAACACACTAACACACACTAACACACACTAACACACACTAACAAACTAACACACACTAACAAACTAACACACACTAACACACACAAACAAACTAACACACACTAACAAACTAACACACACTAACACACACTAACAAACAAACACACACTAACACACACTAACACACACTAACAAACTAACACACACTAACACACACACTAACACACACTAACACACTAACACACACTAACACACACTAACACACACTAACAAACTAACACACACTAACAAACTAACACACACTAACACACACAAACAAACTAACACACACTAACACACTAACAAACTAACACACACTAACACACTAACACACACTAACACACACAAACAAACTAACACACACTAACACACACACTAACACACACTAACACACTAACACACACTAACACACACTAACACACACTAACAAACTAACACACACTAACAAACTAACACACACTAACACACACAAACAAACTAACACACACTAACACACTAACAAACTAACACACACTAACACACTAACACACACTAACACACACTAACACACACTAACAAACTAACACACACTAACAAACTAACACACACTAACAAACTAACACACACTAACACACAAACTAACACAAACACACACACTAACACACACAAACACACACAAATACACTAACACACACAAACAAACTAACACACACAAACAAACTAACACACACTAACAAACTAACACACACAAACAAACTAACACACACTAACACACACACTAACACACACTAACACACTAACACACACTAACACACACTAACACACACTAACAAACTAACACACACTAACAAACTAACACACACTAACAAACTAACACACACTAACACACAAACTAACACAAACACAAACACACACACTAACACACACAAACACACACAAACACACTAACACACACAAACAAACTAACACACACAAACAAACTAACACACACTAACAAACTAACACACTAACACACACAAACAAACTAACACACACTAACACACACACTAACACACACTAACACACTAACACACACTAACACACACTAACACACACTGACAAACTAACACACACTAACAAACTAACACACACTAACACACACAAACAAACACACACACACTAACACACTAACACACTAACACACACACACTAACACACTAACACACACATACTAACACACACACACTAACACGCTAACACACACTAACACACACTAACACGCACTAACACACACACACACTAACACACACTAACACACTAACACACACTAACACGCACTAACACACTAACACACACACACACACACTAACACACACTAACACACATGATTACACTAACACACACTAACACACACTAACACACACACTAACACACACACTAACACACACACTAACACACTAACACACACTAACACACACACACTAACACACTAACACACTAACACACTAACACACACACACTAACACACTAACACACACACACTAACACGCTAACACACACTAACACACACTAACACGCACTAACACACACACACACTAACACACACACACTAACACACTGACATACACTAACACACTAACACACACACTAACACACACACACTAACACACACTAACACACTAACATACTAACACACACTAACACACACTAACACACACACACACTAACACACTAACTCACACACACTAACACACTAACACACACACACTAACACACTAACACACTAACACACACACACTAACACACTAACACACACACACACTAACACGCTAACACACACTAACACACACTAACACGCACTAACACACTAACACACACACACGCACTAACACACTAACACACACACACACTAACACACACACACTAACACACTAACACACATGATTACACTAACACACACTAACACACACTAACACACACACTAACACACACACTAACAAACACTAACACACTAACACACACTAACACACTAACACACACACACTAACACACTAACACACTAACACACATACACTAACACACTAACAAACTAACACACACACACTAACACACTAACTCACACACACTAACACACTAACACACACTAACACGCTTACACACACTAACACACACTAACACACACACTAACACACACTAACACACACTAACACACACTAACACACTAACACACTAACACACTAACACACACTAACACACACTAACACACGCCACTAACACACACTAACACACTAACACACACTAACACACGCCACTAACACACACTAACACACTAACACACACTAACACACTAACACACTAACACACACTAACACACACACTAACACACACTAACACACACACTAACACACACTAACACACTATCACATTAACACACTAACACACACTAACACACTAACTCACTCTAACACACACTAACACACACACTAACACACACTAACACACAAACTCACACTAACACACACTAAAACACGCTAACACACTATCACATTAACACACACTAACACACACTAACACACTAACTCACACTAACACACACAAACACACACTAACACACACTAACAAACACTAACACACACACTAACACACACTAACACACTAACACACGCCACTAACACACACTAACACACTAACACACACTAACACACACTAACATACTAACACACACTAACACACACTAACACACTAACACACACTAACATACTAACACACACTAACACACTAACACACACTAACACACACTAACAGACTAATACACACACTAACACACACTGACACACACACTAACACACACTAACACACTAACACACGCCACTAACACACACTAACACACTAACACACACTAACACACACTAACACACACTAACACACACTAACAGACACTAACACACACACTAACACACACTAACACACTAACACACGCCACTAACACACACTAACACACTAACACACACTAACACACACTAACACACACTAACATACTAACACACACTAACACACACTAACACACTAACACACACTAACACACACTAACATACTAACACACACTAACACACACTAACACACTAACACACACTAACACACACTAACACACACTAACACACACTAACATACTAACACACACTAACACACACTAACACACTAACACACACTAACACACTAACACACACACTAACACACACTAACACACTAACACACACTAACAGACTAACATACACTAACACACACTAACACACTAACACACACTAACAGACACTAACACACACACTAACACACTAACACACACTAACACACTAACACACACTAACACACACACTAACACACACACTAACACACACACTAACACACACACTAACACAAACTAACACACTAACACACACTAACACACTAACACATACTAACAAACTAACACACTAACACACACTAACACACACTAACACAAACCACTAACATACACTAACACACTAATACACACACACTAACACACACTAACACAAACCACTAACACACACTAACAGACTAATACACACACTAACACACACTGACACACACGCTAACACAATAACACACACACTAACACACACTAACACACTAACACACTAACACACACTAACAGACTAACATACACTAACACACACTAACACACTAACACACACTAACAGACACTAACACACACACTAACACACTAACACACACTAACACACTAACACACACTAACACACACACTAAGACACACACTAACACACACACTAACACAAACTAACACACTAACACACACTAACACACTAACATACACTAACACACTAATACACACACACTAACACACACTAACACACTAAAACACTAACACACACTAACAGACACTAACAAACTAACTAACACACAAACTAACACAAACACACACACTAACACACACAAACACACACAAACACACTAACACACACAAACAAACTAACACACACTAACAAACTAACACACACTAACAAACTAACACACACTAACACACACAAACAAACTAACACACACTAACACACACACTAACACACACTAACACTTTAACACACACTAACACACTAACACACACTAACACAAACTAACAAACTAACACACACTAACAAACTAACACACACTAACACACACTAACAAACTAACACACACTAACAAACTAACACACACTAACACACACAAACACACTAACACACACTAACACACACTAACAAACTAACACACACTAACACACACAAACAAACTAACACACACTAACACACTATCACATTAACACACACTAACACACACTAACACACACAAACACACTAACACACGCTAACACACTATCACGTTAACACACACTAACACACACTAACACACTATCACATTAACACACTAACACACACCACTAACACACACTAACACACACCACTAACACACACTAACAGACTAATACACACACTAACACACACTGACACACACACTAACACACTAACACACACACTAACACACACTAACACACTAACAAACACTAACAGACACTAACACACACACTAACACACTAACACACACTAACACACACACTAACACACACACTAACACACTAACACACTAACACACTAACACACTAACACACTAACACACTAACATACACTAACACACTAATACACAGACACTAACATACACTAACACACTAAAACACTAACACACACTAACACACTAAAACACTAACACACACACTAACACACACACTAACACACACTAACACACACACTAACACACACTAACACACACTAACACACTAACACACTAACAAACTAACACACACTAACACACACTAACACACACACACACACTAACACACACACACTAACACACACTAACACACTAACTCACACACACTAACACACTAACACACACACACTAACACACTAACACACACACACTAACACACACACACTAACACGCTAACACACACTAACACGCACTAACACACACACACACACTAACACAAACTAACACACAGTAACACGCACTAACACACTAACACACACACACACACACTAACACACACACACTAACACACATGATTACACTAACACACACTAACACACACTAACACACACACTAACAAACACACACTAACACACTAACACACTAACACACTAACACACACACACTAACACACACACACTAACACGCTAACACACACTAACACACACTAACACGCACTAACACACACACACACTAACACACACACACTAAAACACTAACATACACTAACACACTAACACACACACTAACACACACACACTAACACACACTAACACACTAACATACTAACACACTAACACACACTAACACACACACACACTCACACACTAACTCACACACACTAACACATTAACACACACACACTAACACACTAACACACTAACACACACACACTAACACACTAACACACACACACTAACACACTAACACACACACACTAACACGCTAACACACACTAACACACACTAACACGCACTAACACACACACTAACACACACTAACACACAAACTCACACTAACACACACTAAAACACGCTAACACACTATCACATTAACACACACTAACACACACTAACACACTAACTCACACTAAAACACACAAACACACACTAACACACACTAACAAACACTAACACACACACTAACACACACTAACACACTAACACACGCCACTAACACACACTAACACACTAACACACACTAACACACACTAACACACACTAACACACACTAACATACTAACACACACTAACACACACTAACACACTAACACACACTAACACACTAACACACACTAACACACACTAACACACACCACTAACACACACTAACAGACTAATACACACACTAACACACACTGACACACACACTAACACAATAACACACGCCACTAACACACACTAACACACACTAACACACACTAACACATACTAACACACACTAACACACACTAACACACTAACACACACTAACAGACACTAACACACACACTAACACACACTAACACACGCCACTAACACACACTAACACACTAACACACATTAACACACACTAACACACTAACACACACTAACACACTAACACACACTAACACACACCACTAACACACACTAACAGACTAATACACACACTAACACACACTGACACACACACTAACACAATAACACACACACTAACACACACTAACACACTAACACACACTAACAGACTAACATACACTAACACACACTAACACACTAACACACACTAACAGACACTAACACACACACTAACACACTAACACACACTAACACACTAACACACACTAACACACACACTAACACACACACTAACACAAACTAACACACTAACACACACTAACACACTAACATACACTAACACACTAATACACACACACTAACACACACACACTAACACACACTAACACACTAAAACACTAACACACACTAACACACACACTAACACACTAACCCACACTAACCCACACTAACACACTAACACACACTAACACACACTAACAAACTAACACACACTAACAAACTAACTAACACACAAACTAACACAAACACACTAACACACACAAACAAACTAACACACACTAACAAACTAACACACACTAACAAACTAACACACACTAACAAACTAACACACACTAACATACACAAACAAACTAACACACACTAACACACACACTAACACACACTAACACACTAACACACACAAACACACACAAACACACTAACACACACAAACAAACTAACACACACTCACAAACTAACACACACTAACAAACTAACACACACTAACAAACTAACACACACTAACACACACAAACAAACTAACACACACTAACACACACACTAACACACACTAACACACTAACACACACTAACACACTAACACACACTAACACACACTAACACACACTAACAAACTAACACACACTAACAAACTAACACACACTAACACACACAAACACACTAACACACACTAACACACTAACACACACTAACAAACTAACACACACTAACACACACAAACAAACTAACACACACTAACACACTATCACATTAACACACACTAACACACACTAACACACACAAACACACACAAACACACTAACACACGCTAACACACTATCACATTAACACACACTAACACACACTAACACACTATCACATTAACACACTAACACACACCACTAACACACACTAACACACACCACTAACACACACTAACAGACTAATACACACACTAACACACACTAACACACACTAACACACTAACACACACACTAACACACACTAACACACTAACACACTAACACACACTAACAGACTAACATACACTAACAAACACTAACACACGAACACACACTAACAGACACTAACACACACACTAACACACTAACACACACTAACACACACAAACACAAACTAACACACTAACACACTAACATACACTAACACACTAATACACACACACTAACATACACTAACACACTAAAACACTAACACACACTAACACACACACTAACACACACACTAACACACACACTAACACCCACACTAACCCACACTAACACACACACTAACACACACTAACACACACTAACACACACTAACACACTAACACACTAACACACTAACAAACTAACACACACTAACACACACTAACAAACTAACACACACTAACACACACACACACACTAACACACACACACTAACACACACTAACACACACACACTAACATACTAACACACACTAACACACACTAACACACACACACTAACACACACACGCTAACACGCTAACACACACAAACACACACTAACACGCACTAACACACACACACACTAACACACACTAACACACTAACACACAGTAACACGCACTAACACACTAACACACACACACACACACTAACACACACACACACACACTAACACACACACACACTAACACACACTAACACACATGATTACACTAACACACACTAACACACACTAACACACACACTAACACACACACTAACACACACTAACACACACTAACACACTAACTCACACACACTAACACACTAACACACTAACACACTAACACACTAACACACACACACTAACACACTAACACACTAACACACTAACACACTAACACACTTACACACACACACTAACACACTAACACACTAACACACACACACTAACACACTAACACACACTAACACACACTAACACGCACTAACACACACACACACTAACACACACACACTAAAACACTAACATACACTAACACACTAACACACACACTAACACACACACACTAACACACTAACACACTAACATACTAACACACACTAACACACACACACTAACACACTAACTCACACACACTAACACACTAACACACACACACTAACACACACACACTAACACGCTAACACACACTAACACACACTAACACGCACTAACACACTAACACACACACACACGCACTAACACACTAACACACTAACACACACACACTAACACGCTAACACACACTAACACACACTAACACGCACTAACACACTAACACACACACACACGCACTAACACACTAACACACACACACACTAACACACACACACTAACACACATGATTACACTAACACACACTAACACACACACTAACACACACTAACACACACTAACACACACTAACACACTAACACACTAACACACACTAACACACACTAACACACACTAAAACACTAACATACACTAACACACTAACACACACACTAACACACACACACTAACACACTAACACACTAACATACTAACACACACTAACACACACACACTAACACACTAACTCACACACACTAACACACTAACACACACACACTAACACACACACACTAACACGCTAACACACACTAACACACACTAACACGCACTAACACACTAACACACACACACACGCACTAACACACTAACACACTAACACACACACACTAACACGCTAACACACACTAACACACACTAACACGCACTAACACACTAACACACACACACACGCACTAACACACTAACACACACACACACTAACACACACACACTAACACACATGATTACACTAACACACACTAACACACACACTAACACACACTAACACACACTAACACACACTAACACACTAACACACACTAACACACTAACACACACTAACACACTAACACACACACTAACACACACTAACACACAAACACACTATCACATTAACACACACTAACACACACTAACACACACTATCACATTAACACACTAACACACACTAACACACTAACACACACTAACACACACTAACACACTAACTCACTCTAACACACACTAAAACACGCTAACACACTATAACATTAACACACACTAACACACTAACTCACACTAACACACACAAACACACACTAAAAAACACTAAGACACACACTAACACACACTAACAAACACTAACACACACACTAACACACACTAACACACACTAACACACTATCACATTAACACACACTAACACACACTAACACAAACTAACACACACTAACACACGCCACTAACACACACTAACACACTAACACACACTAACACACGCCACTAACACACACTAACATACTAACACACACTAACACACACTAACACACTAACACACACTAACATACTAACACACACTAACACACTAAGACACACTAACACACCACTAACACACACTAACAGACTAATACACACACTAAAACACACTGACACACACACACTAACACACTAACTCACACACACTAACACACTAACACACACACACTAACACACACACGCTAACACGCTAACACACACTAACACACACTAACACGCACTAACACACACACACACTAACACACACTAACACACTAACACACAGTAACACGCACTAACACACTAACACACACACACACACACTAACACACACACACTAACACACACTAACACACATGATTACACTAACACACACTAACACACACTAACACACACTAACAAACTAACACACACTAACAAACTAACACACACTAACACACACTAACAAACTAACACACACTAACAAACTAACACACACTAACACACACTAACAAACTAACACACACTAACAAACTAACACACACTAACACACACAAACACACTAACACACACTAACACACTAACACACACACACACTAACACACACTAACACACTAACACACAGTAACACGCACTAACACACTAACACACACACACACACACTAACACACACACACACTAACACACACACACTAACACACATGATTACACTAACACACACTAACACACACACTAACACACACTAACACACACTAACACACACTAACACACTAACACACACTAACACACTAACACACACTAACACACTAACACACACACTAACACACACTAACACACAAACACACTATCACATTAACACACACTAACACACACTAACACACACTATCACATTAACACACTAACACACACTAACACACTAACACACACTAACACACACTAACACACTAACTCACTCTAACACACACTAAAACACGCTAACACACTATAACATTAACACACACTAACACACTAACTCACACTAACACACACAAACACACACTAAAAAACACTAAGACACACACTAACACACACTAACAAACACTAACACACACACTAACACACACTAACACACACTAACACACTATCACATTAACACACACTAACACACACTAACACAAACTAACACACACTAACACACGCCACTAACACACACTAACACACTAACACACACTAACACACGCCACTAACACACACTAACATACTAACACACACTAACACACACTAACACACTAACACACACTAACATACTAACACACACTAACACACTAAGACACACTAACACACCACTAACACACACTAACAGACTAATACACACACTAAAACACACTGACACACACACACTAACACACTAACTCACACACACTAACACACTAACACACACACACTAACACACACACGCTAACACGCTAACACACACTAACACACACTAACACGCACTAACACACACACACACTAACACACACTAACACACTAACACACAGTAACACGCACTAACACACTAACACACACACACACACACTAACACACACACACTAACACACACTAACACACATGATTACACTAACACACACTAACACACACTAACACACACTAACAAACTAACACACACTAACAAACTAACACACACTAACACACACTAACAAACTAACACACACTAACAAACTAACACACACTAACACACACAAACACACTAACACACACTAACACACTAACACACACACACACTAACACACACTAACACACTAACACACAGTAACACGCACTAACACACTAACACACACACACACACACTAACACACACACACACACACTAACACACACACACTAACACACACTAACACACATGATTACACTAACACACACTAACACACACTAACACACACACTAACACACACACTAACACACACTAACACACACTAACACACTAACTCACACACACTAACACACTAACACACTAACACACACACACTAACACACTAACACACTAACACACTAACACACTAACACACTTACACACACACACTAACACACTAACACACTAACACACACACACTAACACACTAACACACACTAACACACACACACTAAAACACTAACATACACTAACACACTAACACACACACTAACACACACACACTAACACACTAACACACTAACATACTAACACACACTAACACACACACACTAACACACTAACTCACACACACTAACACACACTAACACGCACTAACACACACACACTAACACGCTAACACACACTAACACACACTAACACGCACTAACACACTAACACACACACACACGCACTAACACACTAACACACTAACACACACACACTAACACGCTAACACACACTAACACACACTAACACGCACTAACACACTAACACACACGCACTAACACACTAACACACACACACACTAACACACACACACTAACACACATGATTACACTAACACACACTAACACACACACTAACACACACTAACACACACTAACACACACTAACACACTAACACACTAACACACACTAACACACACTAACACACACTAAAACACTAACATACACTAACACACTAACACACACACTAACACACACACACTAACACACTAACACACTAACATACTAACACACACTAACACACACACACTAACACACTAACTCACACACACTAACACACTAACACACACACACTAACACACACACACTAACACGCTAACACACACTAACACACACTAACACGCACTAACACACTAACACACACACACACGCACTAACACACTAACACACTAACACACACACACTAACACGCTAACACACACTAACACACACTAACACGCACTAACACACTAACACACACACACACGCACTAACACACTAACACACACACACTAACACACACACACTAACACACATGATTACACTAACACACACTAACACACACACTAACACACACTAACACACACTGACACACACTAACACACTAACACACACTAACACACTAACACACACTAACACACTAACACACACACTAACACACACTAACACACAAACACACTATCACATTAACACACACTAACACACACTAACACACACTATCACATTAACACACTAACACACACTAACACACTAACACACACTAACACACACTAACACACTAACTCACTCTAACACACACTAAAACACGCTAACACACTATAACATTAACACACACTAACACACTAACTCACACTAACACACACAAACACACACTAAAAAACACTAAGACACACACTAACACACACTAACAAACACTAACACACACACTAACACACACTAACACACACTAACACACTATCACATTAACACACACTAACACACACTAACACAAACTAACACACACTAACACACGCCACTAACACACACTAACACACTAACACACACTAACACACGCCACTAACACACACTAACATACTAACACACACTAACACACACTAACACACTAACACACACTAACATACTAACACACACTAACACACTAAGACACACTAACACACCACTAACACACACTAACAGACTAATACACACACTAAAACACACTGACACACACACACTAACACACTAACTCACACACACTAACACACTAACACACACACACTAACACACACACGCTAACACGCTAACACACACTAACACACACTAACACGCACTAACACACACACACACTAACACACACTAACACACTAACACACAGTAACACGCACTAACACACTAACACACACACACACACACTAACACACACACACTAACACACACTAACACACATGATTACACTAACACACACTAACACACACTAACACACACTAACAAACTAACACACACTAACAAACTAACACACACTAACACACACTAACAAACTAACACACACTAACAAACTAACACACACTAACACACACAAACACACTAACACACACTAACACACTAACACACACTAACAAACTAACACACACTAACACACACAAACAAACTAACACACACTAACACACTATCACATTAACACACACTAACACACACTAACACACACAAACACACACAAACACACTAACACACGCTAACACACTATCACATTAACACACACTAACACACACTAACACACTATCACATTAACACACTAACACACACCACTAACACACACTAACACACACCACTAACACACACTAACAGACTAATACACACACTAACACACACTGAAACACACACTAACACACACACTAACACACACTAACACACTAACACACTAACACACACTAACAGACTAACATACACTAACACACACTAACACACGAACACACACTAACAGACACTAACACACACACTAACACACTAACACACACTAACACACACACTAACACACACACTAACACAAACTAACACACTAACACACTAATACACACACACTAACATACACTAACACACTAAAACACTAACACACACTAACACACACACTAACACACACACTAACACACACACTAACACCCACACTAACCCACACTAACACACACACTAACACACACTAACACACACTAACACACACTAACACACTAACACACTAACACACTAACAAACTAACACACACTAACACACACTAACAAACTAACACACACTAACACACACACACACACTAACACACACACACTAACACACACTAACACACACACACTAACATACTAACACACACTAACACACACTAACACACACACACTAACACACTAACTCACACACACTAACACACACACACTAACACACACACGCTAACACGCTAACACACACTAACACACACTAACACACACTAACACGCACTAACACACACACACACTAACACACACTAACACACTAACACACAGTAACACGCACTAACACACTAACACACACACACACTAACACACACACACTAACACACACTAACACACATGATTACACTAACACACACTAACACTCACTAACACACACACTAACACACACACTAACACACACTAACACACACTAACACACTAACTCACACACACTAACACACTAACACACTAACACACTAACACACACACACTAACACACTAACACACTAACACACTAACACACTAACACACTAACACACACACACTAACACACTAACACACACACACTAACACACTAACACACACTAACACACACTAACACGCACTAACACACACACACACTAACACACACACACTAAAAAACTAACATACACTAACACACTAACACACACACACTAACACACTAACACACTAACATACTAACACACACTAACACACACACACTAACACACTAACTCACACACACTAACACACTAACACACACACACTAATACACACACACTAACACGCTAACACACACTAACACACACTAACACACACTAACACACTAACACACACACACACGCACTAACACACTAACACACTAACACACACACACTAACACGCTAACACACACTAACACACACTAACACGCACTAACACACTAACACACACACACGCACTAACACACTAACACACACACACACTAACACACACACACTAACACACATGATTACACTAACACACACTAACACACACACTAACACACACTAACACACACTAACACACACTAACACACACTAACACACTAACACACTAACACACACTAACACACACTAACACACACTAACACACGCCACTAACACACACTAACACACTAACACACACTAACACACTAACACACACACTAACACACACTAACACACAAACACACTATCACATTAACACACACTAACACACACTAACACACACTAACACACACTATCACATTAACACACTAACACACACTAACACACTAACACACACTAACACACACTAACACACTAACTCACTCTAACACACACTAAAACACGCTAACACACACTATAACATTAACACACACTAACACACACTAACACACTAACTCACACTAACACACACAAACACACACTAAAAAACACTAAGACACACACTAACACACACTAACAAACACTAACACACACACTAACACACACTAACACACACTAACACACTATCACATTAACACACACTAACACACACTAACACACACTAACACACGCCACTAACACACACTAACACACTAACACACACTAACACACGCCACTAACACACACTAACATACTAACACACACTAACACACACTAACACACTAACACACACTAACATACTAACACACACTAACACACTAAGACACACTAACACACCACTAACACACACTAACAGACTAATACACACACTAAAACACACTGACACACACACTAACACAATAACACACACTGACACACACACTAACACAATAACACACACACTAACACACACTAACACACTAACACACACTAACAGACACTAACACACACACTAACACACTAACACACACTAACACACACACTAACACACACACTAACACAAACTAACACACTAACACACACTAACACACTAACATACACTAACACACTAATACACACACACTAACACACACTAACACACTAAAACACTAACACACACTAACACACACACTAACACACTAACATACACTAACACACTAATACACACACACTAACACACACTAACACACTAAAACACTAACACACACTAACACACACACTAACACACTAACATACACTAACACACTAATACACACACACTAACACACACTAAAACACTAACCCACACTAACCCACACTAACACACTAACACACACTAACACACACTAACACACTAACACACACTAACATACTAACACACACTAACACACTAACACACACTAACACACCACTAGCACACACTAACAGACTAATACACACACTAAAACACACTGACACACACACTAACACAATAACACACACTGACACACACACTAACACAATAACACACACACTAACACACACTAACACACTAACACACACTAACACACTAACACACACTAACAGACACTAACACACACACTAACACACTAACACACACTAACACACACACTAACACACACACTAACACAAACTAACACACTAACACACACTAACACACTAACATACACTAACACACTAATACACACACACTAACACACACTAACACACTAAAACACTAACACACACTAACACACACACTAACACACTAACATACACTAACACACTAATACACACACACTAACACACACTAACACACTAAAACACTAACACACACTAACACACACACTAACACACTAACATACACTAACACACTAATACACACACACTAACACACACTAAAACACTAACCCACACTAACACACTAACACACACTAACACACACTAACACACTAACACACACTAACATACTAACACACACTAACACACTAACACACACTAACACACCACTAACACACACTAACAGACTAATACACACACTAAAACACACTGACACACACACTAACACAATAACACACACTGACACACACACTAACACAATAACACACACACTAACACACACTAACACACTAACACACACTAACACACTAACACACACTAACAGACACTAACACACACACTAACACACTAACACACACTAACACACACTAACACACACTAACACACGCCACTAACACACACTAACACACTAACACACACTAACACACTAACACACACACTAACACACACTAACACACAAACACACTATCACATTAACACACACTAACACACACTAACACACACTATCACATTAACACACTAACACACACTAACACACTAACACACACTAACACACACTAACACACTAACTCACTCTAACACACACTAAAACACGCTAACACACTATAACATTAACACACACTAACACACTAACTCACACTAACACACACAAACACACACTAAAAAACACTAAGACACACACTAACACACACTAACAAACACTAACACACACACTAACACACACTAACACACACTAACACACTATCACATTAACACACACTAACACACACTAACACAAACTAACACACACTAACACACGCCACTAACACACACTAACACACTAACACACACTAACACACACTAACATACTAACACACACTAACACACACTAACACACTAACACACACTAACATACTAACACACACTAACACACTAAGACACACTAACACACCACTAACACACACTAACAGACTAATACACACACTAAAACACACTGACACACACACACTAACACACTAACACACACTAACAAACTAACACACACTAACACACACAAACAAACTAACACACACTAACACACTATCACATTAACACACACTAACACACACTAACACACACAAACACACACAAACACACTAACACACGCTAACACACTATCACATTAACACACACTAACACACACTAACACACTATCACATTAACACACTAACACACACCACTAACACACACTAACACACACCACTAACACACACTAACAGACTAATACACACACTAACACACACTGAAACACACACTAACACACTAACACACACACTAACACACACTAACACACTAACACACTAACACACACTAACAGACTAACATACACTAACACACACTAACACACGAACACACACTAACAGACACTAACACACACACTAACACACTAACACACACTAACACACACACTAACACACACACTAACACAAACTAACACACTAACACACTAATACACACACACTAACATACACTAACACACTAAAACACTAACACACACTAACACACACACTAACACACACACTAACACACACACTAACACCCACACTAACCCACACTAACACACACACTAACACACACTAACACACACTAACACACACTAACACACTAACACACTAACACACTAACAAACTAACACACACTAACACACACTAACAAACTAACACACACTAACACACACACACACACTAACACACACACACTAACACACACTAACACACACACACTAACATACTAACACACACTAACACACACTAACACACACACACTAACACACTAACTCACACACACTAACACACACACACTAACACACACACGCTAACACGCTAACACACACTAACACACACTAACACACACTAACACGCACTAACACACACACACACTAACACACACTAACACACTAACACACAGTAACACGCTCTAACACACTAACACACACACACACTAACACACACACACTAACACACACTAACACACATGATTACACTAACACACACTAACACTCACTAACACACACACTAACACACACACTAACACACACTAACACACTAACTCACACACACTAACACACTAACACACTAACACACTAACACACACACACTAACACACTAACACACTAACACACTAACACACACACACTAACACACTAACACACACACACTAACACACTAACACACACTAACACACACTAACACGCACTAACACACACACACACTAACACACACACACTAAAACACTAACATACACTAACACACTAACACACACACACTAAAACACTAACACACTAACATACTAACACACACTAACACACACACACTAACACACTATTTCACACACACTAACACACTAACACACACACACTAACACACACACACTAACACGCTAACACACACTAACACACACTAACACACACTAACACACTAACACACACACACACGCACTAACACACTAACACACTAACACACACACACTAACACGCTAACACACACTAACACACACTAACACGCACTAACACACTAACACACACACACGCACTAACACACTAACACACACACACACTAACACACACACACTAACACACATGATTACACTAACACACACTAACACACACACTAACACACACTAACACACACTAACACACACTAACACACACTAACACACTAACACACTAACACACACTAACACACACTAACACACACTAACACACGCCACTAACACACACTAACACACTAACACACACTAACACACTAACTACACACTAACACACACTAACACACAAACACACTATCACATTAACACACACTAACACACACTAACACACACTATCACATTAACACACTAACACACACTAACACACTAACACACACTAACACACACTAACACACTAACTCACTCTAACACACACTAAAACACGCTAACACACTATAACATTAACACACACTAACACACACTAACACACTAACTCACACTAACACACACAAACACACACTAAAAAACACTAAGACACACACTAACACACACTAACAAACACTAACACACACACTAACACACACTAACACACTATCACATTAACACACACTAACACACACTAACACACACTAACACACGCCACTAACACACACTAACACACTAACACACACTAACACACGCCACTAACACACACTAACATACTAACACACACTAACACACACTAACACACTAACACACACTAACATACTAACACACACTAACACACTAAGACACACTAACACACCACTAACACACACTAACAGACTAATACACACACTAAAACACACTGACACACACACTAACACAATAACACACACTGACACACACACTAACACAATAACACACACACTAACACACACTAACACACTAACACACACTAACAGACACTAACACACACACTAACACACTAACACACACTAACACACACACTAACACACACACTAACACAAACTAACACACTAACACACACTAACACACTAACATACACTAACACACGAATACACACACACTAACACACACTAACACACTAAAACACTAACACACACTAACACACACACTAACACACTAACATACACTAACACACTAATACACACACACTAACACACACTAACACACTAAAACACTAACACACACTAACACACACACTAACACACTAACATACACTAACACACTAATACACACACACTAACACACACTAAAACACTAACCCACACTAACCCACACTAACACACTAACACACACTAACACACACTAACACACTAACACACACTAACATACTAACACACACTAACACACTAACACACACTAACACACCACTAACACACACTAACAGACTAATACACACACTAAAACACACTGACACACACACTAACACAATAACACACACTGACACACACACTAACACAATAACACACACACTAACACACACTAACACACAAACACACTATCACATTAACACACACTAACACACACTAACACACACTATCACATTAACACACTAACACACACTAACACACTAACACACACTAACACACTAACACACACTAACACACACTAACACACTAACTCACTCTAACACACACTAAAACACGCTAACACACTATAACATTAACACACACTAACACACTAACTCACACTAACACACACAAACACACACTAAAAAACACTAAGACACACACTAACACACACTAACAAACACTAACACACACACTAACACACACTAACACACACGAACACACTATCACATTAACACACACTAACACACACTAACACAAACTAACACACACTAACACACGCCACTAACACACACTAACACACTAACACACACTAACACACGCCACTAACACACACTAACATACTAACACACACTAACACACTAACACACACTAACATACTAACACACACTAACAGACTAAGACACACTAACACACCACTAACACACACTAACAGACTAATACACACACTAAAACACACTGACACACACACACTAACACACTAACTCACACACACTAACACACTAACACACACACACTAACACACACACGCTAACACGCTAACACACACTAACACACACTAACACGCACTAACACACACACACACTAACACACACTAACACACTAACACACAGTAACACGCACTAACACACTAACACACACACACACACACTAACACACACACACTAACACACACTAACACACATGATTACACTAACACACACTAACACACACTAACACACACTAACAAACTAACACACACTAACAAACTAACACACACTAACACACACTAACAAACTAACACACACTAACAAACTAACACACACTAACACACACAAACACACTAACACACACTAACACACTAACACACACTAACAAACTAACACACACTAACACACACAAACAAACTAACACACACTAACACACTATCACATTAACACACACTAACACACACTAACACACACAAACACACACAAACACACTAACACACGCTAACACACTATCACATTAACACACACTAACACACACTAACACACTATCACATTAACACACTAACACACACCACTAACACACACTAACACACACCACTAACACACACTAACAGACTAATACACACACTAACACACACTGAAACACACACTAACACACTAACACACACACTAACACACACTAACACACTAACACACTAACACACACTAACAGACTAACATACACTAACACACACTAACACACGAACACACACTAACAGACACTAACACACACACTAACACACTAACACACACTAACACACACACTAACACACACACTAACACAAACTAACACACTAACACACTAATACACACACACTAACATACACTAACACACTAAAACACTAACACACACTAACACACACACTAACACACACACTAACACACACACTAACACCCACACTAACCCACACTAACACACACACTAACACACACTAACACACACTAACACACACTAACACACTAACACACTAACACACTAACAAACTAACACACACTAACACACACTAACAAACTAACACACACTAACACACACACACACACTAACACACACACACTAACACACACTAACACACACACACTAACATACTAACACACACTAACACACACTAACACACACACACTAACACACTAACTCACACACACTAACACACACACACTAACACACACACGCTAACACGCTAACACACACTAACACACACTAACACACACTAACACGCACTAACACACACACACACTAACACACACTAACACACTAACACACAGTAACACGCACTAACACACTAACACACACACACACTAACACACACACACTAACACACACTAACACACATGATTACACTAACACACACTAACACTCACTAACACACACACTAACACACACACTAACACACACTAACACACACTAACACACTAACTCACACACACTAACACACTAACACACTAACACACTAACACACACACACTAACACACTAACACACTAACACACTAACACACTAACACACTAACACACACACACTAACACACTAACACACACACACTAACACACTAACACACACTAACACACACTAACACGCACTAACACACACACACACTAACACACACACACTAAAACACTAACATACACTAACACACTAACACACACACACTAACACACTAACACACTAACATACTAACACACACTAACACACACACACTAACACACTAACTCACACACACTAACACACTAACACACAGACACTAACACACACACACTAACACGCTAACACACACTAACACACACTAACACACACTAACACACTAACACACACACACACGCACTAACACACTAACACACTAACACACACACACTAACACGCTAACACACACTAACACACACTAACACGCACTAACACACTAACACACACACACGCACTAACACACTAACACACACACACACTAACACACACACACACTAACACACACACACTAACACACATGATTACACTAACACACACTAACACACACACTAACACACACTAACACACACTAACACACACTAACACACACTAACACACTAACACACACTAACACACACTAAGACACACTAACACACGCCACTAACACACACTAACACACTAACACACACTAACACACTAACACACACACTAACACACACTAACACACAAACACACTATCACATTAACACACAGTAACACACACTAACACACACTAACACACACTATCACATTAACACACTAACACACACTAACACACTAACACACACTAACACACACTAACACACTAACTCACTCTAACACACACTAAAACACGCTAACACACTATAACATTAACACACACTAACACACACTAACACACTAACTCACACTAACACACACAAACACACACTAAAAAACACTAAGACACACACTAACACACACTAACAAACACTAACACACACACTAACACACACTAACACACACTAACACACTATCACATTAACACACACTAACACACACTAACACACACTAACACACGCCACTAACACACACTAACACACTAACACACACTAACACACGCCACTAACACACACTAACATACTAACACACACTAACACACACTAACACACTAACACACACTAACATACTAACACACACTAACACACTAAGACACACTAACACACCACTAACACACACTAACAGACTAATACACACACTAAAACACACTGACACACACACTAACACAATAACACACACTGACACACACACTAACACAATAACACACACACTAACACACACTAACACACTAACACACACTAACAGACACTAACACACACACTAACACACTAACACACACTAACACACACACTAACACACACACTAACACAAACTAACACACTAACACACACTAACACACTAACATACACTAACACACTAATACACACACACTAACACACACTAACACACTAAAACACTAACACACACTAACACACACACTAACACACTAACATACACTAACACACTAATACACACACACTAACACACACTAACACACTAAAACACTAACACACACTAACACACACACTAACACACTAACATACACTAACACACTAATACACACACACTAACACACACTAAAACACTAACCCACACTAACCCACACTAACACACTAACACACACTAACACACACTAACACACTAACACACACTAACATACTAACACACACTAACACACTAACACACACTAACACACCACTAACACACACTAACAGACTAATACACACACTAAAACACACTGACACACACACTAACACAATAACACACACTGACACACACACTAACACAATAACACACACACTAACACACACTAACACACTAACACACACTAACACACTAACACACACTAACAGACACTAACACACACACTAACACACTAACACACACTAACACACACACTAACACACACACTAACACAAACTAACACACTAACACACACTAACACACTAACATACACTAACACACTAATACACACACACTAACACACACTAACACACTAAAACACTAACACACACTAACACACACACTAACACACTAACATACACTAACACACTAATACACACACACTAACACACACTAACACACTAAAACACTAACACACACTAACACACACACTAACACACTAACATACACTAACACACTAATACACACACACTAACACACACTAAAACACTAACCCACACTAACCCACACTAACACACTAACACACACTAACACACACTAACACGCACTAACACGCACTAACACACACACACACTAACACACACACACTAAAACACTAACATACACTAACACACTAACACACACACTAACACACACACACTAACACACACTAACACACTAACATACTAACACACACTAACACACACTAACACACACACACTAACACACTAACTCACACACACTAACACACTAACACACTAACATACTAACACACTAACACACTAACACACTAACACTAACACACTAACACACTAACACACACACACTAACACGCTAACACACACTAACACACACTAACACGCACTAACACACTAACACACACACACACGCACTAACACACTAACACACACACACACTAACACACACACACTAACACACTAACACACATGATTACACTAACACACGCTAACACACACTAACACACACTAACACACACACTAACACACACACTAACACACACTAACACACACTAACACACACTAACACACGCCACTAACACACTAACACACACTAACACACTAACACACACTAACACACACACTAACACACACTAACACACACTAACACACACACTAACACACACTAACACACACTAACACACACTAACACACTATCACATTAACACACACTAACACACACTAACACACACTAACACACACTAACACACACTAACACACTATCACATTAACACACTAACACACACTAACACACTAACACACACTAACACACACAATAACACACACTAACACACAAACTCACACTAACACACACTAAAACACGCTAGCACACTATCACATTAACACACACTAACACACACTAACACACACTAACACACACTAAGACACACACTAACACACACTAACAAACACTAACACACACACTAACACACACTAACACACTATCACATTAACACACACTAACACACACTAACACACTAACACACACTAACACACGCCACTAACACACACTAACACACTAACACACACTAACACACTAACACACACTAACATACTAACACACACTAACACACTAACACACACTAACACACCACTAACACACACTAACAGACTAATACACACACTAACACACACTGACACACACACTAACACAATAACACACACACTAACACACACTAACACACTAACACACACTAACAGACACTAACACACACACTAACACACTAACACACACTATCACACACACTAAAACACACTATAACACAAACTAACACACTAACACACACTAACACACTAACATACACTAACACACTAACAAACTAACACACACTAACACACACTAACACACAAACACACACTAACACAAACAAACACACTAACACACACACACTAACATACTAACACACACTAACACACACACACTAACACACTAACTCACACACACTAACACACTAACACACACACACTAACACACTAACACACACACACTAACACACTAACACACACACACTAAGACGCTAACACACACTAACACGCACTAACACACACACACACTAACACACACACACTAACACGCTAACACACACTAACACACACTAACACGCACTAACACGCACTAACACACACACACACTAACACACACTAACACACACTAACACGCACTAACACACTAACACACACACACACACTAACACGCACACACTAACACACACACACACACATTAACACACTAAAACACACTAACACGCACTAACACGCACTAACACGCACTAACACG
The DNA here is from genome assembly GCA_020466265.1 of Siphamia tubifer. Taxonomy (NCBI): domain Eukaryota; kingdom Metazoa; phylum Chordata; class Actinopteri; order Kurtiformes; family Apogonidae; genus Siphamia; species Siphamia tubifer. The sequence goes on from CM035801.1 coordinate 1,801,531, forward strand.
CACTAACACACACACTAACACACACTAACACACTAACACACTAACAAACTAACACACACACACACTAACACACACTAACACACTAACACACACACACTAACACACACTAACACACTAACACACACACACTAACATACACTAACACACACTAACACACACACACTAACACACTAACTCACACACACTAACACACTAACACACACACACTAACTCACACACACTAACACACTAACACACATACACTAACACACTAACACACACACACTAACACACTAACTCACACACACTAACACACTAACACACACACACTAACTCACACACACTAACACACTAACACACACACTAACACAAACTAACACACTAACACACACTAACACACTAACATACACTAACACACTAATACACACACACTAACACACACTAACACACTAAAACACTAACACACACTAACACACACACTAACACACTAACATACACTAACACACTAATACACACACACTAACACACACTAACAAACTAAAACACTAACACACACTAACACACACACTAACACACTAACATACACTAACACACTAATACACACACACTAACACACACTAAAACACTAACCCACACTAACACACTAACACACACTAACACACACTAACACGCACTAACACGCACTAACACACACACACACTAACACACACACACTAAAACACTAACATACACTAACACACTAACACACACACTAACACACACACACTAACACACACTAACACACTAACATACTAACACACACTAACACACACTAACACACACACACTAACACACTAACTCACACACACTAACACACTAACACACTAACACACTAACACACTAACACACTAACACACTAACACTAACACACTAACACACTAACACACACACACTAACACGCTAACACACACTAACACACACTAACACGCACTAACACACTAACACACACACACACACGCACTAACACACTAACACACACACACACTAACACACACACACTAACACACATGATTACACTAACACACGCTAACACACACTAACACACACTAACACACACTAACACACACACTAACACACACACTAACACACACTAACACACACTAACACACACTAACACACGCCACTAACACACTAACACACACTAACACACTAACACACACTAACACACACACTAACACACACTAACACACACTAACACACACACTAACACACACTAACACACACTAACACACTATCACATTAACACACACTAACACACACTAACACACACTAACACACACTAACACACACTAACACACACTAACACACACTAACACACACTAACACACTATCACATTAACACACTAACACACACTAACACACTAACACTCACACTAACACACACTAACACACACACTAACACACACTAACACACACTAACACACTAACACACACTAACACACTAACACACACTAACACACAGACTAACACACACTAACACACTAACACACACTTACACACTAACAGCCAAACACACACTAACACACTAACACACTAACACACACTAAGACACACACTAACACACACTAACACACACTAACACACATTAACAGACACTAACACACACACTAACACACACTAACACACACACTAACACACACTAACACACATTAACACAAACTAACACACACACTAACACACACTAACACACACACTAACACACACTAACACACTTTAACAGACACTAATACACACACTAACACACACTAAAACACACACTAACACACCACTAACACACACTAACACACTAACACACACTAACACACCACTAACACACACTAACACACTAACACACACTAACACACATAGTAACACACACTAACACACACTAACACACTAACACACACTAACACCCCACTAACAAACACTAACACACTAACACACACTAACACACATAGTAACACACACTAACACACACTAACACACTAACACACACTAACACACACTTACATACTAACACACACTAACACACACTAACACACACTTACATATTAACACACACTAACACACACTAACACACCACTAACACACACTAACACACTAACACACACTAACACACATAGTAACACACACTAACACACACTAACACACTAACACACACTAACACCCCACTAACAAACACTAACACACTAACACACACTAACACACATAGTAACACACACTAACACACACTAACACACTAACACACACTAACACACACTTACATACTAACACACACTAACACACACTAACACACACTTACATATTAACACACACTAACACACACTAACACACTAACACACACTAACACACACTAACACACACTTACATACTAACACACACTAACACACACTAACACACACTAACACACTAACACACACTAACACACACTAAGACACACACTAACACACACTAACACACACACTAACACACGATAACTTACACTAACACACATTAACAGACACTAACACACACACTAACACACACTAACACACTAACACACACACACTAACACACATAACACACTAACCATCACACTAACACACTCTAACAGACACTAACACACACACTAACACACACCACTAACACACACTAACACACACACACTAACACACACTAACACACTAACACTCACACTAACACACACTAACACACACTAACACACATTAACAGACACTAACACACACTAACACACTAACACACATACTAACACACACTAACACACTAACACACACTAACACACTAACAGCCAAACACACACTAACACACTAACACACACTAACAGACTAACACACACTAACACACACTAACACACTAACACACTAACACACACTAACAGACACTAACACACACTAACACACTAACACACACACTAACACACACACACTAACACACACCACTAACACACACTAACACACTAACACTCACACTAACACACACACTAACACACACGCACACACTAACACACACACTAACACACACACACTAACACACACCACTAACACACACTAACACACTAACACTCACACTAACACACACACTAACACACACTAACAAACACACACTAACACACACCACTAACACACACTAACACACTAACACTCACACTAACACACACACTAACACACACTAACACACACTAACACACTAACACACACTAACACACTAACTCACACTAACACACACTAACAGCCAAACACACACTAACACACTAACACACACTAACACACTAACACACACTAACACACACTAACACACATACTAACACACACTAACACACACTAACACACTAACACACACTAACACACTAACACACACTAACACACACTAACACACTAACACACACTAACACACACTAAGACACACACTAACACACACTAACACACACACTAACACACACTAACACACTATCACATTAACACACACTAACACACACAAAAACACACTAACACACTAACACACTAACACACACTAACAGACACTAACACACACTAACAGACACTAACACACACTAACACACTAACACACACACTAACACACACACTAACACACACACACACACTAACACACACACTAACACACACACACTAACACACTAACACTCACACTAACACACACACTAACACACACTAACACATACTAACACACACACTAACACACACACTAACACACACTAACACACTAACACACACTAACACACACTAACACACACTAACACACTAACACACACTAACACACTAACTCACACTAACACACACTAACAGCCAAACACACACTAACACACTAACACACACTAAAACACTAACACACACTAACACACACTAACACACATACTAACACACACTAACACACACTAACACACTAACACACACTAACACACACTAACACACTATCACATTAACACACACTAACACACACTAAGACACACACTAACACACACTAACACACTATCACATTAACACACACTAACACACACTAAGACACACACTAACACACACTAACACACACTAACACACATTAACAGACACTAACACACACACTAACACACACTAACACACATTAACACACACTAACACACACACTAATACACACTAACACACTATCACATTAACACACACTAACACACACTAAGACACACACTAACACACACTAACACACACTAACACACACACTAACACACACTAACACACTATCACATTAACACATACTAACACACACTAAGACACACACTAACACACACACTAACACACACTTACATACTAACACACACTAACACACACTAACACACTAACACACACTAACACACACTAACACACACTAAGAAAACACTAACACACACTAACACACACACTAACACACACTAACACACACTAACACACATTAACAGACACTAACACACACACTAACACACACTAGCACACTAACCCTCACACTAACACACTCTAACAGACACTAACACACACACTAACACACACCACTAACACACACTAACACTCACACTAACACACACTAACACACACTAACACACACTAACACACGCCACTTACACACTAACACACACTAACACACTAACACACACTAACACACACACTAACACACGATAACACACACTAACACACATTAACAGACACTAACACACACACTAACACACACTAACACACTACACACACACACTAACACACATAACACACTAGCCATCACACTAACACACTCTAACAGACACTAACACACACACTAACACACACCACTAACACACACTAACACACACACACTAACACACACTAACACACTAACACTCACACTAACACACACTAACACACACTAACACACATTAACAGACACTAACACACACTAACACACTAACACACATACTAACACACACTAACACACTAACACACACTAACACACTAACAGCCAAACACACACTAACACACTAACACACACTAACAGACTAACACACACTAACACACACTAACACACTAACACACACTAACAGACACTAACACACACTAACACACTAACACACACTAACACGCACACACTAACACACACACTAACACACACACACTAACACACACCACTAACACACACTAACACACTAACACTCACACTAACACACACACTAACACACACTAACAAACACACACTAACACACACCACTAACACACACTAACACACTAACACTCACACTAACACACACACTAACACACACTAACACACACTAACACACTAACACACACTAACACACTAACTCACACTAACACACACTAACAGCCAAACACACACTAACACACTAACACACACTAACACACTAACACACACTAACACACACTAACACACATACTAACACACACTAACACACACTAACACACTAACACACACTAACACACTAACACACACTAACACACACTAACACACTAACACACACTAACACACACTAAGACACACACTAACACACACTAACACACACACTAACACACACTAACACACTATCACATTAACACACACTAACACACACAAAAACACACTAACACACTAACACACTAACACACACTAACAGACACTAACACACACTAACAGACACTAACACACACTAACACACTAACACACACACTAACACACACACTAACACACACACACACACTAACACACACACTAACACACACACAATAACACACTAACACTCACACTAACACACACTAACACACACACTAACACACACACTAACACACACTAACACACTAACTCACACTAACACACACTAACAGCCAAACACACACTAACACACTAACACACACTAACACACTAACACACACTAACATACACTAACACACATACTAACACACACTAACACACACTAACACACTAACACACACTAACACACACTAACACACTATCACATTAACACACACTAACACACACTAAGACACACTAACACACACTAACACACTATCACATTAACACACACTAACACACACTAAGACACACACTAACACACACTAACACACATTAACAGACACTAACACACACACTAACACACACTAACACACATTAACACACACTAACACACACACTAATACACACTAACACACTATCACATTAACACACACTAACACACACTAAGACACACACTAACACACACTAACACACACTAACACACACACTAACACACACTAACACACTATCACATTAACACATACTAACACACACTAAGACACACACTAACACACACACTAACACACACTTACATACTAACACACACTAACACACACTAACACACTAACACACACTAACACACACTAACACACACTAAGACAAACACTAACACACACTAACACACATTAACAGACACTAACACACACACTAACACACACTAGCACACTAACACACACACACTAACACACATAACACACTAACCCTCACACTAACACACTCTAACAGACACTAACACACACACTAACACACACCACTAACACACACTAACACTCACACTAACACACACTAACACACACTAACACACACTAACACACACTAACACACATTAACAGACACTAACACACACTAACACACTAACACACTAACACACACTAACACACATACTAACACACACTAACACACTAACACACACTAACACACTAACAGCCAAACACACACTAACACACTAACACACACTAACAGACTAACACACACTAACACACACTAACACACTAACACACTAACACACACTAACAGACACTAACACACACTAACACACTAACACACACACTAACACACACACTAACACACACCCACACTAACACACACACTAACACATACACACTAACACACTAACACTCACACTAACACACACTAACACACACACTAACACACACTAACACACACTAACACACACACTAACACACACACTAACACACACTAACACACTAACACACACTAACACACACTAACACACACTAACACACTAACACACACTAACACACTAACTCACACTAACACACACTAACAGCCAAACACACACTAACACACTAACACACACTAACACACTAACACACACTAACACACACTAACACACATACTAACACACACTAACACACTAACACACACTAACACACACACTAACACACACTAACACAGTATCACATTAACACACACTAACACACACTAAGACACACATTAACACACACTAACACACACTAACACACATTAACAGACACTAACACACACACTAACACACACTAACACACATTAACACACACTAACACACACACTAACACACACTAACACACTTTAACAGACACTAACACACACACTAACACACACTAAAACACACACTAACACACTAACACACACTAACACACATAGTAACACACACTAACACACACTTACATATTAACACACACTAACACACACTAACACACACTAAGACACACACTAACACACACTAACACACACTAACACACACACTAACACACACTAACACACACTAACACACATTAACAGACACTAACACACACACTAACACACACTAACACACTAACACACTAACACACACACACTAACACACACTAACACACTAACACACTAACACACACACACTAAAACACATAACACACTAACCCTCACACTAACACACTCTAACAGACACTAACACACACACTAACACACACACACTAATACACACTAACACACTAATACTCACACTAACACACACTAACACACACTAACACACATTAACAGACACTAACACACACTAACACACTAACACACACTAACACACATACTAACACACACTAACACACTAACACACACTAACACACACTAAGACACACACTAACACACACTAACACACACTAACACACACACTAACACACACTAACACACTATCACATTAACACACACTAACACACACTAAGACACACACTAACACACACTAACACACATTAACAGACACTAACACACACACTAACACACACTAACACACATTAACACACACTAACACACACACTAACACACACACTAACACACACTAACACACTAACACACACTAACAGACTAACACACACTAACACACACTAACACACTAACACACTAACACACACTAACAGACACTAACACACACTAACACACTAACACACACACTAACACACACACTAACACACACAATAACACACACACACACTAACACACACACTAACACACACACACTAACACACTAACACTCACACTAACACACACTAACACACACACTAACACACACTAACACACACACTAACACACACTAACACACTAACACACTAACACACACTAACACACTAACTCACACTAACACACACTAACACACTAACACACACTAACACACATACTAACACACACTAACACACACTAACACACTAACACACACTAACATACTAACACACACTAACACACACTAAGACACACACTAACACACACTAACACACACTAACACACACACTAACACACACTAACACACTCTCACATTAACACACACTAACACACACTAAGACACATTAACATACACTAACACACACACTAACACACACTAACACACATTAACACACACTAACACACACTAACACACTTTAACAGACACTAACACACACACTAACACACACACTAACACACCACTAACACACACTAACACACTAACACACACTAACACACCACTAACACACACTAACACACATAGTAACACACACTAACACACACTAACACACACTTACATATTAACACACACTAACACACACTAACACACTAACACACACTAACACACACTAACACACACTAAGACACACACTAACACACACTAACACACACTAACACACACACTAACACACACTAACACACATTAACAGACACTAACACACACACTAACACACACACACTAACACACATAACACACTAACCCTCACACTAACACACTCTAACAGACACTAACACACACACTAACACACACCACTAACACACACTAACACACACACACTAACACACACTAACACACTAACACTCACACTAACACACACTAACACACACTAACACACACTAACACACATTAACAGACACTAACACACACTAACACACTAACACACTAACACACACTAACACACATACTAACACACACTAACACACTAACAGCCAAACACACACTAACACACTAACACACACTAACAGACTAACACACACTAACACACACTAACACACTAACACACTAACACACACTAACAGACACTAACACACACTAACACACTAACACACACACTAACACACACACTAACACACACACTAACACACACACTAACACACTAACACTCACACTAACACACTAACACTCACACTAACACACACTAACACACACACTAACACACACTAACACACACTAACACACACTAACACACTAACACACACTAACACACTAACACACACTAACACACATACTAACACACACTAACACACTAACACACACTAACACACTAACAGCCAAACACACACTAACACACTAACACACTAACACACTAACACACACTAACACACACTAACACACTAACACACTAACACACACTAACACACACTAACACACTAACACACACTAACACACTAACAGCCAAACACACACTAACACACTAACACACACTAACAGACTAACACACACTAACACACACTAACACACTAACACACTAACACACACTAACAGACACTAACACACATACTAACACACACTAACACACACTAACACACTAACACACACTAACACACTAACACACACACTAACACACACACACACTAACACACATACTAACACACACTAACACACACTAACACACTAACACACACTAACACACTAACACACACTAACACACACTAACACACTAACACACACTAAGACACACACTAACACACACTAACACACACACTAACACACACTAACACACTATCACATTAACACACACTAACACACACAAACACACACTAACACACAATCACATTAACACACACTAACACACACTAACACACACTAACACACTAACTCACACTAACACACACAAACAGACACTAACACACACACTAACACACACTAACACACTAACTCACACTAACACACACTAACACACTAACTCACACTAACACACACTAACACACACAAACACACACCAATAACACACACTAACACACTTACTAACACTAACACACACACTAACACAGACTAACACACACACTAACACACTAACACACACTAACACACACACTAACACAGACTAACACACACACTAACACACTAACACACTAACACACTAACACACACTAACACACACACTAACACACACACTAACACACACACTAACACACACCAATAACACACACTAACACACTTACTAACACTAACACACACACTAACACAGACTAACACACACACTAACACACTAACACACACTAACACACACACTAACACAGACTAACACACACTTACTAACACACTAACACACACTAACACACACTAACACACACACTAACACACATTAAGAGACACTAACACACACACTAACACACACAATAACACACACTAACACACACACTAACACACTTTAACAGACACTAACACACACACTAACACACACCAATAACACACACTAACACACTTACTAACACACTAACACACTAACACACTTACTACCACACTAACACACACTAACACACACTAACACTCTAACACACTAACACACACTAACACACACTAACACACACCAATAACACACACTAACACACTAACACACTTACTAACACACTAACACACACTAACACACTAACACACACTAACACACACTAACACACACCAATAACACACACTAACACACTAACACACTTACTAACACACTAACAAACACTAACACACACTAACACACACTAACACACACTAACACACACTAACACACTATCACATTAACACACACTAACACACACAAACACACACTAACACACTATCACATTAACACACACTAACGCACTAACTCACACTAACACACACAAACAGACACTAACACACACACTAACACACTAACTCACACTAACACACACTAACACACTAACTCACACTAACACACACTAACACAGACTAACACACACACTAACACACACACTAACACACTAACACACACTAACACACACACTAACACACACTAACACACACCAATAACACACACTAACACACTTACTAACACTAACACACACACTAACACAGACTAACACACACACTAACACACTAACACACACTAACACACACTAACACACACACTAACACACATTAAGAGACACTAACACACACACTAACACACACTAACACACACTAACACACTAACACACCCACTAACACACACACTAACACACACTAACACACACACTAACACACACACTAACACACTAACACACACTAACACACATTAACACACACTAACACACACAATAACACACACTAACACACACTAACACACACAATAACACACACTAACACACACACTAACACACTTTAACAGACACTAACATACACACTAACACACACTAACACACACCAATAACACACACTAACACACCTACTAACACACTAACACACTTACTAACACACTAACACACACTAACACACACTAACACACTAACACACTAACACACACTAACACACACTAACACACACCAATAACACACACTAACACACTAACACACACCAATAACACACACTAACACACTAACACACACCAATAACACACACTAACACACACTAACACACTTACTAACACACTAACACACACTAACACACACTAACACACACTAACACACTAACTCACACTAACACACACAAACAGACACTAACACACACACTAACACACACTAACACACTAACTCACACTAACTCACACTAACACACACTAACACACTAACTCACACTAACACACACTAACACACACAAACACACACCAATAACACACACTAACACACTTACTAACACTAACACACACACTAACACAGACTAACACACACACTAACACACTAACACACACTAACACAGACTAACACACACACTAACACACTAACACACTAACACACTTACTAACACTCACACTAACACACACTAACACACACACTAACACACACTAACACACACCAATAACACACACTAACACACTTACTAACACTAACACACACACTAACACAGACTAACACACACACTAACACACACTAACACACACACTAACACAGACTAACACACACTTACTAACACACTAACACACACTAACACACACTAACACACACTAACACACACACTAACACACATTAAGAGACACTAACACACACACTAACACACACAATAACACACACTAACACACACACTAACACACTTTAACAGACACTAACACACACACTAACACACACTAACACACACCAATAACACACACTAACACACTTACTAACACACTAACACACTTACTAACACACTAACACACACTAACACACACTAACACACTAACACACTAACACACACTAACACACACCAATAACACACACTAACACACTAACACACTTACTAACACACTAACACACACTAACACACACTAACACACTAACACACACCAATAACACACACTAACACACTAACACACACTAACACACACTAACACACACCAATAACACACACTAACACACTAACACACTTACTAACACACTAACACACACTAACACACACTAACACACACTAACACACACTAACACACACCAATAACACACACTAACACACTAACACACTTACTAACACACTAACACACACTAACACACACTAACACACACTAACACACACTAACACACACTAACACACACTAACACACTATCACATTAACACACACTAACACACACTAACACACACTAACACACTATCACATTAACACACACTAACACACACTAACACACACTAACACACTAACTCACACTAACACACACAAACAGACACTAACACACACACTAACACACACTAACACACTAACTCACACTAACACACACTAACACACTAACTCACACTAACACACACTAACATAGACTAACACACACACTAACACACTAACACACACTAACACACACACTAACACAGACTAACACACACACTAACACACTAACACACACTAACACACACACTAACACACACTAACACACACACTAACACACACTAACACACACCAATAACACACACTAACACACTTACTAACACTAACACACACACTAACACAGACTAACACACACACTAACACACTAACACACACTAACACACACACTAACACAGACTAACACACACTTACTAACACACTAACACACACTAACACACACTAACACACACACTAACACACATTAAGAGACACTAACACACACACTAACACACACTAACACACACTAACACACACTAACAGACACTAACACACACACTAACACACACCACTAACACACACTAACACACTAACACACACACTAACACACACTAACACACACACTAACACACTAACACACACTAACACACATTAACACACACTAACACACACAATAACACACACTAACACACACAATAACACACACTAACACACACAATAACACACACTAACACACACACTAACACACTTTAACAGACACTAACACACACACTAACACACACTAACACACACCAATAACACACACTAACACACTAACACACTTACTAACACACTAACACACACTAACACACACTAACACACACCAATAACACACACTAACACACTAACACACTTACTAACACACTAACACACACTAACACACACTAACACACTAACACACACTAACACACCTTAACACACACCAATAACACACACTAACACACTAACACACACTAACACACCTTAACACACACCAATAACACACACTAACACACTAACACACACTAACACACACTAACACACACCAATAACACACACTAACACACTAACACACTTACTAACACACTAACACACACTAACACACACTAACACACTAACACACACTAACACACCTTAACACACACCAATAACACACACTAACACACTAACACACTAACACACTAACACACACTAACACACACTAACACACACCAATAACACACACTAACACACTAACACACTTACTAACACACTAACACACACTAACACACACTAACACACTAACACACACTAACACACACTAACACACACCAATAACACACACTAACACACTAACACACACCAATAACACACACTAACACACACTAACACACTTACTAACACACTAACACACACTAACACACACCAATAACACACACTAACACACTAACACACTTACTAACACACACTAACACACACTAACACACACTAACACACACTAACTAAGACATTTTAATGACAATTAAGGCCTTTATAAATTCTTAATATTTATTGTTTCTATGTGTCCTGTTGAATGTTACATATGATGAATGTTATGAAGAATAAATATATAAATGAATATATATATATATATATATATATATATATATATATATATATATATATATATATATATATATATATATATATATATATATATACAGATGAAGTTTACTGATGTTGAATAAAGTTTATTTCTTGTATTTCCTTCAAAACTAAACGTTGTTAGTTTATTTTTTAACCTTCTGATGTTGAAGTCAAACTGCACATGCTCAGTTTAACCCAGACAGTCAAAGGTAAAAAGTTGAAGTCGTTCCCACGGGAACCTTTTGTCGACTGTTTCTACTACAGGAAGTTGTGGCTTCACTGTCGACTGTTCACATCAGCCCCGACGTGTGCCTGAGTGGAAATACATACAGCTGTACACTGTAAAAAATACAGATGTACACTGTACAAAATACAACTGTACACTGTAACAATACAACTGTACACTGTACAAAATACAGATGTACACTGTAAAAAACTACAGATGTACACTGTAAAAAATACAGGTTTACACTGTAAAAAATACAGATGTACACTGTAAAAAACTACAGATGTACACTGTAAAAAAATATAGCTGTACACTGTAAAAAATACAGATGTACACTTCAAAAAATACAGCTGTACACTGTAAAAAATACAGATGTACACTGTAAAAAAATATAGCTGTACACTGTAAAAAACTACAGATGTACACTGTAAAAAATACAACTGTACACTGTAAAAAATACAGATGTACACTGTAAAAAAATATAGCTGTGCACTGTAAAAAATACAGATGTACACTTCAAAAAATACAGCTGTACACTGTAAAAAATACAGATGTACACTGTAAAAAATATAGCTGTACACTGTAAAAAATACAGATGTACACTTCAAAAAATACAACTGTACACTGTAAAAAATACAGATGTACACTGTAAAAAATACAACTGTACACTGTAAAAATACAACTGTACACTGTACAAAATACAGATGTACACTGTAAAAAAACATAGCTGTACACTGTAAAAAAGTACAGATGTACACTGAAAAAAATACAGGTGTACACTGTAAAAAATACAGATGTACACTGTAAAAAACTACAGATGTACACTGTAAAAAATACAACTGTACACTGTAAAAAATACAGATGTACACTGTAAAAAATATAGCTGTACACTGTAAAAAATACAGATGTACACTTCAAAAAATACAGCTGTACACTGTAAAAAATACAGATGTACACTGTAAAAAATATAGCTGTACACTGTAAAAAATACAGATGTACACTTCAAAAAAATACAACTGTACACTGTAAAAAAATACAGATGTACACTGTAAAAAATATAGCTGTACACTGTAAAAAATACAGATGTACACTGTAAAAAATACAGATGTACACTGTAAAAAATACAGATGTACACTGTAAAAAACTACAGATGTACACTGTAAAAAATACAACTGTACACTGAAAAAAATACAGATGTACACTAAAAAACTACAGATGTACACTGTAAAAAACTACAGATGTACACTGTAAAAAATTCAGATGTACACTTCAAAAAATACAACTGTACACTGTAAAAAATACAGCTGTACACTGTAAAAAATACAGCTGTACACTGTAAAAAATACAGCTGTACACTGGTTAAACAGCATCAATGTCAACCTATCGGGTTGCTGAGAGGAAGTGGAGAAAAACTAGACTCATAACTGATGATGATGTCTATTAACTAGTCAATAAAACTGGTGAGACAAGACGACTGCTGCTAAATAATCACAAAAACGCTGGTAATTCCAGGGTATTATTCTCCACCATCGATCAGCTGATAAACACAGCACTGGAACTGCCCTCACTAAAATCATTACTGATCTCAGACACAAAGCGACACAAAGTCTCTATATTACTCCTATTGGACCTAAGCACCACCTTCGATACAATTTATCATGACATTTTGATTGATCGGCTCGAAAATCTACTCATCCTATCAGGTAATGTACTGCAGTATTTCAAAACGTACATCAAAGGAAGCCAATACTACGTCACAGTAAACATGAGGCCTGTTATGGGGTTCCACAAGGGAGCTGCCTGGGTCCACTACTGTTCTCCCTATATTTACTACCAATCGGGGAGACAATCAGAGAACACAACATATACTTCCATACCTACGCAGATGATGTACAAATATACATATCGTCTGAACCAAACCATGTAACAGTTATACACTCCATGACAAACTGTCTGACAGCGACCAATCAGCGGATGAGCAAAAAACGTCTTCAAGATAAACGAGGATAAAACAGAAATCCTGCTGATTGGACCTAGAGCAAAAAGGGAGCTAATGCTGAACAATATGGGTAAGCTCACTTCGTGGGTGAAACCCTAAGCCTCAGAGTCCTCATTGACTCTGACTTAAACTCCAGGTCCCACATAAAGAAAGTGACCAAAACATCATTTTTCCACCTTAGAAACATAGTTAAAGTTCTACCGGCTATCGACCAGAAGGACGCTGACAGACTGATACATGCCTTTATTTCAGAACTGACAACTGCAATGCACTGTTCACAGGTGTGACCCACATACACTATAGACAGAACAGAGCCAGAGCCCATGACACCAGTACCGGCTGCAGTTCTGACCTTCAAAGCTCAAAACGGAGCAGGACAAAGCTCCAGATCCAGATGTTCCTCCCAGAACACTCAGATCATCTACGTCATGTCTGCTCACAACTTCCTGCTACTCCACCAAAAAAGTTGGGGGTGCGGCCTTTGCTAACGATGCACCCAAACCTTGGAATAAAATTCCCCAAGAGAGTCCAGTTCACTATGTACGTTTAAAACCAAACTGAAAACTTGTCTTTTTTACTTTAGCCTTTTAAGGACGTTATCTGACCTGCACCCACTCACCTGTTTGACTTTATTCACTGTCTTTGCAGTACCGCTCAACGGCCACTAGGGGAACAGGATGTTACTGTAAATGGTAAATGTTCTGCATTTATATAGTTCATTTCCACCTTCATGGTTCAAAGCTCTTTACATTAGCCTCACATTCACCCATTCACACACACACTCATACACCAGTAGGTTTCTAAGGTCAAAGGTCAGTCCTACTCAGTGTCTTGCCCTAGGACACTTTGACATGTGGACAGCCAGAGCCAGGACGCGAACCGTCAACCTCTCGGTCATTGGGCGACCCACTCTACCAACTGAACCACAGCCGCCCGTGACTGCCATAAGGGGCTGTAACTAATCACTATATTTCATTGACCGCTACGTTCACACGACAAACTGATTTGCATCCTGTCTTATGCTGCTAATTATTTTTATTCCTTCTATTTATTAACCTGTTCTGTATTTTATTGTTTTTTTATCCTGTGTTTCTTTAAAGGACTGTGAGCTGCATTGTTTGACATGAAAGGTGTTCAATAAATAAAGCTTATTTTTACCTCCATGAAGGAACTTATGTTAAAGATGACTCAAAAACTTATGGACGGATTTTAATGAAATTTTCAGGATATGTTGGAAATGTGAACAGGAAGAACTGATTTAATTTTGGGGGTGATCGGAGTGTGTGTGGGGGGGGTCAACCTTGGTGGAGGTCTGCGCTCTCAGAGTGCTTTTCTAGTTTTGTTTTTTTTTAAATACAGCTGTACACTGTAAATAAATACAGCTAATTAATCTAATTAAACTAATCCGATTAAAATAATAATTTCTCCTTAATTCCTGTTTTTGCTAAATCCAAGATTATGTTTTTGCTTAATTAATTTTTTTTCCTCAATTCAAGTTTTTTTTTTTTTAATTCCAGATTTAATTTTTGCTTAAATTAAGGAAAAAAATCTGAACAAAAAAGATCTTTCAAATTTTATTTTCAGAAATCTCACCAAAAGAATTGAGTAGATTTTTATTTATTTAGTTGAATTGTCTCAAAACCATCTGGTATTCATTATTTAACCTTGTTTTTCAGGCTCATTTTTTACAGTGTCGATCTCATATCCGTGCTGTGGCCACGTGTCATGTGACCATGACAGGAAGTCAAATCAGGGTCAAACTGGGGTCAAACCAGACACTTTCACCCACATTTGAACTCTTGACTGAAGCAACAAACAGTCAAAACCACAGAGTGAGTTTTCAGTCTGACTTTAGGACATGTTCTGTTACCGCGTTTAAACCGTTTAACAAACATTTAATACAAAACATCTGCCTGAGTTTCTGACTTTTACAGTCAAACTCCTTTTTCATTCACTCATATAGAGCAGGGGTGCCAAACGTGTGGCCCGGGGGCCAAATGCGGCCTGCCAAAGGTTCCAATGCGGCCCTGGGATGAATTTACAAAAGTGAATAATTCTACAGTCAAGTGATTTAAGTTCCACATACAGAACAATATTATCTACAGTTAAATGATATAAAAATGAAATGCATGAAACTAATATGATGGAAAAATAGAGTAAAATTAGTGTTGCACCAATCGATCGGCTGCCAATCATAATCAGCTGATATTGCCTAAAAATAGCCTGATTGATGCCGATCACATGACGTAAATATCTAGCGACCATTTTCAAACTATCAAAGACGCTACAGAACAGGTCTGGACTGTTTCTGTACTTTTTAAAATACAGTTAAATCAATAGTAGAAGTTTGGGAAACTTTTATGCTGTGTAAGGCCCACACTAAATAGCATTAGCATTAGCCTAGCACCGCTTTATTTACTACAACACCAGAACCAAATGCATCCACACTGCCAACGGCACTTCATCAAAGCGGACGCAGAGCTCGATCTTTTGCTAACTGGTAAGCATTAGCATCTGTTAGCATGTAGCCTCACGTGTTGTAATTATTTTTTAGCAAATGTACCAAGGTCGTGTAATTATTACGCGACGTCTGCTGTCACATCCAGGTGTACAGTGTATCCATGTGTGGTGACTAGACTATCAACTCAGTAGACTATAGATGATGGTCAGTAGACTATAGATGATGGTCAGTAGACTATAGATGATGGTCAGTAGACTATAGATGATGGTCAGTAGACTATAGATGATGGTCAGTAGACTATAGATGATGGTTAGTAGGCTATAGATGATGGTTAGTAGGCTATAGATGATGGTCAGTAGGCTATAGATGATGGTCAGTAGACTATAGATGATGGTCAGTAGACTATAGATGATGGTCAGTAGACTATAGATGATGGTCAGTAGGCTATAGATGATGGTCAGTACGCTATAGATGATGGTCAGTAGACTATAGATGATGGTCAGTAGGCTATAGATGATGGTCAGTAGGCTATAGATGATGGTCAGTAGACTATAGATGATGGTCAGTAGGCTATAGATGATGGTCAGTAGGTTATAGATGATGGTCAGTAGACTATAGATGATGGTCAGTAGGCTATAGATGATGGTCAGTAGACTATAGATGATGGTCAGTAGACTATAGATGATGGTCAGTAAACTAGAGATGATGGTCAGTAGGCTATAGATGATGGTCAGTAGGCTATAGATGATGGTCAGTAGACTATAGATGATGGTCAGTAGACTATAGATGGTGGTCAGTAGACTGTAGATGATGGTCAGTAGGCTGTAGATGATGGTCAGTAGGCTATAGATGATGGTCAGTAGACTATAGATGATGGTCAGTAGACTATAGATGATGGTCAGTAGGCTATCAATGATGGTCAGTAGACTATAGATGATGGTCAGTAGACTATAGATGATGGTGAGTAAACTATAGATGATGGTCAGTAGGCTTATGATGATGGTCAGTAGGCTTATGATGATGGTCAGTAGACTATAGATGATGGTCAGTAGACTATAGATGATGGTCAGTAGGCTATAGATAATGGTGAGTAGGCTATAGATGATGGTCAGTAGACTATAGATGATGGTCAGTAGACTATAGATTATGGTCAGTAGACTATAGATGATGGTCAGTAGGCTATAGATGATGGTCAGTAGGCTATAGATGATGGTCAGTAGGCTATAGATGATGGTCAGTAGACTATAGATAATGGTCAGTAGACTATCAATGATGGTCAGTAGACTATCGATGATGGTCAGTAGGCTATAGATGATGGCCAGTAGGCTACAGATGATGGTCAGTAGACTATAGATGATGGTCAGTAGGCTGTAGATGATGGTCAGTAGGCTATAGATGATGGTCAGTAGGCTATAGATGATGGTCAGTAAACTATAGATGATGGTCAGTAGGCTTATGATGATGGTCAGTAGACTATAGATGATGGTCAGTAGACTGTAGATGATGGTCAGTAGGCTTATGATGATGGTCAGTAGACTATAGATGATGGTCAGTAGGCTATAGATGATGGTCAGTAGGCTATAGATGATGGTCAGTAGACTATAGATGATGGTCAGTAGGCTATAGATGATGGTCAGTAGGCTATAGATGATGGTGAGTAGACTATAGATGATGGTCAGTAGGCTATAGATGATGGTCAGTAGGCTATAGATGATGGTGAGTAGACTATAGATGATGGTCAGTAGACTATAGATGATAGTCAGTAGACTATAGATGATGGTCAGTAGGCTATAGATGATGGTCAGTAGGCTATAGATGATGGTCAGTAAACTATAGATGATGGTCAGTAGGCTTATGATGATGGTCAGTAGACTATAGATGATGGTCAGTAGACTGTAGATGATGGTCAGTAGGCTATAGATAATGGTCAGTAGACTATAGATGATGGTCAGTAGGCTATAGATGATGGTCAGTAGGCTATAGATGATGGTCAGTAGACTATAGATGATGGTTAGTAGGCTATAGATGATGGTCAGTAGGCTATAGATGATGGTCAGTCGACTATAGATGATGGTCAGTAGACTATAGATGATGGTCAGTAGGCTATAGATGATGGTCAGTAGGCTATAGATGATGGTCAGTAGGCTATAGATGATGGTCAGTAGGCTATAGATGATGGTCAGTACGCTATAGATGATGGTCAGTAGACTATAAATGATGGTCAGTAGGCTATAGATGATGGTCAGTAGACTATAGATGATGGTTAGTAGGCTATAGATGATGGTCAGTAGGCTATAGATGATGGTCAGTAGACTATAGATGATGGTCAGTAGACTATCAATGATGGTCAGTAGACTATCGATGATGGTCAGTAGGCTATAGATGATGGCCAGTAGGCTATAGATGATGGTCAGTAGACTATAGATGATGGTCAGTAGACTATAGATGATGGTCAGTAGGCTATAGATGATGGTCAGTAGGCTATAGATGATGGTCAGTAAACTATAGATGATGGTCAGTAGGCTTATGATGATGGTCAGTAGACTATAGATGATGGTCAGTAGACTGTAGATGATGGTCAGTAGGCTATAGATGATGGTCAGTAGACTATAGATGATGGTCAGTAGACTATAGATGATGGTCAGTAGGCTATAGATGATGGTCAGTAGACTATAGACGATGGTCAGTAGACTATAGACGATGGTCTGTAGGCTATAGATGATGGTCAGTAGGCTATAGATGATGGTCAGTAGGTTATAGATGATGGTCAGTAGACTAT
>CM035801.1:1846068-1856068 GCA_020466265.1 Siphamia tubifer
TTGTATGGACTGTTGTATGGACTGTAGTAGGACTGTTGTAGGGACTGTTGTATGGACTGTTGTATGTACTGTTGTATGGACTGTTGTAGGACTGTTGTAGGGACTGTTGTATGTACTGTTGTAGGACTGTTGTAGGGACTGTTGTAGGGACTGTTGTATGTACTGTTGTATGTACTGTTGTAGGGACTGTTGTAGGGACTGTTGTAGGGACTGTTGTAGGGACTGTTGTAGGGACTTTTGTAGGGATGGTTGTATGTATTGTTGTATGGACTGTTGTATGGACTGTTGTATGGACTGTTGTAGGGACTGTTGTAGGGACTGTTGTATGGACGGTTGTATGTACTGTTGTATGTACTGTTGCATGTACTGTTGTATGGACTGTTGTATGTACTGTTGTAGGGTCTGTTGTAGGGTCTGTTGTAGGGACTGTTGTATGTACTGTTGTATGTACTGTTGTATGTACTGTTGTAGGGACTGTTGTATGGACTGTTGTAGGGACTGTTGTAGGGACTTTTGTATGTACTGTTGTATGGACTGTTGTAGGGACTGTTGTATGTACTGTTGTATGTACTGTTGCAGGGACTGTTGCAGGGACTGTTGTAGGGACTGTTGTATGGACTGTTGTATGTACTGTTGTAGGGTCTGTTGTAGGGACTGTTGTATGTACTGTTGTAGGACTGTTGTAGGGACTGTTGTATGGACTGTTGTAGGACTGTTGTAGGGACTGTTGTATGGACTGTTGTAGGACTGTTGTAGGGACTGTTGTATGTACTGTTGTATGTACTGTTGTATGTACTGTTGTAGGGACTGTTGTATGTACTGTTGTATGTACTGTTGTAGGGACTGTTGTAGGGACGGTTGTATGTACTGTTGTATGGACTGTTGTATGTACTGTTGTATGTACTGTTGTATGGACTGTTGTAGGGACTGTTGTATTACTGTTGTAGGGACTGTTGTATGGACGGTTGTATGTACTGTTGTATGTACTGTTGTAGGGACTGTTGTATGTACTGTTGTAGGGACTGTTGTAGGGACTGTTGTAGGACTGTTGTATGGACTGTTGTATGGACTGTTGTAGGGACTGTTGTAGGGACTGTTGTATGTACTGTTGTAGGGACTGTTGTATGTACCGTTGTAGGGACTGTTGTATGTACTGTTGTAGGGACTGTTGTAGGGACTGTTGTATGGACGGTTGTATGTACTGTTGTATGTACTGTTGTATGGACTGTTGTATGTACTGTTGTATGTACTGTTGTAGGGACTGTTGTATGTACTGTTGTAGGGACTGTTGTATGGACGGTTGTATGTACTGTTGTAGGGACTGTTGTAGGGACTGTTGTAGGGACTGTTGTAGGGACTTTTGTATGTACTGTTGTAGGGACTGTTGTAGGGACTGTTGTATGTACTGTTGTATGTACTGTTGTATGGACTTTTGTAGGGACTGTTGTAGGGACTGTTGCATGTACTGTTGTATGTACTGTTGTATGGACTGTTGTATGGACTGTTGTAGGGACTGTTGTATGTAGTGTTGTAGGACTGTTGTAGGGACTGTTGTAGGGACTGTTGTATGTACTGTTGTAGGGACTGTTGTATGTACTGTTGTAGGACTGTTGTCGGGACTGTTGTCGGGACTGTTGTATGTACTGTTGTATGCACTGTTGTAGGGACTGTTGTATGACTGTTGTAGGACTGTTGTAGGGACTGTTTTAGGGACTGTTGTATGTACTGTTGTAGGAACTGTTTTATGTACTGTTGTATGTACTGTTGTATGGACTGTTGTATGTACTGTTGTAGGGACTGTTGTAGGGACTGTTGTATGGACTGTTGTATGGACTGTTGTATGGACTGTTGTAGGACTGTTGTAGGGACTGTTGTAGGGACTGTTGTATGTACTGTTGTAGGAACTGTTTTATGGACTGTTGCATGTACTGTTGTATGGACTGTTGTATGGACTGTTGTAGGGACTGTTGTATGTTCTGTTGCATGTGCTGTTGCATGTACTGTTGTATGGACTGTTGTATGTACTGTTGTAGGGTCTGTTGGAGGGACTGTTGTAGGGACTGTTGTATGTACTGTTGTAGGTACTGTTGTATGGACTGTTGTAGGGACTGTTGTAGGTACTGTTGTAGGAACTGTTTTATGGACTGTTGTATGGACTGTTGTAGGGACTGTTGTAGGAACTGTTTTATGGACTGTTGTATGGACTGTTGTAGGGACTGTTTCTAAAGTAAATGAAGTTTTTCTGTCAGTGTTTGAGGATTTAATTAAACATGATAGAAGTGGGCGGAGTTAAAGGCTGTTTATTATGATTGACACGTGATGACAGTAGCTACAGTATTCAGCCAATCAGAGGTAGACGGTGTGGTTTTAGGGGCGGGGTCTCAGATGCTGAAACTCTGGACATTCTGATCCACAGAGAGCTGAAGGAACGGCTGCTGCACCTGACTATAACACACACACGCACACACACACACACACACACACACACACACACACACACACACACACACACACACACACACACACACACACACACACAGTGTTATACAAGTTAATTTGGACACATGTATCCAGAGATCTTAAAAACTATTGGTTGGTAAATATTAGAATTGCATAAATGTTCATTCCGCATCGTTTGGTACCAATCTGAAAGTTCTGTGACCCTCTGTATAACCCATAATGTGATTTTTAGTTAAATGTGACCTTGACCTTTGACCTTTACTCAAATGGATCATTTCATGCTGATATCTACAGTATTTATTATTATTATAACATGTGTTTGTGGAGAAGTGATGTCGTCAAACTGGGAAATTCATTTCATTCTGAACCGACATGAACCAGTGTTTTGGTGTTAGTTTCCACATCGTACACACCTGAGGATGTAGGTGACAGAGAGGACACAGAGCGGCTGCGTAGCTCCGCCCCTCCACCTGGTTGGCCGGATGCTTGGTATGACGGCACTGTGACTCTCAGCCCAGACGAAACCACCGCCTTTTACCAGGATCCGGTAACGACTGCTGACCGACTGGCTCTTTAAGAACACTGGGTACACAAGCACCAACATCACATGTCTGCGGGTGCCCGCAGACATATACGGGCACCCGCAGACATATACGGGCACCCGCAGGCATATACGGGCACCCGCAGGCATATACGGGCACCTGCAGACATATACGGGCACCCGCAGACATATACGGGCACCCGCAGGCATATACGGGCACCTGCAGACATATACGGGCACCCGCAGACATATACGGGCGCTCGCAGGCATCCTCCAGATCTGGCTGGTTAGTACTCACAATTGACGTGGTTTTTGGTCAAACAGCTGGTGTCCAGGGTGTGGCACAGGCTGTAGATGGAGCGTCCCAGGAGTTCCTCAGGACTGTAGCCTAAGAGCTCTGTCACCCTTTAAAAAAACAACAACAGCCAAACACGTGTCACAATCCACCAGTGGTTACAAACATTTATCACTGATGTTCCCCCTTAGAACATATTTTTAGTCCAGTTCCCCCTGACATGGACTAAACAGAGGAACAGTGTCTGATATTTTAAATCCAAACATATGTCACTTTAACGTGCTGGGAATATCTGAGTCCACTGGGAATATCTGAGTCCACTGGGAATGAACATGTCTGTGATTTACTGAGGAATAATTCTGCTGCAAACGACCGTCTGTGTTTGGACTAAAAACAGTCGTCCAGTCATAATTCAAATGACCGACTGTGTTTGGACTAAAAACAGTCGTCCAGTCATAATTCAAATGACCGACTGTGTTTGGACTAAAAACAGTCGTCCAGTCATAATTCAAATGACCGACTGTGTTTGGACTAAAAACAGTCGTCCAGTCATAATTCAAATGACCGTCTGTGTTTGGACTAAAAACAGTCGTCCAGTCATAATTCAAATGACCGACTGTGTTTGGACTAAAAACAGTCGTCCAGTCATAATTCAAATGACCGTCTGTGTTTGGACTAAAAACAGTCGTCCAGTCATAATTCAAATGACCGACTGTGTTTGGACTAAAAACAGTCGTCCAGTCATAATTCAAATGACCGACTGTGTTTGGACTAAAAACAGTCGTCCAGTCATAATTCAAATGACCGACTGTGTTTGGACTAAAAACAGTCGTCCAGTCATAATTCAAATGACCGACTGTGTTTGGACTAAAAACAGTCGTCCAGTCATAATTCAAATGACCGACTGTGTTTGGACTAAAAACAGTCGTCCAGTCATAATTCAAATGACCGTCTGTGTTTGGACTAAAAACAGTCGTCCAGTCATAATTCAAATGACCGACTGTGTTTGGACTAAAAACAGTCGTCCAGTCATAATTCAAATGACCGACTGTGTTTGGACTAAAAACAGTCGTCCAGTCATAATTCAAATGACCGACTGTGTTTGGACTAAAAACAGTCGTCCAGTCATAATTCAAATGACCGACTGTGTTTGGACTAAAAACAGTCGTCCAGTCATAATTCAAATGACCGACTGTGTTTGGACTAAAAACAGTCGTCCAGTCATAATTCAAATGACCGTCTGTGTTTGGACTAAAAACAGTCGTCCAGTCATAATTCAAATGACCGTCTGTGTTTGGACTAAAAACAGTCGTCCAGTCATAATTCAAATGACCGACTGTGTTTGGACTAAAAACAGTCGTCCAGTCATAATTCAAATGACCGACTGTGTTTGGACTAAAAACAGTCGTCCAGTCATAATTCAAATGACCGTCTGTGTTTGGACTAAAAACAGTCGTCCAGTCATAATTCAAATGACCGTCTGTGTTTGGACTAAAAACAGTCGTCCAGTCATAATTCAAATGACCGACTGTGTTTGGACTAAAAACAGTCGTCCAGTCATAATTCAAATGACCGACTGTGTTTGGACTAAAAACAGTCGTCCAGTCATAATTCAAATGACCGACTGTGTTTGGACTAAAAACAGTCGTCCAGTCATAATTCAAATGACCGTCTGTGTTTGGACTAAAAACAGTCGTCCAGTCATAATTCAAATGACCGTCTGTGTTTGGACTAAAAACAGTCGTCCAGTCATAATTCAAATGACCGTCTGTGTTTGGACTAAAAACAGTCGTCCAGTCATAATTCAAATGACCGTCTGTGTTTGGACTAAAAACAGTCATCCAGTCATAATTCAAATGACCGACTGTGTTTGGACTAAAAACAGTCGTCCAGTCATAATTCAAATGACCGACTGTGTTTGGACTAAAAACAGTCGTCCAGTCATAATTCAAATGACCGTCTGTGTTTGGACTAAAAACAGTCGTCCAGTCATAATTCAAATGACCGTCTGTGTTTGGACTAAAAACAGTCGTCCAGTCATAATTCAAATGACCGTCTGTGTTTGGACTAAAAACAGTCGTCCAGTCATAATTCAAATGACCGACTGTGTTTGGACTAAAAACAGTCGTCCAGTCATAATTCAAATGACCGTCTGTGTTTGGACTAAAAACAGTCGTCCAGTCATAATTCAAATGACCGACTGTGTTTGGACTAAAAACAGTCGTCCAGTCATAATTCAAATGACCGACTGTGTTTGGACTAAAGACAGTCGTCCAGTCATAATTCAAATGACCGTCTGTGTTTGGACTAAAAACAGTCGTCCAGTCATAATTCAAATGACCGACTGTGTTTGGACTAAAAACAGTCGTCCAGTCATAATTCAAATGACCGACTGTGTTTGGACTAAAAACAGTCGTCCAGTCATAATTCAAATGACCGTCTGTGTTTGGACTAAAAACAGTCGTCCAGTCATAATTCAAATGACCGACTGTGTTTGGACTAAAAACAGTCGTCCAGTCATAATTCAAATGACCGACTGTGTTTGGACTAAAAACAGTCGTCCAGTCATAATTCAAATGACCGTCTGTGTTTGGACTAAAAACAGTCGTCCAGTCATAATTCAAATGACCGTCTGTGTTTGGACTAAAAACAGTCGTCCAGTCATAATTCAAATGACCGACTGTGTTTGGACTAAAAACAGTCGTCCAGTCATAATTCAAATGACCGACTGTGTTTGGACTAAAAACAGTCGTCCAGTCATAATTCAAATGACCGACTGTGTTTGGACTAAAAACAGTCGTCCAGTCATAATTCAAATGACCGACTGTGTTTGGACTAAAAACAGTCGTCCAGTCATAATTCAAATGACCGTCTGTGTTTGGACTAAAAACAGTCGTCCAGTCATAATTCAAATGACCGTCTGTGTTTGGACTAAAAACAGTCGTCCAGTCATAATTCAAATGACCGACTGTGTTTGGACTAAAAACAGTCGTCCAGTCATAATTCAAATGACCGACTGTGTTTGGACTAAAAACAGTCGTCCAGTCATAATTCAAATGACCGACTGTGTTTGGACTAAAAACAGTCGTCCAGTCATAATTCAAATGACCGACTGTGTTTGGACTAAAAACAGTCGTCCAGTCATAATTCAAATGACCGACTGTGTTTGGACTAAAAACAGTCGTCCAGTCATAATTCAA
The DNA here is from genome assembly GCA_020466265.1 of Siphamia tubifer. Classification (NCBI taxonomy): domain Eukaryota; kingdom Metazoa; phylum Chordata; class Actinopteri; order Kurtiformes; family Apogonidae; genus Siphamia; species Siphamia tubifer. The sequence continues at coordinate 1,852,565 of CM035801.1, forward strand.
ATGACCGACTGTGTTTGGACTAAAAACAGTCGTCCAGTCATAATTCAAATGACCGACTGTGTTTGGACTAAAAACAGTCGTCCAGTCATAATTCAAATGACCGACTGTGTTTGGACTAAAAACAGTCGTCCAGTCATAATTCAAATGACCGTCTGTGTTTGGACTAAAAACAGTCGTCCAGTCATAATTCAAATGACCGTCTGTGTTTGGACTAAAAACAGTCGTCCAGTCATAATTCAAATGACCGTCTATGTTTGGACTAAAAACAGTCGTCCAGTCATAATTCAAATGACCGTCTGTGTTTGGACTAAAAACAGTCGTCCAGTCATAATTCAAATGACCGACTGTGTTTGGACTAAAAACAGTCGTCCAGTCATAATTCAAATGACCGACTGTGTTTGGACTAAAAACAGTCGTCCAGTCATAATTCAAATGACCGTCTGTGTTTGGACTAAAAACAGTCGTCCAGTCATAATTCAAATGACCGTCTGTGTTTGGACTAAAAACAGTCGTCCAGTCATAATTCAAATGACCGTCTGTGTTTGGACTAAAAACAGTCGTCCAGTCATAATTCAAATGACCGACTGTGTTTGGACTAAAAACAGTCGTCCAGTCATAATTCAAATGACCGACTGTGTTTGGACTAAAAACAGTCGTCCAGTCATAATTCAAATGACCGACTGTGTTTGGACTAAAAACAGTCGTCCAGTCATAATTCAAATGACCGACTGTGTTTGGACTAAAAACAGTCGTCCAGTCATAATTCCAGTTTTGTGTGAATGAACAGACCAACTCAGCGCCTCTTGTCTTTTTTCGGGAGTGAATAAGTGACTTAAATTTCGTGGCAGCATGTGGTAAAAGGAAGATATGATCAGGCCACGCCCACATAGTCAGGCCACGCCCACATGTCCACAGTAATACTTATCTATCTGCATTTGTCTATAGTTTCAGTCGGTCGTTTTCATCTGCACTGACTACGCTCTTATTGTGAAGGTGTGGAGCACATTTACACACTTCCTCCTCATCACTGATATTTTCCCCTTTATTCTTATTATTGTTTTCATTCTACTTTATTAATTATTATTCAGACCAAACAGGATGTTGTGAACTTACGACATATTCACTCTACCGTCTGAATAAGTCAGAGGTACGAGGGTAAAACTTCCACAGATGACACTGTCCCAGTGTGAACAGCTGTTAATGACCCCCTAAAGGACCCCTAAACAAGCACATGGTTTCACTTCTAACCACTGTTTTCACTCTAGTGCTGCTGATGCTGCGTTCAAAGACCAGGAAATGACACCAACGGTACGAAAGTGAAAAAAGGAAGAGGTGAACAGGGAACATTTTTGTTATTTAAAGACTTGTGTGGTAGTTATGGGCCGATAGTTCATCTGATTAAAAACAAATAGTTTCCATGAACGTGAACTTGACAAAAGTTATTTCATGTTTTATTCTCGGTTTAATGTGGAAAAAAAAACTACAAAAAAATTACAAATATTGTGTATTTTTGTGCAAAAATAACATTAAATGCTAAAATATTTACATTTACAAACTATGCTGTAGCAATACAATGTGAATAATTTCAATAAAATGACTTAATGTCTAAAGAAAATGAAAAAAAAATTCAAGAAAATTTTCTGCTTCTGTTACTAAAGTGTTTAATGTATTTGTTAATTTAATTTAAATGATAAGTTTAGGCAGAATATTGTTCAAATGGCACTTATTTTTGTAAAAAAATGCTTTTTTGCCAAGTTATTCATATCTTTTTTAATTTTGATAGTTAATAAAAGTACCGTATTTTCTTCACTATAAGGTTCACTGTCAATGAATGTTTTATTTTTGTTTTTTTTTTCATATATAAGGTGAATTAAGTGAAACTAAACAGTTACAATAACCTGGTTGAATTAACACGGAACAAAACACACTCTTATTCTGATAAATCAAACTTTAAAAACATCCAAATTATGAGATAAAAAGTCAAAATCATTAAATGAAAAGTTAAAATGATGAGATAAAAAACTTTAAATTCCCAGTCACTAAACACAACCAGAATTAATGCAAATATAAGTATTGTTAGTGCACCTTATAGTCCAGAAAATACTGCATTTCCATTATTTCATTATTTTTTTATACAAAAAACAAAGATAAAACTTCTTATTCAGATCTTATGCTATTATTATGTTAAAGCCCCTTATTTTAAAAATGACAAAAACACTTTTTGAACCAAAAATATGTTTTTTTTGTGAGGACAAATCCTGACTGGACAGAAAATTATTGAGCCATAACTTATAAATATTTCTTCATCTTGAGAATCTCATGAAAATTCAACTCATCCTTTTTTTACAACAGAAGTAACTGATGCAAAACCTTCAACACTTCCTAACACGCAATATTACACAACAAACTCTTTTAATACAAGGACAGGACTTTCATTTTTCCTCTCATGTCACATGCGTATGTGAAAGTTTTGTATTTAATGGGATGTTTTTATTTAATTATATTTGTCTGAAGAATCTAAGAGACTAAAACATAACATGAAAATAAAGAACAAAAAAAAAATAAAGAAAATGAATGAAATCTGTAAAAATAATGAACAAGAAAAAATTATGACAAAACTAATAATTATTAGATAAATTATAAAATAAAAAGTTTAAATGATGAGATGGTGGTGGGTGTGGCTACTGGGTGGGTGTGGCTACTTTTTTCTGTATTTTAGGAGAGTTTTTGGGCCAGTTCCTCCCTTAACCGTCCAAACTAAGTGTTAAGGTCTATTTGTGACGCCCCTTAAATGTTGTCCCTGAAATTAATCAAGGCCCTCGTGTCCCATTGATTGAGTTCATATTTAACTGTTTAATCATATCGTCCACTGGTCCATGTTGAGCCGCAGTTTGTAATAACATTGGATTTTGTAATAAACGTCCAAAATGTAAAAACTTTTTCATTTAATTTTGTAATAAACTGCACCAACACATTTTCTAATACATTTGTCACATTATGTAAAAAACATTATGACAAAACATCAAAGCGTAAACAATAAACTGAGCAAAATGAATGAAAAAAGGAGAACATTGAACCAAATATTCTGGAAGAAAAGGCACAAATGAGCATCAGAAAGAAATCTGTGTAAATCTGACTAGTGTTAAAGGGGTGTGGCTGACCCTATATGGGCGTGTCCTGTGTGGGCGGGGCACCTGTGGTCGCAGTAGGTGAACTTCATGTCCATGCTGTGCTGGCTGGTGAAGGTGTGTTTGCTCAGGAGGGTGTGGCTCAGAGGCAGCGGTTGGCACGTCAACAGGAGGCAGGAGACGGTCGCCGGGGCAACGCTCGCCATCACACGGCCCTCGCAGTGAAGAACCTGGACGACAGACAGCGACGGAGGTCAGAACGTACCCGTACAGCAGCGTGGGCGGAGCCAACACGCCACACCCACCTTCCATGTGGCGGACTTGAGGTTGGCGCTCCGCCCCCTTTGAGTCAAAGCGCTTTTTATCCTCATCACGA
>CM035801.1:1861068-1876068 GCA_020466265.1 Siphamia tubifer
AGACTAGGTGGGTGTGGTTGGTGGGTGGGTGTGGCTACTGGGTGGGTGTGGCTACTGGGTGGGTGTGGCTGACGTGTGGGTGTGGCTACTGGGTGGGTGTGGCTACTTTTTTCTGTATTTTAGGAGAGTTTTTGGGCCAGTTCCTCCCTTAACCGTCCAAACTAAGTGTTAAGGTCTATTTGTGACGCCCCTTAAATGTTGTCCCTGAAATTAATCAAGGCCCTCGTGTCCCAATGATTGAGTTCATATTTAACTGTTTAATCATATCGTCCACTGGTCCATGTTGAGCCGCAGTTTGTAATAACATTGGATTTTGTAATAAACGTCCAAAATGTAAAAACTTTTTCATTTCATTTTGTAATAAACTGCACCAACACATTTTCTAATACATTTGTCACATTATGTAAAAAGTTTTTACATATTACAGCAGTTATTGTGACATTAAAACTAAAGCAGCTGTTTGGGCAACATTCCAAATGTTTTATGTCTTGGCTGGTAATTAAACATATTAAACATATTAAAAATATTAAATATATTAAACATATTAAATATATTAAACATATTAAACATATTAAAAATATTAAAAATATTAAATATATTAAACATATTAAATATATTAAACATATTAAACATATTAAAAATATTAAATATATTAAACATATTAAATATATTAAACATATTAAACATATTAAAAATATTAAATATATTAAACATATTAAATATATTAAATATATTAAACATATTAAAAATATTAAATATATTAAACATATTAAATATATTAAACATATTAAATATATTAAATATATTAAACATATTAAAAATATTAAATATATTAAACATATTAAACATTAAATGTATTAAATATATTAAACATATTAAATATATTAAACATATTAAACATATTAAATATATTAAACATATTAAATATATTAAACATATTAAACATATTAAATATATTAAACATATTAAATATATTAAACATATTAAACATATTAAATATATTAAACATATTAAATATATTAAACATATTAAACATATTAAATATATTAAACATATTAAATATATTAAATATATTAAACATATTAAATATATTAAACATATTAAACATTAAATGTATTAAATATATTAAACATATTAAATATATTAAACATATTAAACATATTAAATATATTAAATATATTAAACATATTAAATATATTAAACATATTAAATATATTAAACATATTAAATATATTAAACATATTAAACATATTAAATATATTAAACATATTAAATATATTAAACATATTAAATATATTAAACATATTAAATATATTAAATATATTAAACATATTAAATATATTAAACATATTAAATATATTAATATATTAAACATATTAAATATATTAAACATATTAAATATATTAAATATATTAAACATATTAAACATATTAAATATATCAAACATAATAAATATATTAAACATAATAAATATATTAAATATATTAAACATATTAAATATATTAAATATATTAAACATAATAAATATATTAAACATAATAAATATATTAAATATATTAAACATATTAGACATATTCTGTGTTTGCCTTGGTGGAGACTGTCCCTGAACGCATCGTGAGAGTTGCAGCAGCAGAGACGACACGACGTCGCATCCGGTGAGTGTATTTTTTTCCCTCTTTAACTCTGCTAGCCTAGCTTCCCTTAGCATGGCTAGTTGTTGTTGTTCAGTATTTTGTGCTCAGTGTGTTGTATGTACAGTGAGTACCTGCCTCCTTTACTGAGGATAGAAGTAACTGTTGGAAGTGTAGTTTAGTATCAGGGTTGGAGGACAGGGTTTGTGAGTTAGAAGCACGGCTCTGCAGCTTGGAGGCTAATGCTAGGACTAGCTATAGCGAGGTAGCTGCAGGGACAGCAGGCTGTGCCAATAGCCGTAGGAGTGCTAGCGTGGCTAGTCTCACAGCTGATCCCATTCAGCCGGGAGAGTCGAGGGATCGGTTTGTGACAGTACGGGGGAAGCGTGGTGCTAAACGCACAAACGTAGCGCAACAAGAGCTTCACGTCTGTAGAAGACCCCATGGCAGAACACCGGCTGAACCAGACACTCTTTTCATTGCCAGTTCTATTATTAGAGACGTGAAGCACCCAGTGGTGTCTGTCAGGTGCCTAATATTTTATCATAATTACTTAAAATGAATAAATTAAACACATTAATTTAATATGTATTCATATTTTTTAACACATTTTTGGTATTTTTTTCTGTATTTATTTATATAGTTTTGTGATTTTCTTCACTTTTTTTGTTTAGTTTCTTTTTTGTGTGAAGTTTAACATGTTTTATATAGTTTATCCTCTGCATTTTTTGTGTGAAATTTGAGTAAAAATGTATATTTAATCATAATTCATTCATTAATTAATTAATCAACCCTGTGATTAATGTGATACTTTTTTTTTAACTCAATTCAATGGAACATTGTTTTGTTAAAACTGTTGAATAAACACATTCATTTCATTTCTATTCATATTTTTGCACATATTTTGAATATTTTCTCATATTTTTTGTTTTTTCCCTGTAGTTTTCTTCACTTTTTTTGCTTAGTTTCTTTTTGTGTGAATTTTAACATGTTTTGTATATTTTTCTCTGTATTTTTGTGTTTCTTTTGTGTTTCCTTGTATTTTAGAATAATTTTTGAACAGGCGTGGACGTTGTGTAGGCGTGGCTGCCATGTGGGCGTGGCCAGCGTCCAGCCGCGTCCCTCCCTCCCTTCCCTGGTACCTTTGAGCAGGGCGTTGAGTCGTATGTAGCTGAGCGTGAGGCGTATGACGGAGGGTTTGTCCAGGTGGGCGGCGACACTGGGCTGAAGGGGGAGGAGCCTGGACAGGTTGGCGAACACGTCTGACTCCACCCTACGACGCTTCCTCGCCGCCTCCCGGCTGATTGCGCTGCATGATGGGAAATGGAACCACATCGCCATGGTTACAGTTTATTTATTTTGAACCTTCAAAGACCCAAAGTGGTTACCATGGAAACACCCTCATCTTCTATAACACAAATTCAACCGACTCGAATTCAATCGTCCACGGGTCCATTTTTTGACGGCGTTCCTGCATCTACGTCACATGATCAAACTAACAGAAGCTGATTGGCTGTTGGTTGAATTTAAACTAAATGGATTCTTTTAGATTAAAGTCAGAATTCCAAAATGAAAACCAAATTCAGATTTTAATCCTAAAACTCTAACTGTAATCCAACATGTTTAAGTTCCATCTAAATCTATTCCGTCTGTCGAAGAAAGACAAACATCTGACATTTATATTTATATTTATAATAAAAACAAACATCTGACATTTATATTTATATTTATAATAAAAACAAACATCTGACATTTATATTTATATTTATAATAAAAACAAACATCTGACATTTATATTTATATTTATAATAAAAACAAACATCTGACATTTCTTATATTTATATTTATAATAAAAACAAACATCTGACATTTATATTTATATTTATAATAAAAACAAACATCTGACATTTATATTTATATTTATAATAAAAACAAACATCTGACATTTATATTTATATTTATAATAAAAACAAACATCTGACATTTCTTATATTTATATTTATAATAAAAACAAACATCTGACATTTATATTTATATTTATAATAAAAACAAACATCTGACATTTATATTTATATTTATAATAAAAACAAACATCTGACATTTATATTTATATTTATAATAAAAACAAACATCTGACATTTATATTTATATTTATAATAAAAACAAACATCTGACATTTCTTATATTTATATTTATAATAAAAACAAACATCTGACATTTCTTATATTTATATTTATAATAAAAACAAACATCTGACATTTCTTATATTTATATTTATAATAAAAACAAACATCTGACATTTATATTTATATTTATAATAAAAACAAACATCTGACATTTCTTATATTTATATTTATATATATTTTTACCGTCTCTTTTCTTTATCAGCCGTCATTCTGTCCCACAGGCGTCGGCATCAAGGTAATTTTCCTGAATAAAAACTAAATAAAAGAGCACAACTACAACTGAAAACAACATTTTCATTCATGGAAATAAATAAAAATTATCATCAAAAGAAAACCCCCCACATAACTAAATAAAACTGTATTTATGATTATAAAAGTAACTACAACCTATAAAAATTATAGATAAAATTTGCTTTGTTTTCAACTAAAATTGAGTCAAAGCAGCTGAAAAAAGGTGACGGCAAGGAAGATAAAAGATATGAAAAATAAATAAACATGAATAAATACATGTAGAAAAAAATCTAAGTAAAATTTAAAAACAAATTTAAAAAAATAATTATATGACGAAGGAAATGCACAAAAAATTTAATCAAGAAAATCAATTAAAAAAATATATTTGTTTATGGCATTATTTTATCTTTATATCTCATGATTTTGACTTTTTATCGTGTGATTTTGACATTGTATTGGATTATTTTGATGTTTTATTTCATGATTTTGTCTTTTTCTGGAGGTCAAAGGTGACATGTGTCCAAATGAACTTGTGTAACACTGTGTCAAACATAGACATATCAGCTATAACTTAATCAATACTGGATATATTATCATAATATTACACACACTGACACATATATAAACATATAAACAAATTATCAATATTGTAAAAGGTCAAAGGTCAACATCGTATTGAGCTGAAAGGTCAAAATCGCATTATTGGCTCTAATTCCAGAACAGGTTGTCATAGAAACTGGAGACTGGAACTAAATAGTGGTGATATTTGACATACTGTGAAAACTAAGAGTTTTTATTGAATATGTTTTAGATTTTTCATGACTTTCAGTGAATTTTAGCATCTTTTTACATTTTCTCTGTGTATTTGACAGTAAATTTCAGTATAAACTAAACTATAATGAAACATGTCAGAGTCTTCTCACCTTGGTCTTCGTCAGGCGTCTTCGTCAGGTGTCGTTATGGTTGTCTGGCGTTCCCAGTGTCAGTGGGAACTTCCTGTGGGAATTTCCACTCAGTCATTTACACCTTCACAGCTCACACTGTTCATCACACTGTTCATCACAGGAACAATTACCAGCACCAAATGTCACTGTGGGGGGGGGGGGCTTCACCTGCAGACGTCTGATTGGTCCAAAAGGATATGCATCCCCCAGCCTGGCCCCTCCCCTTTCCCCGCCCCCTCCACCTTTATTTAGGACACTCTTTCACTTTCACCTATAAAGAAGAAGAAGAAAAGTGAAGGTTTGATTTTTAACACGGTTTTTTTTCAGCTTCCTGTTTTTTATTAAAGATGAAAAAAGTCACACGTGATTGATGGAAAAACAATAAACTAATAAAAAAAAGTGTTAAAGACTGGATTAAGTTGATTCAGCAGGAAAATCCATGGAGTTGTTTTTTTATGTTTATTTTTTAGTTATTTATTTTGTTCAAAATGTCATTTTTTCATCCGTTTTCTCAGTTTTAATGTAAAAACTATTGACTTCACTGGAATATTTGACCTGAGTAGTGAGTTAAATACAAGGAAATACATAAAAATATGAAATGCAGACGATTATATAAGATCAATTATTCAGAAAATGTTAAATGTGGATTAAAAAAAATCCTGTTTTCATGTAGTTTAACTATTGACAGTAAATGTTCTTCACTTCTATAGTTCTTTACATCAGCCTAAGGTCAAAGGTCAGTCCTACTGGGAGACTAAGGGTTCAGTGTCTTTGTCCAAGGACATGTGGACACTTGGACATGTGGACACTTGGACATGTGGACACTTGGACATATGGACACTTGGACATGTGGACATATGGACATATGGACACTTGGACATATGGACACTTGGACATGTGGACACTTGGACATATGGACACTTGGACATATGGACACTTGGACATGTGGACACTTGGACCTGCAGACAGCCAGAGCCGGGATCCAAACCGCTGACCCTCGGGTCGTTGGACGACCTGCTCTACCAACTGACCCACAGCCGCCCACATGGATGGACAGACTTTTTTATCTGATCATTTAATGATATATTTTGTTGAAAATATCACATTTTAAGATAAGATATTGCTTTATTAGTCCTACTGGGGAAATTCTCTGTTTTAACGTAAACATCTTGGAATTCGCTGGAATGTTTGACATGATCAGTGAAGATCGGTGGGCGGGTCTCGTCGTTGCCATGGTTCCCACAGTCGCCATGGTTACAACAGTCGCCATCTTGGCAGTGTCTTGTTTGGTCACATGTTTTCGTTGCTCCCAGAAATTCCAAAAATGTAATCAGAGGTGAAGCTGAGCCTATCAAACTCTGCACTGTCTGTCACCGAGAGCTAATGCACGTAAACAGGCTAAAGCTAAGAGCTAATGGACTTAAACAGGCTAAAGCTATGAGCTAACAGACGTGAACAGGCTAAAGCTATGAGCTAACAGACGTAAACAGGCTAAAGCTAAGAGCTAACGGACGTAAAGAGGCTAAAGCTAAGAGCTAACAGACGTAAACAGGCTAAAGCTAAGAGCTAACGGACGTAAACAGGCTAAAGCTAAGAGCTAACGGACGTAAACAGGCTAAAGCTAAGAGCTAATGGACGTAAACAGGCTAAAGCTAAGAGCTAACGGACATAAACAGGCTAAAGCTAAGAGCTAACAGATGTAAACAGGCTAAAGCTAAGAGCTAACGGACGTAAAGAGCCTAAAGCTAAGAGCTAACAGATGTAAACAGGCTAAAGCTAAGAGCTAACGGACGTAAACAGGCTAAAGCTAAGAGCTAATGGACGTAAACAGGCTAAAGCTAAGAGCTAACGGATGTAAACAGGCTAAAGCTAAGAGCTAACGGACGTAAACAGGCTAAAGCTAAGAGCTAACAGATGTAAACAGGCTAAAGCTATGAGCTAACGGATGTAAACAGGCTAAAGCTAAAAGCTAACAGATGTAAACAGGCTAAAGCTAAGAGCTAATGGATGTAAAGAGGCTAAAGCTAAGAGCTAAAGGATATAAATAGGCTAAAACTAGGAGCTGACAGCGGGAAGACAGGCTAAAGCTAAGGTGCAGTGTTAGCGAATAAAAACCTCCGTTGCTACTCTCCTGTCTATCTGCTCGTGGATGTCACTGTAGAACATTTGAAACCAGTAAAGGCTAAAGTAAAGAGCGCAGCCCCCCAGCATGGGCTCACTGTGCTTTTCATCCCTTCCTCATTTTTACCTTCGCCAAGGAAGTTATGTTTTTGCCGGCGTTATCTGTGTGTATGTATATCTGTCTGTCTGTCTGTCTGTCTGTGTTCAAGATAACTCGAAAAACTTATGGACGGATTTTGATGAAATTTTCAGGATATGATGTAAATGTGAACAGGAAGAACTGATTTCATTTTGGGGGTGATCATGGTGTGTGTGTGTGTGTGTGTGTGTGTGTGTGTGGGGGGTGGGGGGGGGGGGGGTCCTACCTTGGCGGGGGTCTGCGCTCTCAGAGTGATTTTCTAGTTTAAATGATTTACGGTGAAAACATGGTTAATGTATATAAATATAATTTCACTTACCGAAATAAAGTGAAGCCCAGACTTGGTGGACGGTCCGTTTGTGGAGTCAGTCGCAGAAGACGCCATATTTGTTCAATACATGCAGTAAAATATTCCATAAACTCCAATAAGTGGACGTCTACGGCAGCCGTAGCTAGATGTCGTTATCGTTAGAGCATACGCAGTTTTACGCCCGGTTTTGGAGTACGGCTGCCTGTGCCAAAAAATATCCCATGAGCTGTTTGTGCTGCTGAACACAAGCAGCACAAAGTCACCTAACGGGTCCAGGTCAGTGAAGCCAAACGGCCCATGTGGTTTAACGCCAGGCCGAGGCTGAGGCCTGTCCAGGAGCGAGCAGCTAGCTACTAGCATGAGCACTAGCAAACATATCAATCAAAAGAACACGCTTAATTTTAACATTAAATAATATTTAAACAGATGAGTTATTACAGTTGTCATGAAGGCAAAGCTGACCTAAAATAATAAAAAAAAATAAACCTAAAATAATACATCTAAAAAAAATTAAAAAGGCTTTAAACCAGTTTATTTCTACTGTGAACTTTGACCTTTTGAACCTTCAGGTATGCATCCACAAAGGACCCACCAACTGTGTGTAACATGAATAATATCCCCCAAAAAAATCCTAGTTTATTTTTAACTCCTTTACATTTTTTATTTGATCAGTTTGAGCTGTAAATAAAAATAGTAAATATTTAATAAATGTTAAAGGACTCTCAAACTAAGTTACTTTCATCCTGCCTGATTTAATGTGAAGTGGGCCTTTAAAATAATAACATAATAACCTAGAAATAATGACAAATTCAAATGTCTTTGTTTTAGGAGAAAAAACTAATAAATTATGAAAATACTCATTTACATTTTAGTTTTTGCAAAAATAAGTGTAATATTAATAATATTCTGCCTCAACCTGACTTTTATATGTTTTATTATTATCTACAAAAACACTAAAGTCTTAGTAATAGACTGGGCGGCTGTGGGTCAGTTGGTAGAGTGGGTCGCCCAATGACTGAGAGGTTGGCGGTTTGCGTCCCAGCTCTGGCTGTCCACATGTCAAAGTGTCCTTGGGCAAGACACTGAACCCTCACTTAGGCCCCCAGTAGGACTGACCTTTGACCTTAGAAACCTACTGGTGTATGAGTGTGTGTGTGAATGGGTGAATGTGAGGCTTTGAACCATGAAGGTGGAACAGAACTATATAAATGCAGAACATTTACCATTTAATAGAAGCAGAAAATACTTCAAATTGTGCTTAATTTTTTTTAGACATTTGATGGTGTTCATATTTGTCAGGTTTGAGACCCCTGCTTTAAATGCTGTTTTTAATTTAAGAAAAAAAAAATCTGCCAAAAATGACCCCCTCCCCCCAAAAAATCACATAATTTATTTTTTGCAGCCCTTCATATGTTAATGACCCACACATTTAATTTTTTGATGCTAAATGTTCAGGATAATATTGGAATAAACAAGTCAGTCAGAGACAGCAGACTTCCGCCCATCTGATGTCTGAAGGTTAGGGGTCAAAGGTCAGGGTTATAGGTATTGACCCATCTGATGTCTGAAGGTTAGGGGTCAAAGGTTAGGGTCAGACCATGTGAATAAAAAAACACCAGATTCTATCTTGTCTGAATCCTGAGATATTACCACTGATGTGTTTTAACTGTTGACCTTTAGTGTGACCTTTGACCTTCATTGCTCAAAATCTAATGCAGGGGTGTCAAAGTGCGGTCCTCAAGGGCCGGTGTCCTGCATGTTTTAGATATTTCCCTCTTCCATTACACCTGGAGCCCATTGTATCATTACCAGTGTTAAGTGTCTGATGCATCTGAATGGATGATTTAGTTTAAATATTCAGAAAAATTATACTGTTTTCCTTTTAGTTTTGTGGAAGGAAAAGGTGTCAAAAAGCAATAAAAAAAATAATAATTAAAGGCAAAATTAAAACTGCTGGGACCAAATTTTAATAATAGTTTTTTTTATTTGTATTTTTTTCAAAATGTTCTACATTATTTTTGTCATTTTTTAAATATGTATTCGTTTTTTTGTTCATTTTTTTGCTAATTTTGTTTATTTTTCTACATTTTTTTTTAAATATAATTTTTATATATAATACAATTTTATAATTTTTTTCTTTGATTTTCTGCCATTGGTGTCATACTTTGCTCATGTTACCAATTATTTTGTGAGCTTATTATACATTTTTGTTTGTGTTGATGATCATTTTATTTGACTTTTTTATTGATTGCTAAAATCTCAGGAGTTAAAGGATTAAACTGAATCACACGGAAGAGGGAAATCTCTAAAACATGCAGGACACCGGCCCTCGAGGACACCTGTGATCTAATGGGTTCTTCCTTCACCCATTATATATCATTCCAGAAATGTCATCCAAACATTCATTTAGAACGTTTTGCGTAATTCTGCTGACAGACAAACAAAGGGACCAGAATTGAATCCCTCCTTGGTGGAGGTCAAAATAATATTTGTTTGTTTGTTTTATGTCAACTTTTATGTTTTTTATTCAGTTTTAAAGTTGAAGATGTTAAAATAAATGATGACATATCAATTAAAAAAGAGAAAAAACTCCATTTAGGAGACAGTGTAAAGTTAATTAAAGGCTCATAGTCTAACATGTACTGACCTCCAGTGGTGACTGTGGGTATTACAACTGTTCTCTATCATTAAGCTTCACTTGAATCATCTTATTTTACAACTGAACATTCAATTAGATTCAGACAATTTATGAACATTCCAGAAAGACTACTTTTCAAAAGTAGTTTTAAGCAAGAGTTGAGATTAGATATTCTGTCAAAAACTGGTTCCTATCCTGCTGCTTCATAATTACACTGAAAAAGTAAAACATTAAATCAACTTAAATATTCTTCTTCAATAGGTCATTAAAATAAGCCTATACATTTCAATTTGGTTCACTCAACTACATAAAATGTCAAAATTGAAAAAGAATTTTTAAGTTCATTCAATGTTTTCTTTTTTTCAGTGTATGACAAAAATAAAGTCAAACATCACATGTAGTATCTGCTCTAACATGTGGCTAATGCTAACACTAACGTCACATGTAGTATCTGCTCTAACATGTTTATAGGGTTAGGGTAGGCTAATGCTAACGCTAACACCACATGTAGTATCTGCTCTAACATGTTTATAGGGTTAGGGTAGGCTAATGCTAACGCTAACACCACATGTAGTATCTGCTCTAACATGTTTATAGGGTTAGGGTAGGCTAATGCTAACGCTAACACCACATGTAGTATCTGCTCTAACATGTTGATAGTTGAAACAAAACAGGAAGTGGACTCCATGGTTTTCTTCCACACATTAAGCGGTCGTTCTGTCCAATCAGAACCCTCTGTACCTCCAGCTCTGAAAGAACAATTAACTCGAACCGAATACACCGTATCCATGGAAACCTTTATTTCAAATTAACATTGTAAAACACTGAGGAAATAGATTTAATTCAGAATTATTTTATTCTGAATTTAAAAAAACATCACGTAAACATAGTTGTGACCTCTTCCCCCACCCCACCCCCTCCAGTGGAAGGTAAAGAAGACGAGGACGAGTGTGTGGATGATGTCGACAGCTCAGTGTTTTATTAGAATCAGAGCAGACAGGACTAGCCCGACTGTTGCACTACATTTGGCACAGAGTAAAGATAGTGTGACCAGGAACAGCCCCACCCCCGGGTGCACCGACGCCAACAGCCCCACCCCTGGGTGCACCGACGCCAACAGCCCCACCCCTGGGTGCACCGATGCCAACAGCCCCACCCCGGGTGCACCGACGCCAACAGCCCCACCCCGGGTGCACCGACACCAACAGCCCCACCCAGGGTGCACCGACGCCAACAGCCCCACCCAGGGTGCACCAACGCCAACACCCCCACCCTGGGTGCACCGACACCAACAGCCCCACCCAGGGTGCACCGACACCAACAGCCCCACCCAGGGTGCACCGACACCAACAGCCCCACCCCGGGTGCACCGACGCCAACAGCCCCACCCCGGGTGCACCGACGCCAACAGCCCTACCCAGGGTGCACCGACGCCAACAGCCCCACCCAGGGTGCACCGACACCAACAGCCCTACCCAGGGTGCACCGACACCAACAGCCCTACCCAGGGTGCACCGACGCCAACAGCCCTACCCAGGGTGCACCGACACCAACAGCCCTACCCAGGGTGCACCGACGCCAACAGCCCTACCCAGGGTGCACCGACGCCAACAGCCCTACCCAGGGTGCACCGACACCAACAGCCCCACCCAGGGTGCACCGACGCCAACACCCCCACCCTGGGTGCACCAACACCAACAGCCCCACCCAGGGTGCACCGACGCCAACACCCCCACCCTGGGTGCACCAACACCAACAGCCCCACTACACTACACTTCAAACTTCTACTGCACACAGTAACCAGCACCTTCACATCACTGTACAGTCTGTGGTGTGTGTGTGAGGAAAAGGTCAAAGGTCAACGTCATTAGTCACTTTTCCATCGATTTGATTTTTTCCATTGATTTTTGAAGAAATAAAACTTGAACAGAAAAATTGACTGATGGAAAAAAAAACAAAAAAAACATCAGTTTTAAAACCATTAGCGGTTTTTGGCAACAGGTGTTTTTTTTTTTTTTGTTTTAGCAAATTACATAAAACTGTAATGAAAGACTTATTTACATTCATCGCCATGGTAACAGAATGACTTCTGATGTAATGTAGTGATAAATAAATAAATCATTGCATTTGTGATTTCATGTAAAAACTGACAACATTTGTGTTTAGTTTAGTTTAATAAAAATGGAGTCAAATGGAAAAAACAACCATTAAAAACTTCTTCAGATGATTCGGTTTTATTTCAAATGTGATGAGATATTTGACCAGAAATGAGACTAAAACTCAGATTTAGATCTGAGTTTTAGTCAGATTTACATTTAGAGAAAAAAGTAAAAATTGTCGAGAACAAAAGTTTAATTTTTCAAGAAAAAAAAGGAAAATAATCACAGACTAACAAAGTGACGCTGTGACGATTGGTAGAGAAACAAGTGTAAACAACCATAGAAGAAGAACAACAACAGGTGTAGATTTCCTTTTATCACAGATGAGTGAAGAATGTGAGAAAACGTCAACAATCTTTAAATTCTTTTTACAGAAGCGACAACAGTCGTTCAGCTCCATAATCCACCATTTTGTTTAGTCATTCCTAACTTTCTCCAGACTCCTCCGTCAACTTTCAGTCGCTCTAACTACGTCATCCTAAAGATTACACTGATTGGTTGTAGTACCGTCCTATTGCATACAGAGGATTTGAAAGACAACCTTTTAGCCCCGCCTCCTCTGACTATGAAGCACCACTAGACCCATACATGGAATGAATAGAGATAGCACTGCTAGGCTAGGCTAGGCTAGGCTAGGCTAGGCTAGGCTAGGATAGTATTAATCACCATTTTTTGCAATATTATCCTCAAAATATTCCCCCCATAAAACTGACTTTTTGTGATAAATAAATAAATAAATAAATAAATAAATAAATAAAATAATTGCTTTTGGGATTTCAGGTATTCTCTTCTTTTAGAAACGTAGCAAAAATCAGTAAAGTTTTGCGCATTTATTCAACGGAAAAGTGACTAATGTGTAACGTTAGCATGTGTGAGTGTGAAATGAGAGGTAATTCAGCTGCTGGTTTCCATGGTTACACCTTCCAACCGGCTGTAACAGATCTACAATAGTATAGTTATAGTTTTATACACAAAGGTTTCCCCAAGATACACTTTACAATATTAATAATAATAATGATAACAATAATAATATTAATAATAATAATAATAATAATAATAATAATAATAATAATAATAATAATAATAATAATAATAATAATAATAATAATACAAAAGAGAGAAAGATAAGAAAGAAAAAAAAGCAAAAAGTCCAAAAAAAGCGACTGTTTTGGCTGAATGAGGCAGCGGCAGAAGGAAAGGAGGAGAGACACTGCTGGTAACTATGGAAACAGAAAATACTCAAGACGTAGAATTCACAGAGACAAAATAATAATAACAATAATAATAATCATGCATTCACTGGCAAAAAACGTACATTCATGACAAAAATGTCCAAAGATACGAAAACCATCTGTGTTTTCAGAAAACAGAAGGATGAAGAAACAGGCTTTTTTCACTATATATATATATATATATATATATATATATATATATATATATATATATATATATATATATATTTTTTTTTTTTTTTTTTTTTTTAAATTGTTGCTACAACACATGCTGTGTAACACTGTAATTAGTTGAATAGCCTGTTATCTTCATCAGTTTAACATTCATGACATAACGATGATGATGATGATGATGATGATGATAGTACGGCGGCCAATTAGCATCACAAACAGAAATAATAAAAATCATATTAAAATAACACCATTACTGTTGAGAATAAAATTGGAAAATATGGAGATAAAACCCAAAATTTTCCAAGAATAACAGAGTCATAATGTTATGAGAACAAAGTCACGATACTTTGAGAATAAAGTCATTGCTGGTAAAAAAAACAAAAAAAACAAAAGAAAAAAAAAGGAATTTAATGGAAATAATTTACTTTTATGAAATTCAAGTCATAATGTTTTGAGATTAAGTTGTAAAATACTGAAATAAAAACTGAAATTTTCTGAGAATAAAGTCAAATACAAGCAATGACATCATTTTACAGTGAAGTTGTGAAACTACGAGAATAAAGACAGAATAAAAAACGCTTCCACCTGTTTTCAAAATATTCCATCTTTTCTCTGAACTTCATCAGTTTAACATTCACGACATGATGATAATGATTGTATGGCGACCAATTAGCATCACAAACAGAAATAAAAATATACAAATAATAAATTAATACTGTTGCTGTTGAGAATAAAGTTGGAAAAAATGGAAATAAAACCCAAAATTTTACAAGAAATAAGTCATAATTTTACGAAAATTAAGTCGTGATACTTCAGGAATAACTTGAAAATAAATTTGTAGTTTAAAAAACATACATGTTTATTAAATGATGACATTTTTTAAAAATACATTTGTAATTTATTCCCATAATAGTACGACTTTATTCTCCTAAAATTATGACTCATTTTCCACTTTTCTCATAAAATTCTGATTGTGTTTTTTACTTCATTCTTGTACAAACATTTCCAGCTGACATTCCAACGTTTTCCTTTATTCTTGTAAAACTGGTGTTTTTATTTCCGTACCCTGATTCACCACCGTACGATTGTGTTGGATTCATTCATACCGCAAAATTAAAATAAACAAAAAAATAACCACAAAAAATAATAATAAAAAAAAAAAAATTACAAAAGGGTCGAAATCTACAGATATTCAGAATATTGCACGAAGGGTATTTGTCCAGGATCAGGGAACA
>CM035801.1:1881068-1883831 GCA_020466265.1 Siphamia tubifer
AGATAATGAAACAATACATACAATATATTTAACTAAAACATTTAAATAATAATAATAAAATTAAATGAAAATTAAATAAAAAAAATTGATTAAATAAATAAAAAAAAATTTCTTTTTAAATACAGAAATAAATACAATAATAAAGACATTTAAAATAAATTAATAAAAATATGACAAATTAATAACAAAAAAATACATAATTTTTTTTTTTTTTTTAAAACGGAAACATCTTCATACATGTTTAATTTTACACCTGTTTCCCTCATGCTTTATGGGGACTTCTGGAAAAAAACTAAATGTATTTATACAGGCCACATCATTTATATTTTACTAGTGGGGACTTTTATTTATATTTAGCCATGGAACAATCTGGACTGTTCACCGAGTTAAAACCAGTG
Source organism: Siphamia tubifer (assembly GCA_020466265.1). Lineage (NCBI taxonomy): Eukaryota > Metazoa > Chordata > Actinopteri > Kurtiformes > Apogonidae > Siphamia > Siphamia tubifer. The sequence goes on from CM035801.1 coordinate 1,881,467, forward strand.
TCATTTCTACACATGTTTCAGGTTTTTATTTAATTTTTTTTCAGTATTTTGTGATAAAAGTGGGTAGTTAGTAGAGTTATGAAAGTGGGTAGTTACCGCTCGTAGGATGGACACTGCCTCTTTGCTGAGCCAAACCGGGTACAGGACGTCATCGTGGAGGATGGACTCGAACAGGTCGTCTTCGTTGTCGGCCTCGAACGGTGGTTGTCCTGCCATCATCTCGTACATGAGCACACCCAGAGCCCACCAGTCTACCGACGCCCCGTACTCCAGCTCCTGTAAGATCTGGACCACAAGCACAACCAGTAAGAAACAGAACCAGTAAAAGTTACAGGTGTTGTTTCAGGTGTGTCAGGTGTTGTTAAAGGTGTGTCAGGTGTTGTTAAAGGTGTGTCAGGTGTTGTTAAAGGTGTGTCAGGTGTTGTTACAGGTGTGTCAGGTGTTGTTAAAGGTGTGTCAGGTGTTGTTACAGGTGTTTCAGGTGCTGTTACAGGTGTGTCAGGTGTTGTTACAGGTATTTCAGGTGTTGTTACAGGTGTGTCAGGTGTTGTTACAGGTATTTCAGGTGTTGTTACAGGTGTTTCAGGTGTTGTTTCAGGTGTGTCAGGTGTTGTTAAAGGTGTGTCAGGTGTTGTTTCAGGTGTGTCAGGTGTTGTTACAGGTGTGTCAGGTGTTGTTAAAGGTGTGTCAGGTGTTGTTAAAGGTGTGTCAGGTGTTGTTAAAGGTGTGTCAGGTGTTGTTACAGGTGTGTCAGGTGTTGTTACAGGTGTGTCAGGTGTTGTTAAAGGTGTGTCAGGTGTTGTTACAGGTGTTTCAGGTGCTGTTACAGGTGTGTCAGGTGTTGTTACAGGTATTTCAGGTGTTGTTACAGGTGTGTCAGGTGTTGTTACAGGTATTTCAGGTGTTGTTACAGGTGTTTCAGGTGTTGTTTCAGGTGTGTCAGGTGTTGTTAAAGGTGTGTCAGGTGTTGTTTCAGGTGTGTCAGGTGTTGTTACAGGTGTGTCAGGTGTTGTTAAAGGTGTGTCAGGTGTTGTTAAAGGTGTGTCAGGTGTTGTTAAAGGTGTGTCAGGTGTTGTTAAAGGTGTGTCAGGTGTTGTTAAAGGTGTGTCAGGTGTTGTTACAGGTGTGTCAGGTGTTGTTAAAGGTGTGTCAGGTGTTGTTACAGGTGTGTCAGGTGTTGTTACAGGTGTGTCAGGTGTTGTTAAAGGTGTGTCAGGTGTTGTTAAAGGTGTGTCAGGTGTTGTTAAAGGTGTGTCAGGTGTTGTTAAAGGTGTGTCAGGTGTTGTTACAGGTATTTCAGGTGTTGTTACGGGTATTTCAGGTGTTGTGACGGGTATTTCAGGTGTTGTTACAGGTGTTTCAGGTGTTGTTACGGGTATTTCAGGTGTTGTTACAGGTATTTCAGGTGTTGTTACAGGTGTTTCAGGTGTTGTTACGGGTATTTCAGGTGTTGTTACAGGTATTTCAGGTGTTGTTACGGGTATTTCAGGTGTTGTGACGGGTATTTCAGGTGTTGTTACGGGTGTTTCAGGTGTTGTTACAGGTATTTCAGGTGTTGTTACAGTTATTTCAGGTGTTGTTACGGGTATTTCAGGTGTTGTTACAGGTATTTCAGGTGTTGTTACGGGTATTTCAGGTGTTGTTACGGGTATTTCAGGTGTTGTTACGGGTATTTCAGGTGTTGTTACGGGTATTTCAGGTGTTGTTACAGGTATTTGTCTTTACCTCAGGGGCGATGTAGTCAGGGGTTCCACAGAAGGTGGTGGTGGTCACTCCGTTCATAATGCCTTCCTTACACATACCAAAGTCTGCGAGTTTACAGTGTCCTTCAGCGTCCAGTAGGATGTTGTCCAACTTCAGATCCCTGACGGAGACACAGACCAGAATCCATCAGCTCCATCTGGTCCAGAATGTGTGTGTGTGTGAGTGTGTGTGTGTGAGAGAGAGAGAGTGTGTGAGTGTGTGTGTGTGTGAGTGTGTGTGTGTGAGAGAGAGAGAGTGTGTGAGTGTGTGTGTGAGTGTGTGTGTGAGAAAGAGAGTGAGTGTGTGTGTGACAGTGTGTGACAGTGTGTGTGAGTGTATGTGTGTGTGAGAGAGAGAGAGAGTAAGTGTGTGTGAGAGAGTGAGTGTGTGTGTGTGTGTGTGTGTGAGTGTGTGTGTGTGTGTGTGTGTGTGTGTGTGTGAGTGTGTGTGAGTGTGTGTGTGTGTGTGTGTGTGAGTGAGTGTGTGTGTGTGTGAGAGAGTGAGTGTGTGTGTGAGTGTGTGTGAGTGTGTGAGTGTGTGTGTGTGTGGGTGTGTGTGAGAGAGTGTGTGAGTGTGTGAGTGAGTGTGTGTGTGTGTGTGTGTGTGTGTGTGAGTGTGTGTG
>CM035801.1:1883931-1893931 GCA_020466265.1 Siphamia tubifer
AGTGTTAGTTAGTGCTAGTGATAGTGTTAGTTAGTGCTAGTGATAGTTAGTGTTTGTTAGTGCTAGTGTTAGTATTAGTTAGTGCTAGTGATAGTGTTAGTTAGTGCTAGTGTTAGTTAGTGCTAGTGATAGTGAGTATTAGTTAGTGCTAGTGATAGTTAGTGTTAGTTAGTGCTAGTGTTAGTTAGTGCTAGTGATAGTGAGTATTAGTTAGTGCTAGTGATAGTTAGTGTTAGTTAGTGCTAGTGATAGTTAGTGTTAGTTAGTGCTAGTGATAGTTAGTGTTAGTTAGTGCTAGTGATAGTTAGTATTAGTTAGTGCTAGTGATAGTGTTAGTTAGTGCTAGTGTTAGTGTTAGTTAGTGCTAGTGATAGTTAGTGTTCGTTAGTGCTAGTGTTAGTATTAGTTAGTGCTAGTGATAGTGTTAGTTAGTGCTAGTGTTAGTTAGTGCTAGTGATAGTTAGTGTTAGTTAGTGCTAGTGATAGTTAGTATTAGTTAGTGCTAGTGATAGTGTTAGTTAGTGCTAGTGTTAGTTAGTGCTAGTGATAGTTAGTGTTCGTTAGTGCTAGTGTTAGTATTAGTTAGTGCTAGTGATAGTGTTAGTTAGTGCTAGTGTTAGTTAGTGCTAGTGATAGTTAGTGTTAGTTAGTGCTAGTGATAGTTAGTATTAGTTAGTGCTAGTGATAGTTAGTGTTAGTGATAGTTAGTATTAGTTAGTGCTAGTAATAGTTAGTGTTAGTTAGTGCTAGTGATAGTTAGTGTTAGTTAGTGCTAGTGATAGTTAGTATTAGTTAGTGCTAGTGATAGTTAGTGTTAGTTAGTGCTAGTGATAGTTAGTATTAGTTAGTGCTAGTGATAGTTAGTGTTAGTTAGTGCTAGTGATAGTTAGTATTAGTTAGTGCTAGTGATAGTTAGTGTTAGTGTGTATTTTACCAGATAAAGTCTCTGCAGTGGGAACAGTACGTAGGTTGTCTCAGGTACGTTGCCATAAACTTGTGTCCGTTGACCTGATGGACTCGTCTGCGGACGGCACCTTGTCTCCGCCGCGGTCCAATCCGCTCACGAAACACTCGCTCCTCATTGTCATTGGTTCCTGAAGCTGAAAAAATGAAGAACAACCAATTATTTTTACACATATCTATAAAAGGCAGTGCCATTAAAAACCAGGCATAAATGATCAATGTCGCACCCAAACCAAGTAATGAAGGTATAATAAGGATTACAAGTGTTCAGTACATATTGACCAATAACTTAAATATAGACAGACGTAGTTTGGAGAAACACAAGATCCCATGGGAACGCCAACCTTCTGTATGCAAGTTTCATCCATCAACAAAAAGACATTATGGTGAATCACCCAGTAAAGTAAAAACTCAGAGGGAACCCTGTCCCGAACGCCAGAGAGGTAATGGGTTAGTGCACCGAGACCCTGCTGGTGGTTAATATTTGTATACAGACTCTCCACATCCATAGTAACCAAGTAATGAGAGTGAACATTTTGAATATTATTGAACACATCCGTGGTGTCCTCGATGAAGGATGGAAGTTCTCTCACTAAAGGTTTCTATAAATTTAGGTGCAGGTTCAGTTAGTGTTCCATTTCCTGGTATGATGGGGACAGCCTGGGGGACTTTGTGCACCTTATGCAGTAAGTAAAAGGCTGCCACAGTCAAAAAAAAAAATATGATCCAATGTTATTTGGCCATTGTCCAATGCACCTCGTAAAAATTTAGCAAATTCTTTTTTCATTTGGGGTTAGGGTTGGACTAGAGTCTGATGGTGAGCCTCAATGTGAGCACAGACTACGACACCCCCTGATCAGCTGGACGGATAATCTCTTTTTTTCATCTACTACTTCTAATACTATTTATTTAAGACACTGACCATTATTTTTACTTTATTATTATTTTCAAAGTTATTGTTTTCATCACATGATAAAAAAAACTCTAGTCGTAAATGATGGTTGGATCAAGTTTCCTAGATCAGTCTGAGCTGAAAATGTGAAATTTAACTTTTCATTTCCCTGAATATTTTGTTCATTTTTGTTGATTTTATTGTTTTATTTTGGTAATATTTATTTTTTCATAATATTTGTTCGTTTTTAACTGAAATATTTTGTTCATTTTTGTTTAATTTCCTGAATATTTTGATAAATTTACAGATTTTATTGATTATTTTGATAACTTTTATTCATTTCACTCAATACTTTGGTCATTTTTTGTTCATTTACTGAATATTTCTGGGCATTTTTATTGATTATTTTCCTAATTTTTGTTAAATTCACTGAATATACTGGTCATATTTATTTTTTACTAAATGTTTTTGTTCATTTCACTGGCATATTTAGGTAACATTTTCTTTAATTTACTGAATATTTTGGTCATTTTTGTTTATTTCACTGAATGTTTTTTTCTTTAATTTGCTGAATATTTTCATAATTTTAATGATTATTTTAGTGAATATTTGTCATTATTGTGTAAGTAATTTGTTATTCTACATATTTACCATTTGTTTTTGGTCCATGTTGTGGATTATTTTGTTCATTTCTGCTCATCTTTTACACAGTCTAATAACACTGGTTAGTTTACACACATGAATGATTATTCAACATCCTAAAGTAACAGATGGAGGAGAAATGAGGAGGAGGAGGAAACGAGGAGGAGGAGGAGATCTTCAGATCCACAGGACATAATATTTTTAGCTTTGATTTTAAGCCTCGAGCATCTGTTCAAACAAAACACTCCTCTTCCTCCTCCTTCTACGTCTCCTCATTTACCTCCTACACGCCTGTCTTTGTCTATGATCTTATTCTGCTCCGATTTCTCCTTTTACTCCATCTTTCTTGTCTCCTCCTCCTTGTCTTCTTCCTCCTCCTCTTCTACCCACCTTCCTCTCCATCTCCTCCTCCTCCTCTTCTACCACCTTCCTCTCCATCTCCTCCTCCTCCTCTTCTACCACCTTCCTCTCCATCTCCTCCTCCTCCTCTTCTACCACCTTCCTCTCCATCTCCTCCTCCTCCTCTTCTACCACCTTCCTCTCCATCTCCTCCTCCTCCTCCTCTTCTACCACCGTCCTCTCCATCTCCTCCTCCTCCTCTTCTACCACCTTCCTCTCCATCTCCTCCTCCTCTTCTTCCACCATCTTCCTCTCCATCTCCTCCTCCTCCTCCTCCTCCTCCTCCTCCTCCTCCTCTACCACCTTCCTCTCCATCTCCTCCTCCTCCTCTTCACCTTCCTCTCCATCTCCTCCTCCTCCTCCTCTTCTACCACCTTCCTCTCCATCTCCTCCTCCTCCTCTTCTACCACCTTCCTCTCCATCTCCTCCTCCTCCTCCTCTTCTACCACCTTCCTCTCCATCTCCTCCTCCTCCTCCTCTTCTACCACCTTCCTCTCCATCTCCTCCTCCTCCTCCTCTTCTACCACCCTTCCTCTCCATCTCCTCCTCCTCCTCTTCTACCACCTTCCTCTCCATCTCCTCCTCCTCCTCTTCTACCACCTTCCTCTCCATCTCCTCCTCCTCCCTCTCTTACCACCTTCCTCTCCATCTCCTCCTCCTCCCCCTCTTCTACCACCTTCCTCTCCATCTCCTCCTCCTCCTCTTCTAGCCACCTTCCTCTCCATCTCCTCCTCCTCCTCTTCTACCACCTTCCTCTCCATCTCCTCCTCCTCCTCTTCCACCATCTTCCTCTCCATCTCCTCCTCCTCCTCTTCCACCATCTTCCTCTCCATCTCCTCCTCCTCCTCTTCTACCACCTTCCTCTCCATCTCCCTCCTCCTCCTCTACCACCTTCCTCTCCATCTCCTCCTCCTCCTCCTCCTCTACCACCTTCCTCTCCATCTCCTCCTCCTCCTCTTCTACCACCTTCCTCTCCATCTCCTCCTCCTCCTCTTCCACCATCTTCCTCTCCATCTCCTCCTCCCCCTCTTCTACCACCTTCCTCTCCATCTCCTCCTCCTCTTCTACCACCTTCCTCTCCATCTCCTCCTCCTCCTCTTCCACCATCTTCCTCTCCATCTCCTCCTCCTCCTCTTCTACCACCTTCCTCTCCATCTCCTCCTCCTCCTCCTCTACCACCTTCCTCTCCATCTCCTCCTCCTCCTCCTCTACCACCTTCCTCTCCATCTCCTCCTCCTCCTCTTCTACCACCTTCCTCTCCATCTCCTCCTCCTCCTCTTCCACCATCCTTCCTCTCCATCTCCTCCTCCTCCTCTTCTACCACCTTCCTCTCCATCTCCTCCTCCTCCTCTTCTACCACCTTCCTCTCCATCTCCTCCTCCTCTTCTACCACCTTCCTCTCCATCTCCTCCTCCTCCTCTTCTACCACCTTCCTCTCCATCTCCTCCTCCTCCTCCTCCTCTACCACCTTCCTCTCCATCTCCTCCTCCTCCTCCTCTACCACCTTCCTCTCCATCTCCTCCTCTTCTACCACCTTCCTCTCCATCTCCTCCTCCTCCTCCTCTTCTACCACCTTCCTCTCCATCTCCTCCTCCTCCTCTTCTACCACCTTCCTCTCCATCTCCTCCTCCTCCTCTTCTACCACCTTCCTCTCCATCTCTTTCTCCTCCTCCTCTTCTACCACCTTCCTCTCCATCTCCTCCTCCTCCTCTTCTACCACCTCTTCCTCTCCATCTCCTCCTCCTCCTCCTCCTCTTCCACCATCTTCCTCTCCATCTCCTCCTCCTCCTCTTCCACCACCTTCCTCTCCATCTCCTCCTCCTCCTCTCTCTACCACCTTCCTCTCCATCTCCTCCTCCTCCTCCTCCTCTTCTACCACCTTCCTCTCCATCTCCTCCTCCTCCTCCTCCTCCTCTTCTACCACCGTCCTCTCCATCTCCTCCTCCTCCTCTTCTACCACCTTCCTCTCCATCTCCTCCTCCTCCTCTTCTTCCACCTTCTTCCTCTCCATCCTCCTCCTCCTCTTCTACCACCTTCTCCTCTCCATCTCCTCCTCCTCCTCTCTCTACCACCTTCCTCTCCAATCTTCCCTCCTCCTCCTCTTCTACCACATTCCTCTCCATCTCCTCCTCCTCCTCCTCTTCTACCACCTTCCTCTCCATCTCCTCCTCCTCCTCCTCTTCTACCACCTTCCTCTCCATCTCCTCCTCCTCCTCTTCTACCACTTCCTCTCCATCTCCTCCTCCTCCTCCTCTTCTACCACCTTCCTCTCCATCTCCATCTCCTCCTCCTCCTCCTCTTTCTACCACCTTCCTCTCCATCTCCTCCTCCTCTTCTACCACCTTCCTCTCCATCTACTCATCCTCCTCTTCTACCACCTTCCTCTCCATCTCCTCCTCCTCCTCCTCTACCACCTTCCTCTCCATCTCCTCCTCCTCCTCTTCTACCACCTTCCTCTCCATCTCCTTCCTCCTCCTCTTCTACCACCTTCCTCTCCATCTCCTCCTCCTCCTCCTCCTCCTCCTCTTCTTACACCTTCCTCTCCATCTCCTCCTCCTCCTCTTCTACCACCTTCCTCTCCATCTCCTCCTCCTCCTCTTCTACCACCTTCCTCTCCATCTCCTCCTCCTCCTCTTCTACCACCTTCCTCTCCATCTCTTTCTCCTCCTCCTCTTCTACCACCTTCCTCTCCATCTCCTCCTCCTCCTCCTCTTCTACCACCTTCCTCTCCATCTCCGCCTCCTCCTCCTCTTACCACCTTCCTCTCCATCTCCTCCTCCTCCCCCTCTTCTACCACCTTCCTCTCCATCTCCTCCTCTTCCACCATCTTCCTCTCCATCTCCTCCTCCTCCTCTTCTACCACCTTCCTCTCCATCTCCTCCTCCTCCTCTTCCACCATCTTCCTCTCCATCTCCTCCTCCTCCTCTTCCACCATCTTCCTCTCCATCTCCTCCTCCTCCTCTTCTACCACCTTCCTCTCCATCTCCTCCTCCTCCTCCTCTACCACCTTCCTCTCCATCTCCTCCTCCTCCTCCTCCTCTACCACCTTCCTCTCCATCTCCTCCTCCTCCTCTTCCACCATCTTCCTCTCCATCTCCTCCTCCCCCCTCTTCTACCACCTTCCTCTCCATCTCCTCCTCCTCTTCTACCACCTTCCTCTCCATCTCCTCCTCCTCTTCTACCACCTTCCTCTCCATCTCCTCCTCCTCCTCTTCCACCATCTTCCTCTCCATCTCCTCCTCCTCCTCTTCTACCACCTTCCTCTCCATCTCCTCCTCCTCCTCCTCTACCACCTTCCTCTCCATCTCCTCCTCCTCCTCCTCTACCACCTTCCTCTCCATCTCCTCCTCCTCCTCTTCTACCACCTTCCTCTCCATCTCCTCCTCCTCCTCTTCCACCATCTTCCTCTCCATCTCCTCCTCCTCCTCTTCTACCACCTTCCTCTCCATCTCCTCCTCCTCCTCTTCTACCACCTTCCTCTCCATCTCCTCCTCCTCTTCTACCACCTTCCTCTCCATCTCCTCCTCCTCCTCTTCTACCACCTTCCTCTCCATCTCCTCCTCCTCCTCCTCCTCTACCACCTTCCTCTCCATCTCCTCCTCCTCCTCCTCTACCACCTTCCTCTCCATCTCCTCCTCTTCTACCACCTTCCTCTCCATCTCCTCCTCCTCCTCCTCTTCTACCACCTTCCTCTCCATCTCCTCCTCCTCCTCTTCTACCACCTTCCTCTCCATCTCCTCCTCCTCCTCTTCTACCACCTTCCTCTCCATCTCTTTCTCCTCCTCCTCTTCTACCACCTTCCTCTCCATCTCCTCCTCCTCCTCTTCTACCACCTTCCTCTCCATCTCCTCCTCCTCCTCTTCTACCACCTTCCTCTCCATCTCCTCCTCCTCCTCCTCCTCTTCCACCATCTTCCTCTCCATCTCCTCCTCCTCCTCTTCCACCATCTTCCTCTCCATCTCCTCCTCCTCCTCTTCTACCACCTTCCTCTCCATCTCCTCCTCCTCCTCCTCTTCTACCACCTTCCTCTCCATCTCCTCCTCCTCCTCCTCCTCCTCCTCTTCTACCACCTTCCTCTCCATCTCCTCCTCCTCCTCCTCTTCTACCACCGTCCTCTCCATCTCCTCCTCCTCCTCTTCTACCACCTTCCTCTCCATCTCCTCCTCCTCTTCTTCCACCATCTTCCTCTCCATCTCCTCCTCCTCCTCCTCTACCACCTTCCTCTCCATCTCCTCCTCCTCCTCTTCTACCACCTTCCTCTCCATCTCCTCCTCCTCCTCTTCTACCACCTTCCTCTCCATCTCCTCCTCCTCCTCCTCTTCTACCACCTTCCTCTCCATCTCCTCCTCCTCCTCCTCTTCTACCACCTTCCTCTCCATCTCCTCCTCCTCCTCTTCTACCACCTTCCTCTCCATCTCCTCCTCCTCCTCTTCTACCACTTCCTCTCCATCTCCTCCTCCTCCTCCTCTTCTACCACCTTCCTCTCCATCTCCTCCTCCTCTTCTACCACCTTCCTCTCCATCTACTCATCCTCCTCTTCTACCACCTTCCTCTCCATCTCCTCCTCCTCCTCCTCCTCTACCACCTTCCTCTCCATCTCCTCCTCCTCCTCTTCTACCACCTTCCTCTCCATCTCCTCCTCCTCCTCTTCTACCACCTTCCTCTCCATCTCCTCCTCCTCCTCTTCTACCACCTTCCTCTCCATCTCTTTCTCCTCCTCCTCTTCTACAGCCTTCCTCTCCATCTCCTCCTCCTCCTCCTCTTCTACCACCTTCCTCTCCATCTCCTCCTCCTCCTCTTCCACCACCTTCCGCTCTATCTCCTCCTCATCCTCTATCTGCCATTCTTCCTCCTCTTCCTACATCACCATTACAGTCTAAACTCTGGGAGGAAGTTCAAGAACAGGTGGTATACAGGTTTATGAGGTCACAGCATTTCATCCAGTCAGCCGTGAGGTGGGCGGGGCTTCAGTATCAGTGTTTGTAATCCATGGCTCAGTCTCACCTTCTATTTTCAGACTCTCTCTCTTTATCTTTACTCTGCTCTTTATTCGTCTTTACAGAGGAACTCCAGCTTCCTGGACACCACCCCCCTTCCCCTCCCCCTCCGCTATATGCACACACATGAACCAATGCACTGAAAGGCAGACGGCATCTTCTATTTATAACCAAGTGTGAAGATGCACAGGTGCAGATGGAAATGTCTGATCGGTCGACGTGGGAGCAAACCATGATGTAGAGGTTTAGGAGGACGGTGAGGAGGTGTAGGAGGACGGTGAGGAGGTTTAGGAGGACGGTGAGGAGGTGTAGGAGGACGGTGAGGAGGTGTAGGAGGACGGTGTGCAGGTGTAGGAGGACGGTGAGGAGGTGTAGGAGGACTGTGAGTAGGTATAGGAGGACGGTGAGGAGGTGTAGGAGGACGGTGTGGAGGTGTAGGAGGACGGTGAGGAGGTGTAGGAGGACTGTGAGTAGGTATAGGAGGACGGTGAGGAGGTGTAGGAGGACGGTGAGGAGGTGTAGGAGGACGGTGAGGAGGTGTAGGAGGACAGTGAGGAGGTTTAGGAGGACGGTGAGGAGGTGTAGGAGGACGGTGAGGAGGTGTAGGAGGACGGTGAGGAGGTGTAGGAGGACGGTGAGGAGGTTTAGAAGGACGGTGAGGAGGTGTAGGAGGACGGTGAGGAGGTGTAGGAGGACGGTGAGGAGGTTTAGAAGGACGGTGAGGAGGTGTAGGAGGATGGTGAGGAGGTGTAGGAGGACGGTGAGGAGGTGTAGGAGGACGGTGAGGAGGTTTAGAAGGACGGTGAGGAGGTGTAGGAGGACTGTGAGTAGGTATAGGAGGATGGTGAGGAGGTGTAGGAGGACTGTGAGTAGGTATAGGAGGACGGTGAGGAGGTGTAGGAGGACGGTGAGGAGGTGTAGGAGGACAGTGAGGAGGTTTAGGAGGACGGTGAGGAGGTTTAGGAGGACGGTGAGGAGGTGTAGGAGGACGGTGAGGAGGTGTAGGAGGACGGTGAGGAGGTGTAGGAGGACGGTGAGGAGGTGTAGGAGGACGGTGAGGAGGTTTAGAAGGACGGTGAGGAGGTGTAGGAGGACGGTGAGGAGGTGTAGGAGGACGGTGAGGAGGTTTAGAAGGACGGTGAGGAGGTGTAGGAGGATGGTGAGGAGGTGTAGGAGGACGGTGAGGAGGTGTAGGAGGACGGTGAGGAGGTTTAGAAGGACGGTGAGGAGGTGTAGGAGGACTGTGAGTAGGTATAGGAGGATGGTGAGGAGGTGTAGGAGGACGGTGAGGAGGTGTAGGAGGACAGTGAGGAGGTTTAGGAGGACGGTGAGGAGGCGTAGGAGGATGGTGAGGAGGTGTAGGAGGACTGTGAGTAGGTATAGGAGGACGGTGAGGAGGTGTAGGAGGACGGTGAGGAGGTGTAGGAGGACAGTGAGGAGGTTTAGGAGGACGGTGAGGAGGTTTAGGAGGACGGTGAGGAGGTTTAGGAGGACGGTGAGGAGGTGTAGGGGGACGGTGAGGAGGTGTAGGAGGACGGTGAGGAGGTTTAGAAGGACGGTGAGGAGGTGTAGGAGGACGGTGAGGAGGTTTAGAAGGACGGTGAGGAGGTTTAGGAGGACGGTGAGGAGGTTTAGGAGGACGGTGAGGAGGTGTAGGAGGACGGTGAGGAGGTGTAGGAGGACGGTGAGGAGGTGTAGGAGGATGGTGAGGAGGTGTAGGAGGACGGTGAGGAGGTGTAGGAGGACGGTGAGGAGGTGTAGGAGGACAGTTTAGACAAAAGTCCCAGTCTGATCATAAATTGAAGTAAAGGTCTATAATGTCCCAAACATTAAATTATTCAGATCCTGATCAGAAGTGTGACCCAGTCGGTGCTGGTACCACCTCCCTAGGTACCACCTCCCTAGGTACCACCTCCCTAGGTACCACCTCCCTAGGTACCACCTCCCTAGAGTCGCACCAAACAAAAGCATCGACTGCTTCGACCGGAACATTGTTTTTTTTTTAATAGTGTCAAAGTGTTGGACGTCTACTAACGAGGTCTGAGCGTTCACACACGACCAGGGTTTGTTTCCACTGACGGTCGTCGTCTTTACCTTCGGTGGACGA
>CM035801.1:1898931-1915834 GCA_020466265.1 Siphamia tubifer
ACCACATGTTAGGAACCACATGTTTGGAACCACATGTTTAGAACCACATGTTTGGAACCACATGTTTGGAACCACATGTTTGGAACCACATGTTAAGAACCACTTGTTAAGAACCACATGTTTGGAACCACATGTTTAGAACCACATGTTTGGAACCACATGTTTGGAACCACATGTTTGGAACCACATGTTAAGAACCACTTGTTAAGAACCACATGTTTAGAACCACATGTTTAGAACCACATGTTAAGAACCACATGTTAAGAACCACATGTTTAGAACCACATGTTTAGAACCACATGTTTAGAACCACATGTTTAGAACCACATGTTTAGAACCACATGTTTGGAACCACATGTTTGGAACCACATGTTTGGAACCACATGTTTGGAACCACATGTTTGGAACCACATGTTTGGAACCATGTTTAGAACCACATGTTTAGAACCACATGTTTAGAACCACATGTTTAGAACCACATGTTTAGAACCACATGTTTAGAACCACATGTTTAGAACCACATGTTTGGAACCACATGTTTGGAACCATGTTTAGAACCACATGTTTAGAACCACATGTTTAGAACCACATGTTTGGAACCACATGTTTGGAACCACATGTTTGGAACCACATGTTTGGAACCACATGTTTGGAACCACATGTTTGGAACCACATGTTTGGAACCACATGTTAGGAACCACTTGTTAAGAACCACATGTTAAGAACCACATGTTTAGAACCACATGTTAAGAACCACATGTTTGGAACCACATGTTTAGAACCACATGTTAAGAACCACATGTTTAGAACCACATGTTTAGAACCACATGTTAAGAACCACATGTTTAGAACCACATGTTTAGAACCACATGTTAAGAACCACATGTTAAGAACCACATGTTAAGAACCACATGTTTAGAACCACATGTTAAGAACCACATGTTTAGAACCACATGTTTGGAACCACATGTTAAGAACCACATGTTTAGAACCACATGTTAAGAACCACATGTTAAGAACCACATGTTTAGAACCACATGTTTGGAACCACATGTTTGGAACCACATGTTAAGAACCACATGTTTAGAACCACATGTTTAGAACCACATGTTAAATACCACATGTTAAGAACCACATGTTAAGAACCACATGTTTGGAACCACATGTTTAGAACCACATGTTTGGAACCACATGTTTGGAACCACATGTTTGGAACCACATGTTAAGAACCACTTGTTAAGAACCACATGTTAAGAACCACATGTTTAGAACCACATGTTAAGAACCACATGTTAAGAACCACATGTTTAGAACCACATGTTTAGAACCACATGTTTAGAACCACATGTTAAGAACCACATGTTAAGAACCACATGTTTAGAACCACATGTTTAGAACCACATGTTTAGAACCACATGTTTAGAACCACATGTTTGGAACCACATGTTTGGAACCACATGTTTGGAACCACATGTTTGGAACCACATGTTTGGAACCATGTTTAGAACCACATGTTTAGAACCACATGTTTAGAACCACATGTTTAGAACCACATGTTTAGAACCACATGTTTAGAACCACATGTTTAGAACCACATGTTTAGAACCACATGTTAAGAACCACATGTTTAGAACCACATGTTTGGAACCACATGTTTGGAACCACATGTTTGGAACCACATGTTTAGAACCACATGTTTAGAACCACATGTTTAGAACCACATGTTTAGAACCACATGTTAAGAACCACATGTTTAGAACCACATGTTTGGAACCACATGTTTGGAACCACATGTTTGGAACCACATGTTTGGAACCACATGTTTAGAACCACATGTTTAGAACCACATGTTAAGAACCACATGTTTAGAACCACATGTTTGGAACCACATGTTTGGAACCACATGTTTGGAACCACATGTTTAGAACCACATGTTTAGAACCACATGTTTAGAACCACATGTTTAGAACCACATGTTAAGAACCACATGTTTAGAACCACATGTTTGGAACCACATGTTTGGAACCACATGTTTGGAACCACATGTTTGGAACCACATGTTTAGAACCACATGTTTAGAACCACATGTTAAGAACCACATGTTTAGAACCACATGTTTGGAACCACATGTTTGGAACCACATGTTTGGAACCACATGTTTAGAACCACATGTTAAGAACCACATGTTTAGAACCACATGTTTGGAACCACATGTTTGGAACCACATGTTTGGAACCACATGTTTAGAACCACATGTTAAGAACCACATGTTTAGAACCACATGTTTGGAACCACATGTTTGGAACCACATGTTTGGAACCACATGTTTAGAACCACATGTTTAGAACCACATGTTAAGAACCACATGTTTAGAACCACATGTTTGGAACCACATGTTTGGAACCACATGTTTAGAACCACATGTTTAGAACCACATGTTTAGAACCACATGTTTAGAACCACATGTTTAGAACCACATGTTTAGAACCACATGTTTAACCATAAAGTCCAGAATATTCTACTGTTAAAGTATTAAATTAGTGTATTTTATTGTATTTATTGTGTACCTTTGTGTACATTAGTGTAGTTTTACAGTTTTTTAGACACATTTATCTATTTAATTCCAATTTGAATTAAATATATTTACTAATTTTATTTTGTGATTTTTACTCTAATATTTAATAGTTTAATTTCCTGCCACAGTGTGAAGACCTCAGATGTTCTGGATTATTCTACAGTGGTCTAACAAATATATGAATACTTTCACCATCTGATCCAAAAACAGTCAAATGTTTGTTCAACTACAAAAATAAAAAATAAAACCAGGAAAATAAATGACAAAACAAACCACAGCCTTCATGTGGTTTATATTTATTTATTCTTGCAGAAATCTGACCCTTTTTTTTCTACAGATTTTAACTCAAATGAACATCTCACAGGTTACCATGGTTACAGCTTTACTACACTGTAGCCCCTGTATCCTAGCAACAAGCATCTCCACAGCAACAGCGAAGGTGATGTAACTACAGATGGGGAGACTCGGCAGCGCTCCGGGTGGAAAGAAAAGGATTTTCTGTTTGAGTCATATGACACACGCCGCGATCTTTAACAGTGTTTTCAGATAATGATGATGAAGATGAAGAGCGGTTTGTTCGACCATCCTGTTGCTACAACTACACACCTATATTTTTTTACTTTTTCCTCTGCCTGTTAAAATGTTTCCTTCTGGTTTCAGTTTTTTCCCACAATCCTCAGCAAAGATCAGCTAACTAAAGAATAAACTATTCCAACTGTAGAACAAAATATTCCAACTAAAGAATAAACTATTCCAACTGTAGAACAAAATATTCCAACTAAAGAATAAACTATTCCAACTGTAGAACAAAATATTCCAACTAAAGAATAAACTATTCCAACTAAAGAATAAACTATTCCAACTATAGAACAAAATATTCCAACTATAGAACAAAATATTCCAACTGTAGAACAAAATATTCCAACTAAAGAATAAACTATTCCAACTATAGAACAAAATATTCCAACTAAAGAATAAACTATTACAACTAAAGAATAAACTATTCCAAATATAGAACAAAATATTCCAACTATAGAACAAAATATGCCAACTAAAGAATAAACTATTCCAACTAAAGAATAAACTATTCCAACTAAAGAATAAACTATTCCAACTATAGAACAAAATATTCCAACTAAAGAATAAACTATTCCAACTAAAGAATAAACTATTCCAACTAAAGAATAAACTATTCCAACTATAGAACAAAATATTCCAACTAAAGAATAAACTATTACAACTAAAGAATAAACTATTCCAAATATAGAACAAAATATTCCAACTATAGAACAAAATATTCCAACTATAGAATAAACTACAGAGACATATCATGTTATAAATGAAACGGAATGAAGAATTATACAATTCTTATAATTAGTGTTATCACCTACGACCAATAGTTTTTCAGATCTCTGGAGGTCAAAGGTGACACGTGTCAAACATAGACATATCACACTATAACTTAATCAATACTGGATATACTATACATATAATGAATTATCAATATTGCAAAAGGTCAAAGGTCAAAATCACATTATTGGCTCTAATTCAAGAACGGGTTGTCATAGAAACTGGACATTGACACAAAATAGGGGCGGGGTTACATTCTGTGAATACTAGTTGAGTTATAGCATGATATGTCTCTGTGGACACACACACACACACACACACACACACACACACACTGGTTTACATGTCTCATGACGATCAAGTAGGTAATCAAGTAGATAAAATAAAAAATAATAATTATAAAGTTTTTTTTATTAAATTAAATTAAACAAATAATGTTTGATGTTTGTAAAGATTTTATTTCTATTTTTCTTGTTTAATTCATTTGATCAATTCAACATTTTTGTTGTTTAAGTCAACAATTTTTGTGCCGAATATTTTTTTTCATAGTTCAAGATTTAAAAAAAAATCTGAATGAATAAATAATAATAATTTATATTTATATTATATTTTTAAAATGATCAATAAATAAATATGGTAACTACATCAAATAAATATTTTTTTAAAGAACTAAACACATATTCAAACCCTTTGTTCCACTTTACACCTGTTTTCCTCATGCTTTATGGGGACTTCTGGAAAAAGCTAATTCATGTATTCATAGGAACTAATCATTTGTATTTTTCTAGTGGGGACCTTTATTTATATTTAACCCTCGTGGGGTCCCCATAGTGTCAGAGGTCCCTATGGTGTGACTGTGTTAACATATCAATGTCCCCATAAAGATAGGAATACAAACACACACACACACACACAGAAAAACGTGGGAACCTTCAGTAAAAACTTTTTAACTCATTAAATGTTGAAAAACCACAGACTTTCCTGCTGTCTTTCTGGTCGACCTTGGTTTCCTGTCACTGATGAAAGAACGAAGAAGCAAAAAAAACATTTAAAAAAACATTTAAAAAACATTTAAAAAAACATTTAAAAAAACATTTAAAAAAACATTTAAAAAACATTTAAAAAAACATTTAAAAAAACATTTAAAAAAACATTTAAACATCCAAACCTTCACCTACTTCTGTCACAACTTTAACACTTTCATTTATAAACACAATATTAATCCACAGTTTTTACTTTATGCAGGAAAAAAACTATGAGATAAAAACTGTGTTGAGATGGTAAAAGTACTGACATTCTGTACTGCAGTACAAGTACACATACTGGTGTGAAAAAATACTCTGGTAAAAGTAGAAGTACGTCCCCACCACGCACACTCTGAACTCAGTCTGGTGATTATTGAAAGCAAGTGTCCTAATTGGACTAATGAGATTAATGAACCAAACACATTCTGTCTCTCCTCCCACCTTCTGTGGGCGATCGAGGACAATTGTGTGTTTGTGTCACTGCTAAACACAAAGTTTACTGCACAGTTCTGAGTGTTTACTATGGGATGTTTTATTCACTATCACTAAAACTGATACAACAGTAGAAGTAATAGAATAAATAATAATAGTTATAATAATACATATAAAGGAAAAAAATATACTATTACATTCAAAAAATAAATAATAAATTAACTGATGGACAGGATGACCCATGGGTATGTGAATGTGTGTAAATGTGTGTGTGAATATGTGTGAATGTGTGTGTGAATGTGTGTGAATGTGTGTGTGAATGTGTGTGAATGTGTGTGTGAATGTGTGTGAATGTGTGTGAATGTGTGTGTGAATGTGTGTGAATGTGTGTGTGAATATGTGTGAATGTGTGTGAATGTGTGTGAATGTGTGTGAATGTGTGTGTGAATGTGTGTGAATGTGTGTGTGAATATGTGTGAATGTGTGTGAATGTGTGTGTGAATGTGTGTGTGAATGTGTGTGAATGTGTGTGTGAATGTGTGTGAATGTGTGTGTGAATGTGTGTGAATGTGTGTGTGAATGTGTGTGAATGTGTGTGAATGTGTGTGTAAATGTGTGTGTGAATGTGTGTGAATGTGTGTGTGAATGTGAGTGAATGTGTGTGAATGTGTGTGTGAATGTGTGTGAATGTGTGTGAATGTGTGTGTGAATGTGTGTGAATGTGTGTGTGAATGTGTGTGTGAATGTGTGTGAATGTGTGTGTGAATGTGTGTGTGAATGTGTGTGTGAATGTGTGTGTGAATGTGTGTGTGAATATGTGTGTGAATGTGTGTGTGAATGTGTGTGAATGTGTGTGTGAATGTGTGTGAATGTGTGTGTGAATGTGTGTGTGTGAATGTGTGTGTGAATGTGTGTGAATGTGTGTGTGAATATGTGTGTGAATGTGTGTGTGAATGTGTGTGTGAATGTGTGTGTGAATGTGTGTGAATGTGTGTGTGAATGTGTGTGTGAATGTGTGTGAATGTGTGTGTGAATATGTGTGAATGTGTGTGTGAATATGTGTGTGAATGTGTGTGTGAATGTGTGTGTGAATGTGTGTGAATGTGTGTGTGAATGTGTGTGAATGTGTGTGTGAATGTGTGTGAATGTGTGTGTGAATGTGTGTGAATGTGTGTGAATATGTGTGAATGTGTGTGTGAATGTGTGTGAATGTGTGTGTGAATGTGTGTGAATGTGTGTGTGAATGTGTGTGTGAATGTGTGTGTGTGTCTGTGTGTGTGTGTGTTTGTGTTAGTGTTTGTGTGTCTGTGTGTGTGTGTGTGTGTGTGTTAGTGTGTGTGTGTCTGTGTGTGTGTGTGTGTGTGTGTGTTTGTGTTAGTGTGTGTGTGTCTGTGTGTGTGTGTGTGTGTGTGTGTGTGTGTTAGTGTGTGTGTGTCTGTGTGTGTGTGTGTGTGTGTGTGAATATGTGTGAATGTGTGTGTGAATGTGTGTGAATGTGTGTGTGAATGTGTGTGAATGTGTGTGTGAATGTGTGTGAATGTGTGTGTGAATGTGTGTGTGAATGTGTGTGTGAATGTGTGTGAATGTGTGTGAATGTGTGTGTGAATGTGTGTGAATGTGTGTGTGAATGTGTGTGAATGTGTGTGTGAATGTGTGTGAATGTGTGTGTGAATGTGTGTGAATGTGTGTGTGAATGTGTGTGTGAATGTGTGTGAATGTGTGTGTGAATGTGTGTGTGAATGTGTGTGTGAATGTGTGTGAATGTGTGTGTGAATGTGTGTGTGAATGTGTGTGTGAATGTGTGTGAATGTGTGTGTGAATGTGTGTGAATGTGTGTGTGAATGTGTTTGAATGTGTGTTTGAATGTGTGTGTGAATGTGTGTGTGAATGTGTGTGTGAATGTGTTTGAATGTGTGTGTGAATGTGTGTGAATGTGTGTGAATGTGTGTGTAAATGTGTGTGTGAATGTGTGTGTGAATGTGTTTGAATGTGTGTGAATGTGTGTGAATGTGTGTGTGAATGTGTGTGAATGTGTGTGTGAATATGTGTGTGAATGTGTGTGAATGTGTGTGTGAATGTGTGTGAATGTGTGTGAATGTGTGTGTGAATGTGTGTGAATGTGTGTGAATGTGTGTGAATGTGTGTGTGAATGTGTGTGAATGTGTGTGTGAATATGTGTGTGAATGTGTGTGTGAATGTGTGTGTGAATGTGTGTGAATGTGTGTGTGAATGTGTGTGAATGTGTGTGAATACTACTGTGTTAATAAACATTCCTGTGTAGTTTACACATGTTACTAACTGGAACTGAGAGTATTTATCATTGTAACAATAAATAAACATGTTTTTGCATAAAGCAAGTATTTGTCTATTCTCATGTTGAAAAAAGTATTTCAATATGCGATTAATTGTGATCAACTATGATCATCATGTGATTAATCGCAATTAAATATTTTAATCAATTGACAGCCCTAATAAATTGTTAATTTTGAGACTTTTCTCATTGACTTTTCTAAAAATATTTAGCTCAGGTTGAACGTAAAGTGTCCCAGATCAGGTCATAACTTCCCTTAAATGTATTAAAATATTGACTTATGGGGACTATATGTGTCCTGATAAGGTCTGTGAAAGTTAACATATTAAAAAATGATCCTTCTGAAATAGAAAGATAAGCCATGGAGTACCGCAGGGTTCTGTATTGGGACCTAAATTGTTTATTATGTACATAAATGATGTTTGTCTGGTTGTAAAAAACTTTAAATAAATTTGTGGACGATACAAGTTTATATTGTTCTGGAAAAGATTTATATCAAGTAAAAAAGAGCTTGTAAAACTAAAACACTGCTTCGATATTCATAAATGATCATTAAACTTCAGTAAAACCAAACATTAATTTTGTCTCATGATCTGAACCCACTTTATCCTCACTAGGGTCACAGGGGTCACTGTGGGTCTAATCCAGCTCCAGCAGGTGAAGGTGGGGTCAGAGGTCACCCTGTATGAGTCTGCAGTTCATCTGAGGACTGAACATTTATAGACAAACAATTACTGTGGGTGATTTAGATTAACCAGTTAACTAGTTAACCTTCTGTCTGTGAGGCACCAGTGTTAACTACTGCACCACCCTGTTAACTACTGCACCACCCCGTTAACTACTGCACCACCCGTTAACTACTGCACCACCCCGTTAACTACTGCACCACCCCGTTATCTACTGCACCACCCCGTTAACTACTGCACCACCCCGTTAACTACTGCACCACCCCGTTAACTACTGCACCACCCCGTTAACTACTGCACCAACCCGTTAACTACTGCACCACCCCGTTAACTACTGCACCACCCCGTTAACTACTGCACCACCCCGTTAACTACTGCACCACCCCGTTAACTACTGCACCACCCCGTTAACTACTGCACCACCCCGTTAACTACTGCACCACCCAGTTAACTACTGCACCACCCTGTTAACTACTGCACCACCCAGTTAACTACTGCACCACCCCGTTAACTACTGCACCACCCCGTTAACTACTGCACCACCCCGTTAACTACTGCACCACCCCGTTAACTACTGCACCACCCCGTTAACTACTGCACCACCCCGTTAACTACTGCACCACCCCGTTAACTACTGCACCACCACGTTAACCACTGCACCACCCCGTTAACTACTGCACCACCCCGTTAACTACTGCACCACCCCGTTAACTACTGCACCACCCCGTTAACTACTGCACCACCCCGTTAACTACTGCACCACCCCGTTAACTACTGCACCACCCCGTTAACTACTGCACCACCCCGTTAACTACTGCACCACCCCGTTAACTACTGCACCACCCCGTTAACTACTGCACCACCCCGTTAACTACTGCACCACCCTGTTAACTACTGCACCACCCTGTTAACTACTGCACCACCCTGTTAACTACTGCACCACCCCGTTAACTACTGCACCACCCCGTTAACTACTGCACCACCCCGTTAACTACTGCACCACCCCGTTAACTACTGCACCACCCTGTTAACTACTGCACCACCCTGTTAACTACTGCACCACCCCGTTAACTACTGCACCACCACGTTAACCACTGCACCACCCCGTTAACTACTGCACCACCCCGTTAACTACTGCACCACCACGTTAACCACTGCACCACCCCGTTAACTACTGCACCACTGTGTCGCCCCATATTATTTTTGGAAAAAGATAAACAATAAACGAGTCAGAATCAGAATCAAAGAAACTGAAATGTTTAGGTTTGATAATGAACTGGAAGAGTCATGTGACTTTTCTTAGATCAACAGATAAAAGCATAGATATAATGCACTAAACTAAAACCCTTCTGGATCATAAATGTCTCGACATACTGTAGAATTCTATTCCATATTTAAAATACTGTGCAGTAATAACTATTAATCAAATATTAATTCTATATTTTTACTCCAAAACAAAGACATCAACTGTTACTCAAACAATAGTTGGAGCCAATAAATCTATTATTTATTAAATTAAATGATATTGTGGACGTTAATATTCTAATGTATAAAACTAATGAGCACGTTTCACTACAGTTTACAACAGATGTTTCAGCTGAAGAACTAGTGATTATTAGTAAAGAATCAATAGTCATCTGTGGAAGAACCTGAAAAAGTGTATTTAAAAGAATGAATAAAACTAGTATAATAATAAAATATAGAATATTATCTGAATAAGTGAATATTTAGTTATAAGGTAGAAGAACAGGTGAATGACTTTTATATTAGAATAAAACTATCATGGTTATGTATATGGATCATATATATTAATTATTGTTTATGTCATTGATTTGTAATGAAAGTGTATGTACTTTCACTACTAGTTAATACTTTACTAGTACTAGTACTTTAGTTGATCATATCAGATTATGAGGTGAATTTAAAATGTTTATATAAATGGATTTGGATGTTTTGTGTTAATGATATAAAGTATATAGTGTGTTAATACAGTATATTTGAATTTGAGTTTGTAAAAGGGGCGGAGTTTATAAGGTTCACTTCTAGCCACTCATTTTTGAGTACAAGAAAAAAAAATTGTTTACCATTTTAAATGATGTTTTGATGATTATTGTGTGATTGAAATAAAATAAAATTGAACTGAACTCACATTAATCCATCATTAACAGGATTGAGACAATATGCTTTCTTTGATGCAGATTTGATTTAAATTGTGATTCTTGGATCTTTCACATTTGTGTTTTTAATATGAGAGCAGGTGAAACAGCTGAGCGATGGTCGTACAGATCATGTCATGTTTCCATCATATGTGAGTCAGCAGTAATATATTTGAACACAAACATTAGGCCAAACAAAATAATACGTGTGGTTCCGGTCACCCGACCGACCCAATGTTTTTACGACGAAAATGTCGACTATGTAAACATTTTATCAGTTTGTCAAAATAAATTAAATATAATGAACCGGCCGACTGCCGACTCTTATCTTCGAAATTCCCAATGACTGATGATGAGAGAATTTATTTCTCCGTATTTAGTCCGTATTCATGTTTACCAACATCTGTCACCTGTCTGACCACCGTGATTTATGACTAGCGACAAACGACGACCATATACATGGTGTCCATGTCCATCAAAACAACCCTCAATGCATGTGATTGCTGCGCCAGTTTTGATTGGCTGTTGGCCTCTTGATGAATCTTTCGTACATGGTGTGTTAATTTCCCACTCACTTCACACTGTGTTTGTTTCAAAAACACCAGCGTTTGTTTATTCATTGGGAAGATGGTTTCATATCTTTATGGAGCATCTCTTGGTCACACAGACTTGTGTGCCTGGTGTGGGGAACCAAATACAAATCCTCTTCCAGAGCTAAAAAATAAATTTAAAACTGTACTCCCGCTCTGTCAAGATTGTGAGGAATGTGAAGAAGCCAGTAACAAAACAGCAGTATGGTAAGAGGAAATAAGTTGAACAGTAAATAGATAGCTGTATATGTCCACTAAAGCCTTCAATATTAGGGCCTTTATTTTATTAAATAATATTTACATGTGGATAGAATTTACATTTGTAGTTAAACTGTATTTTTGTTGAAAAAAAAAATCAATAAAAGACAAAATGTTGATGTCAAATCAGATTTTATTGTATTTCAATCATCTAAAATTCATTTATGCTCTCTTAAAACATTCTGTAAATATACATGTACATGTACATGGAAAATCTGAGGCAATGTGTTGATTTTCTAACTGCTGGAAAGAATAACTGATATTAAATCTGAATTTTTGGAGCTTCTTTTTAGAAGACGGGTATATAAAATTGTAAATAAAATAAAATATGGATGACCCACCTACCTACTTAATTTTTCCATGTGATGGGAACCACATATATTATTTTGTTTGGCCTTAGTGTTTAAATGATCAGACTAATAATAAAGTCAACTTAAACTGAATGGGACAGAGACAAACTAATGGACAATATCAAATAGATTGTATTTATTGATCTTATTTGACTTTTCATCTCATGATTCTTCTTCCCTTCAAGTTTTTCTGGGAACAGATGTGACGTCAGAGACATTTTGTCCTCTGCTGGAGACCAACGCTCACCTGGCTTAAAATGAATCATTTAAATATGGAAAAAAAATTGACATTAAAAAATTGTAAAATAAAACATCATTGACTAATGTGATTAAACATTTGAATCATGTGACTCGTGCAGATACAACTGTAGTCATTATTTCTGTTTCCACATTATTTTCCAGACTTTTCCGTCCTTCTGTCCACTTCCTGTCCTGTGTCCAGCTTTAAACCAGACGTCATTTCCTTGTTTCTCAGAATCTACTTTTAAGACAGGCTTTTATTTGAGCTGCTTATTTATTCTTTTTTTTTTCATTCTTTTATTGTCATGGGACATCAGTGTCCTGCTGCGTCCCCACCATATTTAAGCTTATACAATAGTAATCCTCTTACAGAATACTTCCAACAAGCTGTCTGTGTTCGCTCTCCGCCTGGATTTAACATTTTCCTCTTGTTCTGCTGTGTTCAGGCCACGACTGGAACTGGTTCTACCACCACTGACCACCAAAAATAAAACCACAGCTTCTCTGCAGCGTTCTGACAGTTCAGTCTGAGAGTCAAAGTTCTGGGCAAAACTGACCCACGATAAATGTATGCTTGTTGAAAACCTGCTGTAAAGTGGCTACACTGACAAAAATACAAAAAAAACTTAAAAATTCTTCTTAATAGGTCACACCTAAAAACATGTAGTTGAGTCAATCAAATGTAATTAAATTAAAATAACCCTAAACGTATGAAATTCAATTTGGTTCACTCAACTAGATTATGTGCGACCATAAAAAGTCAAATTTTGAAGAAGAATTTTTAAGTTGATTCAATGTTTTACTTTTTTCAGTGTAGAAGGTTAGCATCAACTGGGGTTTTTTCAATTGTCTTGATTATTTTGTGAAGTTTTATGAATTATTTTGCTGATTTTCTTTCAGAATTTGTAGATTTTTTTGGTTCATTTATTCATTCCACATTTTGTTAATTTTCTTCACTAATTAGATTTTTTGTGAATTTTCTTGATTATTTTGTGATTTTTTATTTTTTATTTTTTTAAAGTGTAACGTGAATGGATCATAATGTGCAGACAATGTTCAGAAATAGATCTGGTAGATCTGGTAGATCTGGATCTGACATCAATATTCCTTTGGACTAAAACCATTTCTCTTCTTCGTTCACATTTTCAGCTCAGACTGATCTGGGAAACTTGATCCAACCATCATTTAAAACTACAGTTTTCTTTGTCACTAACACACATGTGGGAACATTTCATAAATTTGATTCCAGAAGCTTCTGACTGTAGACCAGTGTTATTGGATGGTGTTAAAGATGACCAGAAAAATAAAGAAAATTAACAAAAATTAACAAAATAATCAAGAAAATTAACAAAACGACTAAAATCTTAAGTAAAACTACAAAAAATGAACAAAATTGGAGAAGAAAATGAATAAAAATGACCAAAATATTCAGTAAACT
Source organism: Siphamia tubifer (assembly GCA_020466265.1). Classification (NCBI taxonomy): domain Eukaryota; kingdom Metazoa; phylum Chordata; class Actinopteri; order Kurtiformes; family Apogonidae; genus Siphamia; species Siphamia tubifer. The sequence continues at coordinate 1,912,343 of CM035801.1, forward strand.
ACCAAAGTGAGAGCGCAGACCAAAGCCATGAAGCTTAAATGTTAGAGACATTGAAGACATGAACCCTCACATTTCCAACAGACTGTGTTGTTTCCATGTTCATGTGTTTGAGCATAAATCAGTTCTGTATGTTCCATCTGCTGCTTCATCTGAGCCATGTTCAAAAACACCATTATATCTACAAATACCCTCAGTACACAAATACTGTTTATTTGACATTTTCAACCGTTTCTGACACCAACCCTTCAATTTTTGTTTTTTTTACGACCCACTGTGACTTTTATAGTACATAATAAATTAACTTGTCTATTTTACCTTCCCTAAGTGATTAATTAGCATTTATGACAACATCGTCCTCTGAATTTTCTATTTTTCTAAAAAAAATGATCCATTTGCCTGTGTTTAACCCTTTAACTCCTGAGACTTTAGCAGTAAATGGTAAATAGACTGTACTTCTATCACACACACACACACACACACACACACACACACACAGGGAGCACACACACACACACAGGGAGCACACACACACACACACACACACACAGGGAGCACACACACACACACACACACACACAGGGAGCACACACACATACACACACAGGGAGCACACACACACACACACACAGGGAGCACACACACACACACACAGGGAGCACACACACACACACACACACAGGGAGCACACACACACACACACACACAGGGAGCACACACACACACACAGGGAGCACACACACACACACACACAGGGAGCACACACACACACACACAGGGAGCACACACACACACACACACACACACACACACAGGGAGCACACACACATACACACACACACACACACAGGGAGCACACACACACACACACACACACACACACACACACACAGGGAGCACACACACACACACACACACACACACACAGGGAGAACACACACATACACACACACACACAGGGAGAACACACACATACACACACACACACACACACAGGGAGCACACTAATGGTACAGTCACACCGAACGCAAATTTTCACATCCTCGCCTCGAGATTAAATACAAAGTCAATGAAAAGACGCTTTTGGACGCAGGTTCACCAGGGGCGGCGCATTGGAAGTGTTTCTGCAGCGCGATGGAGCGTCCAGGCGATGGAGCGTCCAGGCGGTGGAGCGTCCAGGCGGTGGAGCGTCCAGGCGGTGGAGCGTCCAGGCGGTGGAGCGTCCAGGCGGTGGAGCGTCCAGGCGGTGGAGCGTCCAGGCGGTGGAGCGTCCAGGCGGTGGAGCGGCACATTTTGCCGCAGACCCGCGTAAACGCTGGAGTTGAAACTATTGAACTTTTCAGGCGAATTTACGTGAGACCGTGCTATGAAAGCCAATCAGCGTTGAGATGCTGCCAACGTCGTGATAGAATGATGTTTGACGCTGGGACCGACCCAGAAGACGGCAGAAAAAAAACTGAGCCTGAAATACCGGTGAAAGACACTGCATCCAGACAGAGTTCCTGGAGCAGGTGGTGGAATTCCCTGTGCTGCAGGAGATTCTGCAGGATCAGGTCAACCCAAAAGGGACAGTGTCTGGGCCTGGGACATGTGGGACGTCCAGAGCAGTAGCCCACCTGATCCGAGCCACAGTGGACACACTGAAGTGGACAGACAGGTTTAGTTTGTCTGTGTTTATTCAGCGTCCGGACTAGGACCAGGAATTGTACAACATTGGCCGCAAATTATCTGGCGTCCAAACTCAAGTGTTTAGGCGGGACGTTACATGCGTACACACAAAAATTCACATTTGGTGTGGCTGTAGAGTCTGTTTACACGAAGACGATAGCAGCTAAATATAACGACATATTTTATCAGATGGGTCTTTAATTGCCATGAAGCAACGATGAAAAATTGAAGACAAGGTCACGTCTGCGTCTAAACAACAACAAATGCACATGTTAATGTTAATGTTGTGTCTTTACGTCACATAACCTTTGACCTTACATTCATACACTGAGTAGGAAAAGAAACAAACATGTGGGACAACCTGGACCCAACTGATCTACCAGCTGCACTAGCATTAGCATTAACATTAGCATCAACATTAGCATTAACATTAGCATTAACATAAGCATCAACATAAGCATCAACATTAGCATTAACATTAGCATTAACATTAGCATCAACATTAGCATTAACATTAGCATCAACATTAGCATCAACATTAGCATTAACATTAGCATTAACATAAGCATCAACATAAGCATCAACATTAGCATCAACATTAGCATCAACATTAGCATCAACATTAGCATCAACATTAGCATCAACATTAGCATTAACATAAGCATCAACATTAGCATTAACATAAGCATCAACATTAGCATTAACATTAGCATCAACATTAGCATCAACATTAGCATTAACATTAGCATCAACATTAGCATCAACATTAGCATTAACATTAGCATTAACATAAGCATCAACATTAGCATTAACATTAGCATCAACATTAGCATTAACATAAGCATCAACATTAGCATTAACATTAGCATCAACATTAGCATCAACATTAGCATTAACATTAGCATCAACATTAGCATCAACATTAGCATTAACATTAGCATTAACATTAGCATCAACATTAGCATCAACATTAGCATTAACATTAGCATCAACATTAGCATCAACATTAGCATTAACATTAGCATCAACATTAGCATTAACATTAGCATCAACATTAGCATTAACATTAGCATTAACATTAGCATTAACATTAGCATCAACATTAGCATTAACATTAGCATTAACATAAGCATCAACATTAGCATTAACATTAGCATCAACATTAGCATCAACATTAGCATCAACATTAGCATTAACATTAGCATCAACATTAGCATTAACATTAGCATTAACATTAGCATTAACATTAGCATCAACATTAGCATCAACATTAGCATTAACATTAGCATTAACATTAGCATCAACATTAGCATCAACATTAGCATTAACATTAGCATCAACATTAGCATTAACATTAGCATCAACATTAGCATTAACATTAGCATTAACATTAAGCATTAACATTAACATTAACATTAGCATCAACATTAGCATTAACATTAGCATTAACATAAGCATTAACATTAGCATTAACATTAGCATTAACATTAGCATTAACATAAGCATCAACATTAGCATTAACATTAGCATTAACATAAGCATCAACATTAGCATTAACATTAGCATCAACATTAGCATCAACATTAGCATTAACATAAGCATCAACATTAGCAGTTCTAGTAAACGTACAGTAGTGGTTTCAGTTATCGTACAGACATTAAATACATACCATAGATGAACAGAGATGGGTGGACAATTACATACGTCAAAAACAGAAAAGGACATGTGGGCGGGTCTATCACAGGACTATCCAATCGTATTTCTCCTACTGTTGCGTCTTCATATAAACAAATATTTCATCTTGAATAAACTCGTCCAAACTGAAGA
>CM035801.1:1915934-1923434 GCA_020466265.1 Siphamia tubifer
TTTTCTATTGTGTTGTGGGGGGGTTGTAGTGTATGGGGGTAGGTGTAGTATTGGGGGTAGGAGGTGAACCTGTTAACCTGTTATCCAGCGGGGCTGGTAACATGGCTATGCCCAAGGTTAGAACAGCTGACGCCGCCAATCAACTGCTCTGTAGAGGAGGTTAGCTTAGCAATAGGGGAGTGAAGTTAGCTTAGCGATAGGGGAGTTAAGTTAGCTTTGCGATAGGGGAGTTAAGTTAGTTTAGCGATAGGGGAGTTAATTTAGCTTAGCGATAGGGGAGTTAAGTTAGTTTAGAGATAGGGGAGTTAATTTAGCTTAGCGATAGGGGAGTTAAGTTAGCTTAGTGATAGGGGAGTTAAGTTAGCTTAGCTATAGGGGAGTTAAGTTAGCTTAGCGACAGGGGTGTCCACTGTCAGGTATGTTGTATTCTCTGGTTTTAGAACCCTTACTCCACAGACTCAGACAAGGTTTATCTGGTTTTAAACTCCCACACTGTGATTGGCTCGTTAAGCTGTCAGCCTACGCAGATGATGTCATTGTTTTAAATGTGGGCAGTGTTTTAGGAAACTCAGTTTTCTGAAAGTTTTTAAAGACAAAGATCGTTTTGATAAAACATGTGGTGGACCTGTGTGGTCCACACATGGACGATGCTCTGTCCTCTAACCCTAACCCTCAGTGAGGACCATCAGTCTTCTGCTGAGGACATGGACAGACCAGCTGACAGAGGACGAGCAGAAGGTCATCAGTGAGGACTGTAGAGGGTCCACACTGACCCAGGACCAGTTTGTAGATTTTCCTTTTAACATTTTATCCCCTGATTTTAAAAATAGTCCCGGTACTTTTTTACCAGCTGAGTCCATTACCCTGCAGGCTAACCCTAACCCTGACCCTAACCCTGACCCTAACCCTGACCCTAACCCTGACCCTAACCCTGACCCTAACCCTGACCCTAACCCTGACCCTAACCCTGACCCTAACCCTGCAGGATTCCTTGGTTAAACACATGTTTTTAGTAAAGGTTTTAAACAGTAACAAACTGAGTGGACGAGCGAACACAGTGGAGAGAAAGTGTGGGTCTGGGCTCTGACAGTGGTCCTGAGTGGAGGGCATTGTACAAACCAGCGTTAACTAAAAAGGTTGGTGACCTCCAGTGGAGGATACTACATGGGGCGGTGGCGTCAATGCTTTTATTTCAGTTTTAAATGAAAATGTGACTGAGGAGTGTGTGTTCGGTCAGAGTAAACAGACTGTGTTCCACTGTTTCCTGGACTGTCAAAGACTGGAAACATTATTAGTGTTTTTAAAGAAGCTCTTCTGTCTGTTTGGACAAGTTTTATACAAACATTTTTATTCTAGGTTTTAAATACACACAGAAACACAGAACAAATGTGAACTGATGAACTTTATCTTTGGAACTGAAAAAATGAGCAGGAACAAGAAAAGAGGAGAGTGTGGACTGTGACACTGTGTTCATGTTTAATGATAATAATCTGGTTCAATCATTGAATAGAAAATAAATATGAATAGAAAATAAATATTTTTGAAATGTAATGTATTTAGTGTTTTATTGTGTTTTGTGTACTTTAGTATTTTTCTTTAATTGAATAGATACAGTTTTTTGTTTCTATACTTTTGAGAGATGGTAAAATTGCTCCTACTTTGTTATAGGAAGATTTTATTCTGCTGGTTTTTGTTTGGATTTTGTAAATTGAAAATATTTTTGTTATGTTAGTTTGTATTTAGGATGTAAATATGTAAATAAAGTTTTTTTAAAAATCAAAAAAATATACCCCCCCCCTCTCTCTCATTCATCTTTAATGGAACATCACAGACGGCTAATAATGTAACAGGAGCTGAGGATGAACAGGAGGGGGGGGGGGGGGTGGGGGGGGGGGGGGGGGTAGAATACTTTAACCACTTCTTCTATGGTGCTAATCTGTAGAATGCTAATGCTAATGCTATAAAAGGCTAAAATAAATGTAAATAAAAGTATCAGTCTTCTATAAAAACACAGACTGTGTTTGTTAATGATCCTGTTTTACTTAATTAACTGGTTAAAGCAGACGTGTGTCCAGACTGACAACAGCTGAACGTCTGCATTTCACTAAGATCAAATATCCTACTTTTCTACCCTTTCACTCACAACATGCATTAAACACACACACACACACACACACACACACGTTTACATGTCTCATGAGAACCAAGTTTGTAATCAAGTAGAGATATTGGGTAGTGAGTGTAAACACATCTTTTAAAATAAATTAAATAAAACACTTTAAAAAAAATCTATTAATTAAAAAATTTATTAAAATACTACTAATAACAACATAATAATAACCATAACAATAAAATGAAAAAAATGTATACATTTTTAAAAATTAAAGAACAAATAAACAAAAATGAATGAATAAATACAAAATAATCATTTAAAAATAAATAAATACAAATAAATTCATAAATTCATTAAATAAGTCATATTTTTAAAGAAATTATAAATTAAAATGAGAAAAAATATATACATAAAAAAGTCACAAAAATAAATGCTTCTTTCTTTTTTAAGTAAAAACATCTTCAAACCTTAAAAAAAATACACGTTTGACTTTACACCCATTTCCCTCATGCTTTATGGGGACTTCGGAAGAAAAATACAAATTAATGTATTTATAGGGCCACATTTCTATTTTACTAGTGGGGAGCTTTATATTTAACCCTCATGGGGACTTGAATTTTGGTCCCTTTAGTATCAGAGGTCCTTATGGTGTGACTGTGTAAACATATCAATGTCCCCATAAAGATAGAAATACACACACACACACACCAAAGGTTGACCTGATTTGGCGTCGGTAAGCAGAGCGCAGAGCTTTTCTGTGTGTGTGTGTGTGTGTGTGTGTGTGTGTGTGTGTGCGTGTGTGCGTGTGTGTGTGTCGTCACCGTGGCAACCCAGCATCTTAAGTCCAGTGTGTCCTACTTAATCAGCAGGTCAGCAAGGGGGCGGAGCCTTTAGACATGTGACGGTGCTGGAATGGAGACTGTGAGGTTTGGACAAGAAGCATCTACTGATACGGAGGCAGCGGTATGACCTCTGAGGTCACACCGCAGCTAACGCTAAGGCTAATGCTAATGCTAATGCTAAGGTTGCAGTAACCCAGTATTATGAGGGTAAGTGATAGGGGTCATTTTTATTTAATCTGGGTGTTTTTCATAGTTCACACTGTAACGCCGGCATATAAATAATGCACGGTGGAAATGGGCATGGAACAAATACAGTGGCATGATGGGTAACGCTGGCCCCCACGCCAACCAGCACGAAGACACATTTGATTTCATAGGAGCCCAGAGTTAAAACTACACACATCTGAGCACCTATCATCCCCATAAGTGTCAACCTCCAGTCCTGAAGGGTCAGTGTCCTGCATGTTTTAGACATTTCCCTCTTCCACATGATTCACTTTAACCCCTTAACTGCTGAAACTTTAGCAGTTCCATAGTAAAAAGAAATAAAATAAGTTAATAATGATTAACATGAAGAAAGTAAGACACAAATGGAACAAAATTAAAGAAAACAATAAAAGAAAAATGTAGAAAAATAAGCAAAAACTAAAAGATTTCCAAAATTAAGAAAAGATATTCCTTCATTCTTCCCACCAGGGGACATTCCAGGTTTACAACAGCACAGCAACATGAATAATATAAAAACTATTTCTATTTACAATATTAACACTATTGCACATGGGATTAATTAATTGCACTGTTTATTGCAATAAAATAGAAAATGTGCAGGAATATTCCCTCAAAAAAGAGATTTGGATCCAGCAGTTTTAATTTTTCCCTTTTTTCTGACTCAAGTTTCCTTTTGACCACAAAAAAATCTGTAAAAACACTGCAAAATAAAAGACAACAGTTGATTTTTTATGAATATTTCAACTAAACACCCATTCAGAGTTAATAATCAGCTCCTCCTCATCTCTGCAGAAGACTGACACTGACAGGAGGGTTTCCATGGTGATAGAAAGGAGAAATATAGAAAACATGCAGGACCCTCCAGGACCTTCCAGGACCCTCCAGGACCCTCCAGGACCACAGTTTGACACCCCTGACATATGTCAATACTTTAACACATTTAAAATGTGTGTTTCGCTCCATCCAAGATCATTTAGGTTTCACCTGAGATAAAATTTTAGAAAAGTCAATGTGAAAAGTATGAAAATGAACTAACACTAATATATGCAGTAGCTAGCATTAGCATTAGCATATTGGGCACATTAGGAGTAGTGAATTGCTATTGAAGGACTAGTCTATTCCATGGGAGTATATAAATATACGAGGGCATTAACAACTTCAGTTTTTTTCAAGTTGAATTATCAGTCAAAGTCGAGTCGAGTCGATGGGTCATGATGGCGTCATGTCATGATGGCGACACGTGGCTAAAAAAAAAACAAAAAAAAAAAACACAGACATACGTCTGTCCATCAATGAACAACTTGTATTAAAGTTCACTGTAATGTCCACTGACAAGACACAAACATTTTAACAACAACAAAACACAGGCTAACATTAGCAAAGAGTTTCCTGTTAAATGTAAATGAACATCAGTAGGTGAACATATGTCCCCATTAGGTCTGAACCCACGGCTCTAAAACTGCACTGTCCACACGTCTGTCACACGTCCTCAATTTTCATATTAAGTGCAAAAGTTTAAGGCAGCGACCAAGACACACACCACACTGTCCACATCATGTTTGGAGAAAAGAAGATTGCGTTGTCTTAATGTGTGTTGTCTGCTGCTGCTCACACTCAGGTTAGCTAGCGGATGCCTCTCCAGATGGCCGTGCCGTACAGGTGTGACGAGACACTCAGTTCACAAGATTGAGACGAGATGAGATTTTAATACAAGTAAATTACAAATGATATGAAAGGACAACAGACTTATTTTCCTGAGTTACACATGGATTTATTACTCTGTCAGAGTTAACTTTTAATGAACCTCTTATTTAACGTCTTCCTCTACAAATTAAAACAAAAATAAAATGTTAGAAAAGTTAAAATAAATAAAATTATATGTTTCTCCTTTTTTCAAAATCAAATCTGGCGCTTGACACCCCCACGCCCCCACCACACCCAGGTGCATTTCCTCAGAGAGACTGAGAGAGAGACTGCACCTTCTCCCCCAGCAGGTCAACCACATCACCAGGGCAGGGGCCGGCCCACCTATAACAGGTGGCAGGGGTCAGCTGCAATGTGGGCAACACACTGACCCATCTTAAACACGGGAGTCTAATGCACACGTGACTCAGAGGGTCTCCCACAAACCCAATTGTGGTCGGGGCACGCTGGCTAAGGTGGGATCCCGGCCCCGGAAGACGGACACCCGCAGGCAGGAAAATCAGTGGACCATAAGGAACTCTATGTCCAACACCAGAGGGGGGGGGGGGTCCCCAGAAAGTAGCACCCAGGTAATACCAGTATTTTCCAACATCATTTTGGCTGCTGCTGGATAACAAATCTCACGAGACATACTTTTAAGGCAACAAGAAATGTCAGCAAATTCCATCTTGCGAGATCTCATCACACCCCTACCATGCTGTTTATTTTTCATGTAAGGTGAAGTATTTCCACACATGTGATGTGTGTCTGTCACTCTTGTTTTGTCAGACCACCACAACTGTCTTACCTAGGGTAACCAGATGAGGGTGGCGGAAATTCAAATTCTGACATATGTCACGGCCCCTCCCCTGTCCTGCTGGGGCGTTTCCACAGACAGGCAGGGGAGGGTTCTCTCTGGATTGGAGCCACCTGGGCACAGGTATAAACACAGCTCCATTCCAACATCTGCCTCTCTCTGCACACAGGTATCACTCTCCTTTGTTTGTTCCTTCATACATGTTCACTCATACACTTGGCACACACCTTACACGTTTACATTCTCACACCTCATACTACTTTATCATTTGAAGTTATACCTTTAATTTACAATAAATCATCTAAGTTGGCCCATTCTGTTGTCTGTGTCCCCTCATTGACACATATAATCAAAAGATACGTAAATGAATTTTCAAGCTTGTCAAATGAATGTTAATCAAGTATTTAATAATGTATTAATCAAACATGAGCAGTGTTCAGTAGGAGGAAGAAAATAGAATAATGAAGCTGTTCTTAAATGTCTTCAAATCTTCATTAATCTATTACAACTAATATTAGAACTAATATTATATTAACCAAATGTTGCCACAGTAATAAACAAAGACCTACAAATGTAAATAAATTAAAATAACACTGTTGAATGTGGAAAGGTGAAAAATAACAATAATAAGATGTAAATACTGTAGGGTTAGATCATGTAAGTTTTAGATCTATTTAAATATATATGATCACATCATTTAAATCAGTTTTAGATGTTCCAATTCATGTCTGCTGATGCTGCTGAGCTTTTAGTTGTGTGGTCATCCTCATCCTCATCCTCATCTTGCTCTACTATTAATGAATATTCACAGCGGTCACTGTTCGCTCTAACTGTAGTAATGGAATAGAACTAGAATGTGACAAAGATACAAAACAGATCCACTGTAGCCAGGGCTGAACACAGACATTTAAACATTCAGTGCTGAACAAACAGCCTCAGCAGCACTAAAGAAATGGTTTCAAATGTTTACCAAGTCAAGTCATTATTTAGTATACGTTTAATTTTCGGGACATGTACAGCCAGATTTAGGATTCAGGACAACAGCTTAGAATTTGGGACTATCACAAATTTTTTGTGGGACATCTGGTTACCCTAGTCTTACCTGCAGCAGCTATGTCTGATTTAGGTCTGACTGTGTTTACGCAGAGAGAGACAGAGAGAGAGACAGAGACAGACTCTTTCCAAAACCTTTTCTTCTTCACTTAAACTTACCTCCTCATTAATCATCTCAGATTCAGACTCAGCTTCATCTTTCATGGATCTAAACTATATTTTTTAAATTCACCTTTTCCTCAAATATTTATCTAAACAGAAACACACTTGTCTGATTTATATTATTCTACTGTTGTCATGCCCTCTCTACTGTGCATTTTTACAGTTGGTGTAGTGTGAAGGACCCAAATGCGGACACCACAGCTTCACACAGGCTCTTTATTTTGAGCTCGACAAAAATGCGGACAAAACACAATGGAAAACGAAAGCTGTTTCCACAACACACATCTAAGTCCACAAGTCACGAATGGAGCAGCTATCCCGATGGTCCTGGAGACCCAGAGCTGGAGTCTACCGTTGAGGTAAGGTAAGGTAAGGGGACGAACTGACAGAGGACAGGAGAAGATAGAACTTAAATAAGGTGAAGAGATGAATACAGGTGTGCAAGGGAACAGGTGAAAGGTGAACAGGTGCAGAGTAGAAAGGACAGAATGAGGGGAAAGGTGACAGTGAGAATATGACAGCCCCCCCCCCCAATGGCCGGCTCCAGACGGCCCAGGGAGCTCCGGGTGGGCCTGATGGAAGTCTGTAATGAGAGACGGGTC
>CM035801.1:1930934-1963434 GCA_020466265.1 Siphamia tubifer
CACGCAGACACGAGGAGAACAATTAAACACCACCCTGTTAACTACTGCACCACCCTGTTAACCACTGCACCACCCTGTTAACCACTGCACCACCCTGTTAACCACTGCACCACCCTGTTAACCACTGCACCACCCTGTTAACTACTGCACCACCCTGTTAACTACTGCACCACCCTGTTAACTACTGCACCACCCTGTTAACTACTGCACCACCCTGTTAACCACTGCACCACCATGATGCCCCATAATAAAAATATGTATACAAATGTGGATTTTCTTCAGCATGTTCAGGTTTTTCAGGTGAACTGCTTTGACTGTCCTACTGGATGTGACTGACATTAAAGCAGCTGCCGATCACTTCCACTTCAATATTTACCTTTAGTGTGGACTGAGTCTGATAAAATACACACAAATACACACAAATACACACAAATACACATCACACTAGTTTGTGTCTGGGACTAAAGGTTTTCCTTGTTTCTGTCTGCAACAAAATAACACATTTACACTCAATTATCCTGCACATGTTCCACTTTTCAGCACATTATTCACTTTTATTATTATTATTATTACAAAAGCAACAACTATTGTAACCAATTAAACTAAGCACATGCCTACCCACACATGTACCATATCTGTGTCATGTGACTACTGCACACATTATGATGTCAATGTTTAAATAGTATACTGACCAGCTGTAGTTTCTTCATATTGAAAGTTAATTTTTTCCTTTAAAAATGGTTTAAAACAACATTTTCTGATGCTGTTATTATGATGTTTTTATTTTTTTCCAGTGTGAAAACCATCACAAATAAGAAAGAAAGTGTTAGAAAGTCAAGTGAGATCCTGCAGGTGCTGAGATCTGAGCGTTTAATAAGATTATTATACACTGTTCTGTGATGCTAACAGCTACTGAAGCAAAGCTAACAGCTACTGAAGCAAAGCTAACAGCTACTGAAGCAAAGCTAACAGCTACTGAAGCAAAGCTAACAGCTACTGAGGCAAAGCTAACAGCTATTGAAGTAAAGCTAACAGCTACTGAGGCAAAGCTAACAGCTACTGAAGCAAAGCTAACAGCTACTGAGGCAAAGCTAACAGCTATTGGAGTAAAGCTAACAGCTACTGAGGCAAAGCTAACAGCTATTGAAGCAAAGCTAACAGCTACTGAAGCAAAGCTAACAGCTACTGAAGCAAAGCTAACAGCTACTGAGGCAAAGCTAACAGCTATTGAAGCAAAGCTAACAGCTACTGAGGCAAAGCTAACAGCTATTGAAGCAAAGCTAACAGCTACTGAGGCAAAGCTAACAGCTACTGAGGCAAAGCTAACAGCTATTGAAGCAAAGCTAACAGCTACTGAGGCAAAGCTAACAGCTACTGAGGCAAAGCTAACAGCTACTGAAGCAAAGCTAACAGCTACTGAGGCAAAGCTAACAGCTACTGAGGCAAAGCTAACAGCTACTGAGGCAAAGCTAACAGCTATTGAAGCAAAGCTAACAGCTATTGAAGCAAAGCTAACAGCTACTGAAGCTTAAACCCATACCCAACACCCAAAAATCTTTCCTGAATTCCCTCCAGACTAATATTATTTTCACATCAAACCCAGAATAAAATATGAACTCTTTATTTATAGGAGGTTATTATTCTGTTCTGGGTCTGTATGTGGAACCCAAACTAAAATCACTTCGACAGCCTGAACTGTGGAATTATTACAGTTTATAAATTCATCTCAGCGGCCGCATTTGGCCCCTGAGCCTCATGTTTGACACCCCTGTTTTAAATGTCTCTTCCTCATCAGTCTTTTCGTTTCTGCCTTGCCTCCCCCCACGCCTCGGTCTCTGGTGTTTCTGTGGGTGAGACTCTGTCGCCATGGGGACGGGCTGCCATTGTCGCCATGGGGACAGGCTCCACACCGCAGCTCAATTACCGAGCGGGACAATTAATAAACATCAAAGCCTGGTTAATGTTTCACACACAGACAGAGACGAGACGAGTGGGACACAGACGCCACAGACAAACGGACAGTCAGAAGGATGGATGGAAAGACAGAGGGATGGACAGAAGAATGGACAGAAGGATGGACAGACAGACCAGGAGACGGACAGAAGGACGGACAGACCAACAGACGGACAGAGGGATGGACAGACCAAGAGACGGACAGAAGGATGGATGGAAAGACAGAGGGACGGACAGAAGAATGGACAGAAGGATGGACAGAACAAGAGACGGACAGAAGGATGGACAGACCAGGAGACGGACAGAAGGACGGACAGACCAAGAGACGGACAGAAGGATGGATGGAAAGACAGGGACGGACAGAAGAATGGACGGACCAAGAGACGGATATAAAATAAATCCTTTAAAAGTCAGTTAATGTGAAGAAACTGTGTTTGATCAGTTACTGAGTTTAGTGAATATTGGCAGAAAAATTAGGAAACATGGAACATAAATACGAGATTTTAAAGAGTCAAAATTACAAGATTAAAAAAACCTAAATTCTGAAATTAAAGAGTCAAACTTGTGAGATTTAAGTTAGATGATGAAGGGTAACGGTTACCATGGAGACCAACACAACTTGATCTGACTTTATTTCTGTGAGTTTGTGTCAATGCTGTGGATTTTCAGTTCACAGACGAATGAGAGGAGACGGCAGCAGAAGGACGGAGGAAGTGAGAAGACGAACATTTGGTTGGACTGTAAACGCTGATTCACAAATTTAAATTAAACTGAGTCTCATTACAGTCACATGACATGTTAGTTTGGAACACATTCTCCTTTGGGTTCATTTTTCATTCAGTTTTAATTGGTTTTAGAAATAAGATTTTTAGTCGATTCCTAAAAGTAGAACGACATGTTCTGGTCTAAAATTATATATATTATTATTATTATTATTATTATTATTATATATACATACACAGCACCACTCTTTTCTACAGTCAGAAGCTTCTAGAATCAAACTAATAAAAATGTCCCCATGTGTGTTAGTGATAAAGAAAAAGAAAAGTCTGAAAAGACGGTTGGATCAAGTTTGTAAGATCAGTCTGAGATGAAAATGTGATATTTCACAGAATATTTTGGTCAGTTTTGTTCATTTTACTGAATATTTTGTTCATTTTACTGAATATTTTGGTCAGTTTTGTTCATTTTACAGAATATTTTGGTCAGTTTTGTTCATTTTACAGAATATTTTGGTCAGTTTTGTTCATTTTATTGAATATTTTGGTCAGTTTTGTTCATTTTATTGAATATTTTGGTCAGTTTTGTTCATTTTATTGAATATTTTGGTCAGTTTTGTTCATTTTATTGAATATTTTGGTCAGTTTTGTTCATTTTATTGAATATTTTGGTCAGTTTTGTTCATTTTATTGAATATTTTGGTCAGTTTTGTTCATTTTACAGAATATTTTGGTCAGTTTTGTTCATTTTACTGAATATTTTGGTCAGTTTTGTTCATTTTATTGAATATTTTGGTCAGTTTTGTTCATTTTATTGAATATTTTGGTCAGTTTTGTTCATTTTATTGAATATTTTGGTCAGTTTTGTTCATTTTATTGAATATTTTGGTCAGTTTTGTTCATTTTATTGAATATTTTGGTCAGTTTTGTTCATTTTATTGAATATTTTGGTCAGTTTTGTTCATTTTACTGAATATTTTGGTCAGTTCTGTTCATTTTATTGATTATTTTTGGTAGTTTTCTAGACTGTAAAAACCTGGAAATGAACGAAGATCAGCTGAGAAGATGAGGATGAGCATGTTGGAGACGCACGAGGCGGGACATGAAGTGGGCGGGGCTTAGTTGCTGTGAGGTACATGTATTGACAAGGCGGGCAGCTGATCAATAGGATGTGATCGATCAGCAGAGTGATCTATATGCTGTGACCTGACCATCTATTTATGTACCAATGTATACGCTTATATAAGCCTGCATTCATTAAAACATCCCAAAATAACACCGGTGGTAAAAGTACTGCAGTATTGCAATAATGCTGTGAAAAAATACTCTGGGAGAAGTACAAGTTTAACTCTTTTACTGAAGTAAAAGTAAAAGTAAAAAAAAAATACAACTTGTAAAGTAAAACTGCATTTTTCATGGTTAAACAATATTTAATTAAGCAGGAAAATGATAAAGTTCCAAAAGTATCTAAAAATAAATCCTTTAAAAAGGAGTTAGTGTAAAGAAAAAATGGGTTTGATCAGGTCACAGTTACTGAGTTTAGTGGATATAGACAGAAACATGTAGAAAATGGAAAAAATAAAGAGATAAATGTGAGGTTTAAAATGCATAATTTTGAGATAAAAAGTAAAAATTATGGAAAAAAAAGTTAAAATTGTGAGATAAAAATGGAAGAAAAAATTGACAAATGAGATAAAAATATAATTCTGAGATTAAAAAGTCAAAAGTATGTGATAATAAATGTATAATCATGACATCGACTCTCAGGTTGCATTAACAGAAAAGTCTGACACATAAAAATGTGTTCGATTCATGAGATTTAAGTTGGATGATGAAGGGTAACGGTTGCCATGGAGACCAACACAACTTCATCTGACTTTATTTCTGTGTTTGTGTCATTTATGTGGATTTTCTGTCCTGTTCATTGTGTCGACGTCTGAACCCGCTTTATCCTCACAAGGGTCGTGGGAGTATGTGGGGTCACTGGGGTCACTGGGGTCACTGGGGTCACTGGGGGCCTAATCCAGCTCCAGCAGGTGAAGGCGGGGTCAGAGGTCACCCTGTATGAGTCTCCAGTTCATCTGAGGACTGAACATATAGACAAACACTGACACATTCACACCTATGAGTGATTTAGATTAACTAGTTAACCAGTTAACTAGTTAACCAGTTAACTAGTTAACCAGGTAACCTATCAGTGCATGTGTTTGGATGGTGGGAGGAAATCGGAGAAAACCCACACAGACAAAAGGAGAACATTTAAACTCCACACAGAAATGTCTGGTGTGGAAATAGAACCAACAACCTTCTGTCTGTGAGGCACCAGTGCTAATGCTAATGCTAACGACTGCACCAGAGTCCTGCACGGTTCTGATTTTGACAAACCGCAACCGCCCGTACCCGTCATGTTTAAACTCGTATTCGACCCGTTTTCCGACGAAGAAAAAAAAAAAAATCCACACCCGAACCGACCCGCTATAAATGAACCCGATATCCGACCAGAACCCGAAAGAAAATGTCAGATAGCCAAAGTTAAAACAAACATTTATTGCCACGAATATACTGAACAGTGACATAGCCAAGGCAGAGCCAAATAAAAATGTTAACCTTTTACCCTATGAACCGCAAATTAGACCCGCGATCACCCACGTCCGACCCGAACCGAACCCGTATCCGACACAGCACAACATTTTTCACCCGTTTCGTGAAAATCTGCGGTTCACCCACAGGTACCCGAACCCGTGCAGGACTCTGGACTGCACCACCCCGTTCATTGTGTATTTTCTAATATTTAAATAGATCACATGTGTGTTATTCTAGTGACGACGTTCCAACACAGGATGAGGTTCCAACACAGGATGACGTTCCAACACAGGATGAGGTTCCAACACAGGATGAGGTTCCAACACAGGATGACGTTCCAACACAGGATGAGGTTCCACCAGAGGATGACGTTCCACCAGAGGATGACGTTCCAACACACGATGACGTTCCACCAGAGGATGACGTTCCACCACAGGATGACGTTCCACCACAGGATGACGTTCCACCAGAGGATGACGTTCCAACACAGGATGACGTTCCAACACAGGATGACGTTCCAACACAGGATGACGTTCCACCACAGGATGATGTTCCACCACAGGATGACGTTCCACCACAGGATGACGTTCCACCACAGGATGACGTTCCACCAGAGGATGACGTTCCAACACAGGATGACGTTCCACCACAGGATGACGTTCCACCAGAGGATGACGTTCCACCAGAGGATGACGTTCCACCACAGGATGACGTTCCACCACAGGATGACGTTCCACCAGAGGATGACGTTCCACCAGAGGATGACGTTCCAACACAGGATGACGTTCCAACACAGGATGACGTTCCAACACAGGATGACGTTCCACCACAGGATGACGTTCCACCACAGGATGACGTTCCACCAGAGGATGACGTTCCAACACAGGATGACGTTCCACCACAGGATGACGTTCCACCACAGGATGACGTTCCACCAAAGGATGACGTTCCACCACAGGATGACGTTCCACCAGAGGATGACGTTCCACCACAGGATGACGTTCCACCACAGGATGACGTTCCAACACAGGATGACGTTCCAACACAGGATGACGTTCCACCAGAGGATGACGTTCCACCACAGGATGACGTTCCACCACAGGATGACGTTCCACCACAGGATGACGTTCCCACACAGGATGACGTTCCAACAGGACCAGGTTCTTCTTCAGGGGTTTCAGTCATCCTCGTCACTGCAGGACCTTAAATGACCTGCATGTTTTTCACCAAAACTACCTGAACACACCTGTGGACACAAGTTTGAAGCAAATGAACCGGGTCCTCCTGCAGAACCGGGTCTTCCTGCAGAACCAGCCTGGTGTTGCAGGTTGTCTAATTCTGCAGATCAGATCTGACACAAACTAATGTGACTGTCACCAGATGTTTTCTCACCACACCATCTGTTCCACAACTGATCCGTGTTTAAAGGAGGAGCTTTATCTAAAATACTTGCATGTGATTAGATGAAGAATCTGTCCGTCATCTTGACTGAGTCTGGGAAACTATCTGTGGATGTGGTTGTCATGTCATTGCTGTCATCAGATACAAACTGATATCAGTTTGTATTTAATAAATCAGACACTGTGGTCCCCTGGCCTGCCCCCTGGATGCCTCGCCCAGCCTCCCCACTTTGAATGCACCACATGACACTCAGGGTTACACAATCACGGTGCAGGGATAATGTCTCCAGTCAGGGATCTGGAGACATATTAACAGGGAGGAATGGGGGGATTTCACTAATATGGCCTCGCTGGTGGGACCCGGCCCCCCTTATGCCTTATGGCTTATGGCTATGGGGTAGCGGGGGTAGACTACTATCCATGTTGCTGTGCTGGGGGGTCCCCGGGACCTGGGGGGTGCTCCTGCTTGCCCGTCGGATCCAAGCTGGTGCCATGGCTCTTGGCGGGATGCGGGGGTTGGATTGGCCAGTCTGGCGGGCGCTGTGGCTGTACTACGGGCTGGTGGCGTGTGGGGGTTGTCGGGGCGCATTGTGGGGAGGCGGGGGCCCTGGGTGTACTGTGCTCGCCTGGGGCAGGGTGCGGGGGGTGTGCGGAGTATCTCCCTGTTGGCGTTGCCGGTCCCCAACACACACACACATTGGGTCCGGGCTCTGATGTCCTCTGGCCGGCGCCCGGTGTCGGCCTGCCTTGTGATGGGCTGGTTGCCGCCCCCTCGGTGGGCCGCTCGCTCCCTGTGTCTGGCTTCCTGGCTGCGTGGGGCCGTTGGCCCCCTCGGGGAAGGGTGGGTGGGGGGGGGGGTTGGCTGGGTGGGTCGGGTGGTGGGGTGGGGGAGATGGTGGGGGCTGGGGTGGGCGGGGCTGGGGTTGGGGTGGCGAGTGGGTCGTCGTGCCCCGGGACGCCTGGGTCGGTCTTGGTGCGCTGGGGGGGGTCTGTAGCTGCTCCCTCTTGTTCTCCGGGTTTGTGTCGTTCACAGTGGCCCCGGTGGCTCTCTGGGAGCGGCGTCCTGTGGCTCCTGCGGCCCGAGGTGGGGGTTGCCCTGTTGGCTTGGCCCTGCCTTGTCGTGATTGCTGTTCTGGGCTTCAGGGTCCTTCACACTTGCATGTTTGATCGGGTCTCGCCAGCTACTACCGAGTCCCATTTCAACGAATGATGGGACTCGCCAGAATGTGCTGAGAATCTCTCCACAATCTCTACCCTAAACTCATTTTCTTCTGCACTGGTGTCCTCTTCTGGACTATTCTATTACATTACATTCTATTTTGTACTATCAGGACATCCACGGTTGTGGTGCTTGGTGCCGATTGTTTAATTGTTTGTTTGTTTGTTTTTTTTGTTTCTCCTTTTGTGCTCTTTTTCTGATCTACTTATTTATTTATTTATTTGTTTTTATTGAAGGACAGTTGGTGGTTGGGAATAACACATCACCTTACAGTCTTTAATTACAATAGCACCGCCTGTTGGTTTCTGTCCCCGTTCGTCCTGTCCGTCCTGTCCAGTCTTTGTTTCCTCCTCACATCACTGAGGTGCAGCACTGCACTCACTGGCTTGTAAGGGAGAGTTCTAATGGGGGATGTCTGCTCAGCTTTCGGGGAGGACCGGTGATGGTCACACACATGCACTAAATAGTCTAGTATATGTCTGCAAGACTGGAATATGTACTGATCTGAAACAATGTTGACTCCCCCTCTGTGGGGTTAAAAGATATAAATGAATAAATAAATGAATAAAATAAGTGAATGAATAGAAAAATAAAATAAATAAAATAAAAAATAAGAACAAAATGTAGACAACTTAGAAAAAGGAAGAAAAAAAGGGAAAAGAAGAAGAAGGAAGGAAGGAAAAAAGAAAACAATAAACAACAAAACTATTTGTTACCTACTTTCCTATCTGCTCATTTGTTTTTAGTTGTTTTTTTTGTTTGTTTTTTGTATATATGTCTATGTTTAGTACTTCAGTTATTGATTATTGGTATTGTTATTATTATTATTTTATTATTATCATCATTTTTGTACTATGCACTATATTACTATAAGATGAATTTAGGTTATTGTGGAAGTGAAGAAGGGGTAGAATTAAATAAACTTATGCTTCATCCTACTGCTTTTCGGACATGTCATTGTTATTATTATTATTATTGTATTGATTATTGTTACACTTTGCACATGTTCGAATTAATCATTCAAATCAAAATCAAATCAATAAATCAGACGCTGTTCCTCTTTTTTCTTCGATAAATGTTTTGTCCATGTCAGGGGGAACTGGACTAAAAATATGTTCTAAGGGGGAACATCACTGACAACCAGTGTGATCCAACTGTTGATAAACATTATGTCCATTCAACTCTTCCTCAGTCTGTTCGTCCATAGTTCACACACACACACACACACACACACACACACACACACACACACACACACACACACACACACACACACACACACACACACACATGTTGATCTGAGCTTCATCACACTTCTTACATCATTTTTGTCTTTCTCAGATTGTGTTGGTTTTAAATATTGTGTGAATTTGGACTTTTTGTGTCTTTTTCATTGTGTATTGTCTGTGTGTGTGTGTCCTTTTTATTAATGTCCCTTCTGTCATTCATTTGGATCCTTTGTCCTTTTTGCAGATTTTTCATTCTGTCATTTTGTTTTTTTAAATCAATAACCATGTGATCCTCTCTAACCATCAACACAAACATTCACTGAAAGAAAATGGTGCTAACGACTAAGGCATGCACATGCACTTCTGCACATGCACGTACTCCTCTCATTATTTTAGGATTTTTCACACACACACTTGTCTAAAGCTACTGACTAACATTAGCGAAATCACCAGCCAGATACCATGACTAATAGTGACGCAACTAGATATAGTAACAAACAGGTATTAAGGCTGGTGCAGTGTGTTAACTTTAAGGCAGTGTTAACATTTAACACAATTGTTTTGTTGTCATCATAAACTCTATGGCTGTCATGACTGTGATGCTAGCTGCTAATGCTAACACAACATCTAGGAAGACTGTGGTGCTAGCTGCTAATGCTACCACAACATCTAGGAAGACTGTGGTGCTAACTGCTAATCCTAACACAACATCTAGGAAGACAGTGGTGCTAACTGCTAATGTTAACACAACATCTAGGAAGACTGTGGTGCTAGCTGCTAATGCTACCACAACATCTAGGAAGACTGTGGTGCTAACTGCTAATCCTAACACAACATCTAGGAAGACAGTGGTGCTAACTGCTAATGTTAACACAACATCTAGGAAGACTGTGGTGCTAACTGATAATGCTAACACAACATCTAGGAAGACAGTGGTGCTAACTGCTAATGCTAACACAACATCTAGGAAGACTGTGGTGCTAGCTGCTAATGCTAACACAACATCTAGGAAGACTGTGGTGCTAGCTGCTTCTTAGAGGCAGCCAGTGGACGTTGTAAACTTTGCATTATTGTTATCTACAGGATGGATGATAGAACAGTGTGACAAACATCTCTCCTGTGGACAAAAAAAACTCATCCTGCCCATTCCTAACAAACAAGTACAACTAACCTTTAAATTCATCTAAATGTGTGCAGAAACAAGACCAGGTTGAGCAGACTCAGGCCCACTTCAACCATTAATGGATAAATGCACATAAATAATCTGCACAGATTTGGTGTAAAATAACAAAAAGCCTGAATATGTGACACATTAATGTTTGAAACACCTGCGTGTTCCTACAAACACTGGATGGTTTAACATCGAAAAGAGTTTAGTGTTGATGAGACGACACGTTGCAGGACTTCGTTGTGATTTGGGGCTTTATAAATCAAATTGTATTGAATAAACACTAATATTCAACACATCCATCATGTTTATGACAAAATCACCCAAATGTTCTGCTGCTTCTGTTCTGACCTGAAAAAACCTGATGGGTTTCATCATTTCCTGCTAAATATGATTTTATGTTTTCAGCCTTTATTCAACACTTTTTCCCAAAATGATGAGACAACACAGACACTGCTGTTTGTGTATTCATGTATTTGACAATAAACTGAATTTGAATAAATTGAGAATTTTTGTAAAAACCTGAAATTTTCCTTGTTTCCTATTAAATAGTATTAGGTTTTCAGCTTTTATGCAACACTTTCCTTCAGTTTTTCCCCTAAAACAAGGACATAAACTAATTAAAATAAACCCGCTGGTGTTAATCTCTTCATCTTTTCCTAAACTATAGACGTATCACACAGAAATGTCAAATCCTGGACTGTGGTAGTCGTTAGTTTAGTTAGTTTAGTTAAATAACAGCCAGCTCTACTTCCCAATGACACAAACTACACAGATGATCAGCTGTTCCTGCACAGGCCTGGCTTTGTTTACCTGCTCTGACCTCTGACCTAAACCAAATAAACAAGTGTGTGTAGGGAACCATCAGAACCACAGACCCAGACCAGTTCTGCAGCAGCTGAAGGTAAGGGTTCAGATAAGGGTTAGGGTTCAGATAAGGGTCATGTTAAGGTAATGGTTGAGGTCCACTCACCCAGTCCTCATAGTGTCTGGTTCCGTTCTGCAGCAGGTCCTCCAGCTGGATGGTGCAGTTGGCCACAAAGTCATCGTATCCAATGGGAGCATCGTGGAACACGGACAGCTCCAGGCTCCTGCCCTCGCGCACCTCGGTGCAGAACTCCTGATGCCACGCGGGGCTGTTGGTCTTGGTTCTGGTGGCGGTCTGGCCCAGGCGGGTCTGGTCCAGGTTCAGGGCCAGGTACGGGTCCAGGAGGAAGGAGCCGCTCTTCCCCACGGCGTGACGCAGGGCCCACGGGGTGGGCTTCAGGTCCACCGCCTCACACACGCGCACCTTCAGCAGACCACTGAACACGGGCATGGTTGCAGAGGGGCGCGTGGGGTGTGCGTCAGATGCGCGCGCGCCTCTGTATGTAGCCTATATGTAGGTATATGTGTGCGCGTGGGTTGTTGCTCCTGCTCTCGTGCGCAGACCGTTTCCGTCACTGCACAGTGCTGCTACATCCCATAATGATAATGCCCATGAACTCTGTTTAATACACGACCAGAATCAGAACATTTAGTAATATACGCACGCGCACAGATGACGGATCCCGGCTGGACTGGAGGGGGACACGCACGCGCACAGCCTTCAGAAGGTCTGTTCGCTTCTTCCACCTCCACGAGCCCGTGTTTGTTTACGCTCGCGGTCCCAGATTTTCGGCGGAAACGGGTCCGGGAGGGAGGGGACGAAAGGCAGCTTTTACCGGATCATGTGAAAGCCCCCGGTGCGCGCGTGTATCTCCCCCGGGTCAGGGTGGGAGAGAGAGCGAGCAGCCGCGCCTAGCCATCCGGGAGTGGGGCTCGGTGTCCAGCCTGTCTGGGCTCGCGCTTCTCCGGGATTATCTCCTCCTGCTGCTGGTTCCAACTCGCGAGCGCAGCGATAGATATATGCGCGTGCTCTCGGTTTTGTTTTTCCTCTTCTTCTTCTTTGTTTTTTTTTTATCCTCCGTTACCCTCCCTTTTCCCAGGTTCACATCTCGTTCCCGTTCTCCGCTGCCGTTTTGCTTTTTATTCCCCCCCCTCTCTCTGTACCGTTTCGGTCCTCGCGCGCGCCCCCAGCTTCCCGTCTTCTATATCTCTCCACTGGATCCGCGAGGGAGCGCGAGCTGCAGGAAATGCGCAAAACGCGTCACACGCGCCGCCGGGCTCTTGCGCCGGATGAGTGAAAAGAGAGACAGACAGTTTGTGTGCGCGCGCGTGTGTTTGTGCGCAGATGGGAGAAGTGTTTTTTGGGCGCGAGAGGGGGAAGGAATTCACCCGCAGGCATCGGCTCTGCGCGCGTGCGTGTTTGCGTTGATTGTGTTCGTGCTGTGCAGAAGACAGCCAATAGAGTCAATCAGTCTGTCCTTATGCACACACACACACACACACACACACACACACACACACACACACAGTCGTTTCCATGTCTCATGAGGACCAAGTTTGTAATCAAGTAACCATTGGGTAGTGTGTGAAAACATCTTTTTTTAAATAAAATAAAAATAATTATAACAATCCTAATTTGATTAAATAAAAAATAAAAATTAATTAATAAATCCAAGAACAGCAATTTAAAAAATTAAATAAATAAATATAAATCAAATTAAATTTGATTAAATTATGAAATATAAATTGAATTGAATAATTGAATGAACTTTATTGTCATTGCACCACATGTTACAATTAACTAATAAAAGAAAAATTAATGAGTAAATACAAGAACAGTAATTGAAAAATAGATAAATAACAAATAAAAACTATAAAAAGAAATACATAAAAATTAATACTTTTTGTTTTTTCAGTAAACACATCTTTTTATCTTATAATTTGGACTTTTTATCACATAATGTTTTTCCTTTTTTATCATAACATGAACTTTTTATCTCAGAATTTTTTTGTTTTTATCATGATAATTTTCATAATATAATTATTATAGAGCTACGACTATTGAAGGAAACTAAAAAGCCTATTAGTTTATTATTCCCCAAATAAACCTCTTAAATATGGGAATTATATCAAAATATGACAGAAAAAAACAAAGTCACTTCTTCCATCTCATGGTCATTATTATTACTTGTCATTATTTATTATGTCATATTTATGACATAAAATGTCATCTGTGTTTTTATTTTAAAAAATAGTTTTATTAAATGAATGCTCAACACTATTGTATCATGGTTCAGGAATGTGATGAAACCAGGGCCGGACTGGATCAGGATTTCAGGCCGGTAATATCCCACAGCATCCAGGCCACTTCCAGCACCACAGAGGCGAAATGTTTGTTTTTTTTTCTCCAAAAACCTTTTGTAATTTCTTTACAGCAAATAAAATAATACTAAATCACTGACTGTGACACAACACTGCACTATTAAACTAATGCATGAAAACAGCTCATAGTACAGTACAGTACAGTATAGTACAGTATAGTATAGTACAGTATAGTACAGTATAGTACAGTACAGTATAGTACAGTATAGTACAGTACAGTATAGTACAGTATAGTACAGTATAGTACAGTACAGTATAGTACAGTATAGTACAGTATAGTACAGTACAGTATAGTACAGTATAGTACAGTACAGTATAGTACAGTATAGTACAGTACAGTACAGTACAGTATAGTACAGTACAGTATAGTACAGTATAGTACAGTACAGTACAGTACAGTACAGTATAGTACAGTATAGTACAGTATAGTACAGTATAGTATAGTACAGTATAGTACAGTATAGTACAGTACAGTACAGTATAGTATAGTACAGTATAGTACAGTATAGTACAGTATAGTACAGTACAGTACAGTACAGTATAGTACAGTACAGTATAGTACAGTATAGTACAGTATAGTATAGTACAGTATAGTACAGTATAGTACAGTACAGTACAGTATAGTATAGTACAGTATAGTACAGTATAGTACAGTACAGTACAGTACAGTACAGTACAGTATAGTACAGTATAGTATAGTACAGTATAGTACAGTATAGTACAGTACAGTACAGTATAGTACAGTACAGTACAGCATAGTACAGTACAGTACAGTACAGTATAGTACAGTATAGTACAGTATAGTACAGTACAGTACAGTATAGTACAGTACAGTACAGTACAGTACAGTACAGTACAGTATAGTACAGTACAGTACAGTACAGTATAGTACAATACAGTATAGTATAGCAGAGGTGGGACAAAGTCATTGCTGGGCAAGTCCCAAGTAAGTCTAAGTCTTTTGCACTCAAGTCCGAGTGAAGTCCCAAGTCAAAGCTCACAAGTCTCGAGTTGAGTCAAAGTCCCAGCATTTTAGCTTCGAGTCATTTCGAGTCCCCTATAAAGAAATAACATTTCTACAAATCATACATGTCTGTAAGGTCTGTATTCATTTAACCTTTTTTATGCAAAGCGTCAAAAACATTGGAAAATAAGGATCCAGGTGTGAAAAACATAACATTCCCAAAAATCCCATGGCTGTATTAACTCAAAGGAGTGTTCCTACTTCATACTGAAGAAAAGGTCCAAATACTTGACAGTGATTTCAGTTTGTATTTCTTAATAAGTCTGCATATTAATATATGTAAAAATTCTGTAATTGTGCGTTCAATATTATTGTAACTGCAGTTGTATCCGTCATGTTTGTGTACATTAATGAACAACAACAAAAACTTGAACTTAAAATGATTTTAGCTCATGGCAGAAAAACAACAGACTGGCAAAACTGTAAAGGCTCTGAATACTTGACATGTAACTGAACTGAACAGTAATGCATCCATAGACACTAGTGTGTGTGTGTGTGTGTGTGTGAGAGAGAGATGCATGCACGGTGACAGAGGGAGAGACAGTAAAAAAAGAGAATGTGTGTGTTTATGTGCACAATGTGGACAGATGAAAAGGTAGTGAGAGGCCATGTAAAATTAGGAGGTATTTCAATAGTGTATTGTACTATAACAAGTGTACTCTATTCACCTCATATTGTAGAAAAGTTTACCTTCAAATAGAGAGGGGTCCTTTTAGCAAGTTTTTTAACATAAACAAAATTGTCATTCCCTATGATCACTTTTGAAACTGGGCCAACATGCCAATACAGGGAGGTGTGTGTGTGTGTGTGTGTGTGTGTGTGTGTGTGTGTGTGTGTGTGTGTGTGTGTGTGTGTGTGTGTGTGATAGAGAGAGAGAGATGTGCGTGGACAGCTGATGGTCGGAGAAAGCTACACACAGTGTGTGTGTGTGTGAGTGTGTGTGTCCATGTCCTGAGGAGAGGTGGTGCTGGGTGGAGGACCTATAGTGCACTGCATTTGCAAAAAATCAAATCGGCCAAAAGTTTGTCAGTCATTTGTGCACGATGAGGACGTAGGATGATGCCACCATGACTGAAAACTCGTTCCACTGGAGCACTGGTTGGACGTTGTAGAAACTCCGTCTGTAATCTTTGACCCGCACGTCTTGCATATTGCGATCCGTTTTTTGTTGACAACTTCGTAATTTTTATAGCCAAAGGAAATTATCTTCGGCATCATTTTGCACGCCGGCACGTAGTTGTCATTGATGCTTGTTTCAGATTTGCGGTGGAATGAAAAGCAACACTGTGATTGGCTGTCGTACAAACAGCGCACACATGCTCTTTGCATTCACACATTATTTTGCAGAATAACAAGTAAATTGAGCGCGGCATTTATTAACATACTTTAATATTCTCATGGGACATAGCAAGTCAAAGGGCCAAAGTCCAAGTGAAGTCACGAGTTATTGACGTTGAAGTCCAAGTCGAGTTGCAAGTGTTTGTACATTTTGTCGAGTCAAGTCTAAAGTCGTCAACTTGACGACTCGAGTCTGACTCGAGTCCAAGTCACATAACTCGAGTCCACACCTCTGCAGTACAGTACAGTACTTTTCTCTTTCTTATTCTCTCCATGACTCAATATTAAAATGGCTATATAGTTACACACACGTATATATATATATATATATATATATATATACAGCGGTCAGTTGCGGGCCTACAGCCTCAGGACACTGGACTTGGGGTGAAAGATATTATCCCAGCTGGGTATCTGATTACTGGCAGGGCATAGGTGTTAATGGCCTGGATCTTATTTTTGCCGTTCAGCTGACTTTTCAGGACCTGTCTTACCCTCTGTAGGTATTTGACTGTGGCTGACTTCCGAGCTGCCTCCTCATGATTACCATTTGTCTGTGGGATCCCTAGGTATTTGTAACTTTCCTGCACATCTGTGATATTCCCTTCAGGTAGGTCAACCCCTTCAGTTGTGATCACCTTTCCTCTTCTAGATATCATCCGCCCACATTTATCTAGTCCCAATGACATCCCAATGTCTTTGCTGTAGATCCGGGTGAGGTGAATTAGGGAATCAATGTCACGCTCATTCTTGGCATACAGCTTGATGTCATCCATGTAGAGGAGGTGGTTGATGGATGTTCCACTTCGGAACTGGTATCCGAAGCCACTCTTTGAGATGATCTGGCTGAGGGGGTTTAGGCCTATGCAGAACAGCAGGGGGGACAGAGCATCTCCTTGGTAAATGCCGCATCTGATGTTCACCTGTGCAATTGGCTTTGAGTTGGCCTCCAGAGTTGTCTTCCACAGCCTCATTGAGTTCTGGATGAACTCTCTTAGTGTCCTGTTGATGTTCTACAGTTTTAAGCATTCCAGTATCCATGTATGTGGCATTGAGTCATAGGCTTTCTTGTAGTCAATCCAGGCAGTGCACAGGTTGGTGTTCCTCGTCTTGTAATTCAATTCAATTCAATTTTATTTATAAAGCCCTAAATCACAACAAAGTCGTCTCAGAGGGCTTTACAAAAACATAATCAACTACAGAAATACATGAAAAGTCCCAAGCATCCCCTGTCCTTAGACCCTCCTTCTCAGCAGAAAAAACTTCCAAACCCAGTTGGAAAAAAAAGAAATCTTGAGGAGAACCACATTGAAGGACAGATCCACTCCCATGGACGGACAGGCTATAGATGAACGTCCATGTATAAATGCAGGAAGGGGGGCTGGTCCAGACAGGCAGGGGCAGTGGTCCGGGGTCACAGGTCGGCACAGGCGAGATACTCCAGATCCTGTCGTCCATGGCTCCCGTGCAGACACTGTCAGGAGAGCCACCACTCCCCCCAGGGGGGGAGGGGGGAAAGGGGACACCAGGTGACTAGTCATGAACAGACTTGGCAAGAAAGATATGTTATAAAAATGACAGAAACAGATGTGAGGAAGAGAAAGAGAAGAAAGAACTCAGTGTCTGTACTTCCCCCAGCATTCTAACTCCTAGGGCAGCCTAGACTGAACTGTGACTCATACATCATGTATATATGATATATGAGTCACATAATTTTTAACTAACCTGACCATAGTCTTTCTCAAACAGGAATGTTTTAAGCCTAATTTTAAATGTAGAGACTGTTTCGGCGTTTTTAATATTAAAGGGAAGATGATTCCATAAGACAGTAACCATGGTAACTAAAGGCTCTAGCTCCTACTGTACTTTTAGAAACCCTAGGAACTTTCAGTAAACCTGCATTCTGAGAACGAAGGGTTCTATTGGGTTGGTACGGAACCAGATCATCTTTAAGATAAGAGGGGCCCATACCATTAACCCCTGACCCCTGACCCCTAACCCTAACCCATACCATTAATGGTTTTATATGTAAGGAGGAGGATTTTAAATTTAATTCTAGACTCAACTGGTAGCCAGTGAAGGGTTTGGAGCACAGGGGTGATAGGGTTAGGGGTCAGGGGTCAGGGTTTGGAGCACAGGGGTGATAGGGTTAGGGGTCAGGGGTCAGGGTTTGGAGCACAGGGGTGATAGGGTTAGGGGTCAGGGGTCAGGGTTTGGAGCACAGGCGTGATAGGGTTAGGGGTCAGAGGTCAGGGTTTGGAGCACAGGGGTGATGTGTTCTCTTCTATTTGATCCTGTTAATAATCTTGCTGCTGCATTTTGAACCAGTTGAAGCTTTTTAGGGAATATTTAGGACACGCTACAAGTAAGGAGTTACAATAATCTAATCATGATGTAACAAATGCATGAATTAATTTTTCTGCAGTCGTTTTAGACAGAATATTCCTAATTTTGGCAAATGTTGCGCAGGTGAAAGAAGGCTGTTCTGCAAGTTTGTTTTATATGCATTTTGAATAAAAGATCTGGATCAAATAAAACTCCTAAATTTTTAACTGTGGCACTGGGTGTTACACTTAAGTTGTCCAGAGTAACTATCTGGTCAGTTAGGGAGTCTGTCGCATTTTTAGGACCAATTATAACGACTTCAGTTTTTTCAGGGTTCAATAAAAGATAATTGTCACTCATCCAAATTTTTATGTCTTGGACACATGTACTTAGTTTATCTATTTGTCTGGTCTGATCAGGTTTAATCGATAAATATAGCTGTGTGTCATCCGCGTAACAATGAAAATTAATGCCATGATTTGTAATGATGTTACCTAAAGGGAGCATATATAGTGTAAACAAAATAGGCCCAAGGACTGACCCTTGAGGAACGCCATAATTAACTCTGGAGGACTGCGATGATTGTTTGTTGATGTGAACAAATTGGTAGCGATTAGATAAATATGATTTAAAGCAGCAGAGGGCTGCTCCTCTAATACCTATATCACATTCTAATCTGTGCACTAAGATACTGTGGTCAATGGTGTCAAAGGCTGCACTAAGGTCTAATAACACCAGGACCGATATTAGTCCGATGTCAGCGGCTAATAATAAGTCATTAGTAACTTTAACTAACGCCGTTTCAGTGCTATGATGGGCACGAAAGCCAGACTGAAACTGTTCAAATAAACTATTATCCTGCAGGAATTGGCACAGCTGTTTAACTATTACTCGTTCTAAAACCTTTGACAGGAAGGGCAAATTGGATATAGGCCTATAATTGGCTAAAATGTCAGGATCTAGGGTAGGCTTTTTCAGAATTGGTTTAATAATCTCGGGCAATTGCCCTGTCAACCAGTAGCTGGTGTTTGGCTCCCCTGGTGTTGTTGCCTATTCCTTTCTGTGCTCTGCTCATGTATTGCTCCATGTGCCTACTCATCTTAGTCGCTATGATGCCTGATAGAAGCTTCCATGTGGTGCTGAGGCAGGTTATAGGCCGGTAGTTAGATGGTATTGTTCCCTTCTGGGGGTCCTTCATTATGAGGACTGTCCGGCCCTGGGTTAGCCACTCTGGGTGGTTTCCCGATATCAGCAGCTGGTTCATCTGTGCTGCTAGGTGTTCATGGAGTGCTGTCAGTTTCTTAAGCCAGTAGGCATGAATCATGTCGGGCCCTGGTGCTGTCCAGCTCTTCATTTTGGACACTCTGGTTTGGATGTCTGCTAGTGTGATGACTACTGGGTCTTGTTCTGGGAGTTGGCTGTGCTCTGCCTGTAAGTCTGTCAGCCATTGGGCATTGGTGTTATGTGTTACCTCCTTCTCCCAGATGCTCTTCCAGTATTGCTCAGTCTCAGCCCTAGGTGGGTCCGTTGTCACCTTGTTCCCCTGCCAAGCTTGAGAAATACCAAGGACTGAAAGAGGAGGTAAAGAAAATGTGGAGTGTGAAGGCAACAGTGGTACCAGTAGTGATGGGGGCAAAAGGGGCAGTGACCCCCAAACGGGGACAATGTCTCCAGCAGATACCAGGAACAACATCAGAGATCTGTGTCCAAAAGAGCGCATTGTTAGGAACAGCTAAGATCCTGCGCAGAACCCTCAGGCTCCCAGACCTCTGGTAGAGGACCCGAGTCTGAAGGAGACACCGCCCAGGTAGGGCGAGAGGAGCATTTTTTTTTTTTTTTTTTTTTTTTTTATCAGTGATGCGTGGGTCGATGTATAAACAACCCGCAACCGACCGCTTTTTTAACTTAACCACCTGCAGCTTGGACCACAATAAATGTATTTGAAAAGAACGGACCCGACCCGCACTTGACCCACATTTTAAAAATGTAATCAATGGTCTTCATGAACATCACATGACCTTACTCACATCCCTGCATTAATTTCTGTGTTAAAATCCGATGTCATTGGGATCTATAAACTGTAACAGCCAAAGAAACATTTGAACCCAGTGTCCACAGAAAATAAATTATCTTAAAATCTCAGTGAATGTGTCCCAAACATTAACTTTTTTTGTTTGTATATTTCCAGAGCTGCCATTTTCCTAAGTTCCGATGTTGTAAATGGTCTGTGATTATATAGTGCTTATATAGTTCTGTTCCACCTTCATGGTTCAAAGCGCTTTACATTAGCCTCACATTCACCCATTCACACACACTAGTAGGTTTCTAAGGTCTACAGTAAGTCCTACTGGGGGCCTAAGTGAGGGTTCAGTGTCTTGCCCAAGGACACTTCGACAGCCAGAGCTGGGACGCGAACCGCCAACCTCTCGGTCATTGGACGACCCACTCTACCAACTGAACCACAGCTGCCCACAATGTCTTCTGATGTTGTACGTCACTGTCACAGAAATTCAGTTAATAAAACACATTTCCCAGATTATTTTAATGTTTGTTACAAAGCCCAAACTGTTTATTTGATTGTTTAATTATATTTATTCAGGAATAACTCATTTTCTGTAAGTTTTCAAATATCCCACGCTGTTGAATGCACCACGGTTATGAACGTGTTCAGAATTAGCCGCTGTGTTGCTCAGTAACCATGCCAACATAGCCATCTCTCCTTCTTTTTCTCTTTATTCATATATTCCTGGTTCATTACTGTGTGTAAATGCCACATGGGGACATGAATAACACAGAACAGTTGAGATAGATAACAGAATGGTGTGTTGTTTATCTGTGCATAAGTTAATGTTGTTTAGTACCAGTGTGTTGTTGAAGCTAATATGGTAATAAGTTAGCTGCCATCTCAAATGGCAAAACAACCCGACCGACCGCAACCCGAAAATATTTTTTAATGACCCGGGCACCCGCTCACTTCAGGTCAGCCCGCCCATCACTGGTATATATATATATATATATATATATATATATATATATATATATATATATATATATATATATATATATATATCCAGGGGGTGTCTGCTGTGAAACTGGTTCTAAACTCACTGGTGATGCTGTTGCAGTTGCAGAGCTAGCAGCAGTGTCACTCTGGCTGCTAATAGGTTTAACAAACAAGTCAGTTAATTTTTGACATTTCATCCCCTCCTCCTCAAACGACCTTCTTTTGAATATCCAACTCTCCTTGGTGTCCACCTTTCCTTTTTTTTCTCAACGCCGTCATTCATCGTTTCGTTTTTGCATAAGTCTACCGTGTTTTACGGTCAGGGGCGGGCCCACGACGGACAATAAAGTAACTAACCAATCACATTGAGTTTCTTTAAAAACACACACACACACACACACACACACACACTACCAATCCCTACTGCTCTGACTCCACCGAGCTCCGAGCATATTACCATTGTTGACAGGCACGTCCAAATGCAGACTCAGAATGAGTTTTAAAGGGTTTATTGATTACAATAATCGCAATGAAATGAATGGCTCCTTCTGGAACCTTCTGTCAGGGGTTAGTGGCAGCAGGTGAAACAGCCACTAAGAGGAGAAGCAGGGTCAGACAGGTGAAGTTCAGAACCAGGTAATCAGAGCCGTCCTAATCAGAATCAAAAATCACAGTTACCATAAGACACAGGTCCAGCCACAGAGCTGAGAGAGCGTCATATCCATAGGGGCAAAGCAGAATCCAGGTCAAAGGTCATTCACAGACCACATCCACAAAACAAACAGACAGGAAGAGAAAAAAACAAGAACCAGAAAACCAGAGAAGACAAAGGGTTTAACAAGGGTTGAAATACACCAAAGACACATAAGGACGAAATTAATGAGGGGGCAGGACAACAGCAGTGACAGGAAGTACGTCAGAGTGACATGAGCCCACATAGGAAAATAAAAGCCCAGACACAAACAATGACAGAAAAAATAAAAGACAAAAAGAAAACACTTACAGGACACAGAGACTGAAGGTTGATGAATCTGGAAGGAAAAGGCTGGTTCAGCATGTGATTTAATTCCTCAACAGATATTCCTCAGAGAAAAACTCAGCTTAATTGCATTTAATTTAAACCCATAAGGAACCAGTCTGACATTTGTGACACTTCCCAAATTAATTTTCCTCCATACTTACCCATCCTGAAGGCATTTACTGTCATTATTGTAATATTACCTTCAGTATTTAGCTTTTTTTTTTCAGTAAAATCAGGTACTTTCTGACGTTTAATTGACTCATCAGGTAAATGTTCATCAAAACTCAGAGTAAAGTCATGGGTTATTTTATTAAAAAAATGGAGAAAAGTGAAGAAAAAGCCAAATATTTCATTATCTGAACATAAACTAGTTCAGTTTTCACAAAGAAAGAGTTCTAGCGGCAAATTTGAAGAAAAGTTGGTCAACTATGTTTTTTTTTTAACATAATTTCAGGCTGCTGATTCTGGATATTGGGTTTTCCAGATGAATTCTGGGTTTTAAACATTTTAATTGCAAATTACAATGAGATATTTCATTTGTATTATTATTATTTCTTAACTAATCAGTTAAACATCATAGGATCAGAATGTTATATTTTAGTTCCACAATAGTACATGAGTCACAGCAAAACTATTTTTTTAACATATTATTATATTATTATATTAATATATGTGAGTGAAGCTGTGGGGCTACATGTACCACTGGACTGTTTACAAAATGTCTCCAATTAAACACAACAACTTCCTTCACCTATGACTGCTATGCTATTATGCTAATTAGCAGACTTGTCATTTGCATGTTTATATGCAACTGGATTGTTTGCATTTTTTTTAAAGTCGGCCATCTTGAAACCATTGGCTTCTGAATTCGATAGGATTCACGTCCACATGTTCGAGCAGCAGAAACAAACAAGATTTGGTGACAATCCTTCAAACCTTTCAAAAGGTATCGCTCAAACTAAATTCTTCATTGGTGGAGTGTGACTGATAATTATCAGGGTTAAAAGGTTAAATTCAGCAGGTAAACTAAATGTTTGGAATCAGCATATAACATGTTTACTGACATGTGCTGCTAGAGTCTTTTTCTGAGCCAAATATTTCAATAACTGAACATAAATAAACATAAATACATTTCCATCCACTGTTATTGATCCAACTCCATAGTTTTACTGTTGAATCACTGTTGTAGAAGATGATGGTGTTTCCATGGTAACGACAGAGTCTGTGAACATCCAAATATGAACAAATATGATGAAAAACTGAATTTGACACCAGTTATTGACATTTATTAAAATGATTAAGACCCAACAAACTATATTTTTATCTCTATATTTAATCTTTCTTTAGTATTTTAAGACTGTTGCTGATTGTATTATAGTCTGTATTTTGCTTTTTTTCAGTGTAATTCACCTACTTTTCTATATTTAATCTAGTTTCACCCTGTAAACTAGAAACAACATTTTATTTAATTTTATTTTATCTCCCGCATAAAGAGGGACTAAAATAGAAAACAAATGCAGTGACATGAGCAGTAAAACTCCAAATGCAGCAGCAGTAGAACAGGCACACACCGACCCCTGCTGGTTCATAAACTATATTACACTGTTAGATTTAACCCGAACATGTGTTGTGTTCAAGTGCTCCTGGGATTTTACAACATTTATTGTGAGAACTATTTAGTATTTCAGAATTTTTCTTCCTAAAAAAGAGGCATGAAGTTCACAGCAAAGGGGTTGGCATTCTTTATGCAAACATGCCAGAAAAAAAGATCTGCCAAGTTCAAACAGGCCATGAAATACTTTGAGTCAATGTGTGAGTTGATGGAGTCTACTGAAAATGACTTTATTAAATGTTATGAGGAGGCTATGGAAATACATAATTCTTTCATAAATATGAATTTACCTGAAGAGGAGGTTGAAAGGCAAAACAAATATATGACCCCCCACCAGTAAACCAGGCATAAGTGTGTGTAAATCCAAACAGAGTTATGTGTGTATCTTGGTAGAGTGGAAACTAAGGTTTAAGATGGTGAAAAAATGATGTTTCTATCACAAGTAGAACCAAAGTTATGGTCATTTTAATATCCACATTTGGACATATTTTACAATTTGCATATTTTTAGATATTGTCCGTTAAAGTTTTGGACTGTTTTGGGGTAGGAAGTCCTTAGCAACGCATAATAATTTGTATCCGATTGACACAAATTGTTGACAGATGTTAAAGGACACTCTGATGGACATGTCACAGAAGTTTTATATATTATAATAATAGGACAGAAGTGTGACGTATTATAATCATTTGGCTTACACCATTGGACAGAACATTCAATATAAGCTTTTACCTCGTACCAAACACTTGGGTGTTTACCCACGGAACGGAGATCGTTTTGTTCGGCGAAAAGAGGTGGAAGTCGTCTTTGTCTTTGCTCAGCAATACCTGAACTTTTGTCACCGCTTAAATAATTGACTCAATAAACACCTTTATTGATTGGATTTCAATGTAATGACCACAGGAAGTGAACATAGAGGTGTTAAGGTACCGTTTTTTGATAAGGTGTAAACACTAATAACAAATCACCTTCCAGCCTAAATTTGGCTGTAGCTCTGAACGGCTCAGCGCGACTTATGCCTGGTTTGGTGGTGGTGGGTCACATATGTCAATGCAAAAATGATGACATTGTATGGTTTCACTCAGGAGGTTAGGGTTGGTTGTCTTCTGCTGGACAACCTCATGTGGTATTAAATGAAAATGATGTTGGAAATGAAACTGGTGCTGAAACAAATGAAAATGGGTTTGAGATGAATGAAAATGTTGATAATGATGTCCTGTGTTATGTGTGTAATGTGTTAGCGTTAGCATTAGCACAGACTGGTGCTGCTTCACTGTGGTCTGAACACTACCACTGATCTAGTGTAATGTGTTAGCATTAGCATTAGCACAGAAAATGTCAATTTCTCACAAGTTTGATTAGAAAGAACAATCAAGTTCTTTCTAATCAAACCTGTGAGAAATTTAACTGACATTTTTTGGGTGAAAAGTGAAGATGAACTCCCTGGAAATGATTCGACAGAAAACAGTTTTATATTAAATAATTTTATTTATAGAAAATATGGAGACATTTACTGATGTTGAACATAATATCATCTACAAACCACCATGACACAGACTGTTGACATGAAATAAAAGTCAAAATAGAGGATATAAAAGTAGACGTGACATTAGTGGAGGTAGTTTGAGTCAGTGCATCGATTGTCTACAGCTGAAAATATTAACATTAACAAGTGCATTTTAATATTTAAATAATATGATTTAAATAATATGACCAAGACTAGAAACTTTAGAGAAGTCAGTCTAGTGTTGGTACAGTAGTCAGGCTAGTGTTGGTACAGTCGTCAGGCTAGTGTTGGTACAGTCGTCAGGCTAGTGTTGGTACAGTCGTCAGGCTAGTGTTGGTACAGTCGTCAGGCTAGTGTTGGTACAGTCGTCAGGCTAGTGTTGGTACAGTAGTCAGGCTAGTGTTGGTACAGTCGTCAGGCTAGTGTTGGAACAGTAGCCAGGCTAGTGTTGGTACAGTAGTCAGGCTAGTGTTGGTACAGTAGTCAGGCTAGTGTTGGTACAGTCGTCAGGCTAGTGTTGGTACAGTCGTCAGGCTAGTGTTGGTACAGTCGTCAGGCTAGTGTTGGAACAGTAGCCAGGCTAGTGTTGGAACAGTAGCCAGGCTAGTGTTGGTACAGTCGTCAGGCTAGTGTTGGAACAGTAGTCAGGCTAGTGTTGGTACAGTAGTCAGGCTAGTGTTGGTACAGTCGTCAGGCTAGTGTTGGAACAGTAGCCAGGCTAGTGTTGGTACAGTCGTCAGGCTAGTGTTGGTACAGTAATCAGGCTAGTGTTGGTACAGTAGTCAGGCTAGTGTTGGTACAGTAGCCAGGCTAGTGTTGGTACAGTCGTCAGGCTAGTGTTGGTACAGTCGTCAGGCTAGTGTTGGAACAGTCGTCAGGCTAGTGTTGGAACAGTAGCCAGGCTAGTGTTGGAACAGTAGCCAGGCTAGTGTTGGTACAGTCGTCAGGCTAGTGTTGGAACAGTAGCCAGGCTAGTGTTGGAACAGTAGCCAGGCTAGTGTTGGTATAGTAGTCAGGCTAGTGTTGGTACAGTAGTCAGGCTAGTGTTGGTACAGTCGTCAGGCTAGTGTTGGTACAGTCGTCAGGCTAGTGTTGGTACAGTAATCAGGCTAGTGTTGGTACAGTAGTCAGGCTAGTGTTGGTACAGTAGCCAGGCTAGTGTTGGTACAGTAGCCAGGCTAGTGTTGGTACAGTAGTCAGGCTAGTGTTGGTACAGTCGTCAGGCTAGTGTTGGAACAGTAGCCAGGCTAGTGTTGGTACAGTCGTCAGGCTAGTGTTGGTACAGTAATCAGGCTAATGTTGGTACAGTAGTCAGGCTAGTGTTGGTACAGTAGCCAGGCTAGTGTTGGTACAGTCGTCAGGCTAGTGTTGGTACAGTCGTCAGGCTAGTGTTGGAACAGTCGTCAGGCTAGTGTTGGAACAGTAGCCAGGCTAGTGTTGGAACAGTAGCCAGGCTAGTGTTGGTACAGTAGCCAGGCTAGATTTGGTACAGTCATCAGGCTAGTGTTGGTACAGTCGTCAGGCTAGTGTTGGTACAGTCGTCAGGCTAGTGTTGGAACAGTAGCCAGGCTAGTGTTGGTACAGTCGTCAGGCTAGTGTTGGTCATCTTCACACGTCCAGGTCAGAGTCAGTGTCCGTCACAGACAGTTGTGTCTCTTCGTCCACTCGTCCAGCGCTGCCTCCAGGGCTGTGTTTACTCTCGAGCAGTGTACATACACGTGCACGTGCGCTGTCCGTGCACAGTCTGTGGTGTTGTGACCTGCAGGAAATGGAAAAAAGATCATGTTTAATAAAAGAAGATTAAAAGAGAAAAGAGTCTAAAAATGAATAAATAATAAAACACTTTTATTGTCCTGTTTTATTTCTGAGGACACATTAAAACATGATGGAGTCTGCCTGGACCCCCCCAGACCGGTCTGCCTGGACCCCCCCAGACCGGTCTGCCTGGACCCCCCCAGACCGGTCAGGTCTTGGAGCCCATGAGGCGCTACCTTTGATATCGATTACCAATCGATAATAATGATTAGTAATTGAAAAATAGAATAAGAACCAGTATTCACAGAATGGCTAATATTTTTTTCCAATCTCAAGTTTCTATGACAACCTGTTCTTGAATTAAGGGGGGAGGGTCTAAGGACAGAGGGAGGGTCTAAGGTGTGTGTGTGTGTGTGTGAAAGAGAGAGTGTGTGTGTGTGTGCATTTGTGTGTGTGTGTGTATGTGTACGTGTGTGTGTACGCGTGTGTGTGTATGTGTATGTGTGTGTGTATGTGTTTGTATGTGTGTGTGTGTATGTGTGCGTGTGTGTGTGTATGTGTGTGTATGTGTGTGTGTGTGTGTGTGTGTGTGTGTGTGTGTATGTGTGTGTGTATGTGTGTATGTGTGTGTGTGTGTATGTGTGTGTGTGTGTGTGTGTGTGTGTGTGTGTGTGTGTGTGTGTGTGTATGTGTGTGTGTGTGTGTGTGTGTGTGTGTGTGTGTGTGTGTGTGTGTGTGTGTGTGTGTATGTGTGTGTGTGTGTGTGTATGTGTGTGTGTGTATGTGTGCGTGTGTGTATGTGTGTGTGTGTGTGTGTGTGTGTGTGTGTATGTGTGTGTATGTGTGTGTGTGTGTGTGTATGTGTGTGTGTGTGTGTGTGTGTGTGTGTGTGTGTGTGTGTGTGTGTATGGTAACACACAGACATGTCAGCATCAGGTACTAGAACTAAAACTGGTAAATTTTAGGATGATTTTATCCTGGATACAGTGAATAAAAAA
Source organism: Siphamia tubifer (assembly GCA_020466265.1). Lineage (NCBI taxonomy): Eukaryota > Metazoa > Chordata > Actinopteri > Kurtiformes > Apogonidae > Siphamia > Siphamia tubifer. Next base: position 1,959,036 of record CM035801.1, read on the forward strand.
CAAAGTCTTTTATATTGAAAATCCTACTGTTAAAATGTACAATGTATGTGATAAAAAGTGCATTAGCTTAAATGCTACTGGAACCACAGTGAGGTGAGTCAGACTGTGTTTGGTTAAATGTTGTTTATGTCAGACTGTGACAAACATATTTTAAATTAAATGTGTGAAGAACTGAGGCACCATGGAATATTTGACCCGACCCCACTGGACCCACCGGGTTTAACCGGGTTATCATTTGAATCTGACCCGGACCGGACTGTGGTGGAGTTCTATCAGAGCCGGGTCAGTTGGGTTCTGCAGACGTACACTTTTATTTAAATAGATCTACAGTGGCTTCAATCAAACATGTAGTTTTCATTGTTCACGTCTTTATTGTTTATTATTATTTACCACAAAACTTCAGAATAAAGGTAAGAAAAATTTAATAATAATATGATTAGTCAACTATTAAAATAGTTGTTTCTTACAGCCCTAGTTCAGTGTCACTTGGACATGTGGACATGTGGACATGTGGACAGCCAGAACTGGGATGCAAACCGTCAACCCTTCAGTCTTTGGACGACCTGCTCTACCAACTGAACCACAGCCAACCGAAAAATAAAATAATAATAATAATAATAATTATTGTTTTTATTATTGTTGTTGTTGTCAGACTCCTGTTCTTTCCAGTTAAAATTAAATATAAGAATAAAGTTAAATTAATTAAAAATACAGTTATTTTCATATTTCTTGTTTATTTTTCTGTTTATATTAATGTTTATTGTTTATTTTAATGTTTGCTGTTTATATTAATGTTTGTTTATTTTAATATTTGTTGTTTATTTCATATTTCTTGTTTATGTTAATGTTTGTTGTTTACTTTTATGTTAGATTATTTTAATGTTTGTTTATTTTAATGTTTGTTTATTTTGTGTTTGTTTTTTTTACACTGTTTATTGTTCATTTTCATATTTATTGTTTATTTTACTTTCTGTTTGAAACTAAACTTCCATTTGTTTGTTCAAATAAATTTACACAAACATTGTTTACTTTTAGAGCTATAAAGTAAACGTGCGCATGCGCGTGTCCCGTAAACTCACCTGTTTTTTGCCGCCGCTGCCCGGTCTCTCTGTCTCCGGTTCTTAAACCAGTTTCCCACCTGGGTGGGGGTCAGTCCGGTGGCGTGGGCCAGTTCCCGCTTCTTTCCCGGGTTCGGGTACGGGTCCTGCAGGTACCACTCTCTGAGCAGCCCGCGCGTGCGCTCTTTGAAGCAGTGGGTCTTCTGCTCTCCGTCCCAGATGGTCCTCGGTAACGGGAACTTCTTCCGCACGCGGTACTTGTCCACGGGACCCAGGGGTCTCCCGCGCAGCTTCTCCGCCTCCCGGTAATGCGCCTCCAGCCACATGGCCTGCAGTTTACCGTGGGAGGCGCGCGTGAACCGGTGCGTCTCCAGGATGTGGTAGAGTTCCCGGAAACTCCCGGTGTGGAACGCCACCACTGCGCGCGCCCGCTGCACAGACTCGTGCTCGGAGATGGAGTCCCGGCCGTCCGCGGTCACGGGAAGGGACCAGAGGAACCGGGCCAGCCGCTCGATGTCCCCGGTCTCCTCCAGAGTCTCGCACACGCTCGCGAACTGTGCTGCGGAGAAGCACAGCCCCGGGAGCGCGAGCGGGGGGCAGGCCGCGGGGGGGGGCTCCTCCGGTGACCGGGAGCGGGCCAAAAACGGGGGCCCGTCCAGGATGTGCGGCAGGAGGAGACGGGAGGCGGAGAGAAAGTCCAGCGGAGACCGGAACACCATGGTAACAGTGATGGAGGGAGTGGTGGGGGTGGGGCCGGGGGTGTGGAACTTATGTCCACCTGGAGGCGGGGGAGGGGCCACGGGGCTGCTCACTCATTGGACACCAGGGATGATGCAGGGTTGTCACAGTGGAGCTGTCAATCAAATCTGTTGGACTCAGAGGATGGAGCTGGGTCACACAGGGGCGGTGATAGGGTCTGAAGGGGGGGGGGGGGCAAGTGCACTTATATACACATGCACACACACATACTACATAGATTTATTTATATATATATATATATATATATATATATATATATATATATATATATATATACACTATCAGTGATGTGTGGGTCGATATATAAATGACCTGGAACTCAGGACGGACCCGACCCACTATTGGACCCACATTTTTCAAAAGTAGTCAATGTTCTTTACGAACATCACATGACCTTTGACCTTCCTCACATACCTGCATTTGTTTGTGTTCAAATCCAATGTCATTGTTTGTGTCTAAACCAGGGGTGGACGACCTGTAACACATGTGAACCTGGTTTCCATGGAAATGAAAACATCTTTAAAAATCTGTGTCCTAAACCTTCCTGTTTTTGTTGTTTGTTTATTTCCTCTCTCTCTCCCTCCATACCGTAGGAGACACCTTCACCAACACTCACTTAATAAAGTTTATTTACCAGATTATTTCATCCTGGTTCAGAACTCTGCTGTTCGGGTCATCACCAGAACACCATCTTCACACCACATCACTGCTGTCCTTCAACTACTGCACCTTCAACCAATCACCTTCAACATCCTTCTACATACTCATAGGTCCATCCTTAGCCCCGCCCCTCTGACCTTGTGTAAATGCTCACTCCATCCTCTGTCCTCACATCTTCATCCTCTCTCCACCTCACAGTCCAACTGCTCGTCTTCACACTATGTGGACCAGAACCTTCAGCCGCTCCGCTCCCTAACTCTGGAGCACTCTGACCTTTGACCTCTGTAACTCTGCCACCCTGTCCAAACATGTGTCCAGACGTCCACACCCTCTAACTCAGACATGTCCAAAGTCCGGCCCGGGGGCCAAATGCGGCCCGTGGTCAATTTCCATCCCGCCCGCAGCCTCCGTCATAAAATCAATAACGCCTGCTAGAGCTGGGCAAAAAATCGATTTAGATTTAAAATCGAGTTTTATGACAAAATCGATTCATATTTTAGGAAAATCGTGCAATCCGATTCCCCTCCACACGCACTTTTTTTCCTCGCAAAAAGAAAACCATGAACCAGGCTGCTTTCCGTAGTTGCACATCTGAAGCGAAAACATCCAATGGGGGGGGGGGGGCAGAACTCTTAGAAAAAGCAGAGACTAGCGCTGCCAGTACTTCTTCAAAATGTTCAACAAACACTGACTGAAAGCTTTTCTCGTGGCACACAGATCCTGCACGGTTCTGATTTTGACATACCGCAACCGCCCGTACCCGTCATGTTTAAACTCCGACCCGTTTTCCGACGAAAAAAAAAAAATCCGCACCCGAACGACCCGCTATAAATGAACCCGATATCCAAACCGAACCCGTATCCGACACAGCACAACATTTTTCACCCGTTTCGTGAAAATTTGCGGTTCACCCACGGGTACCCGAACCCGTGCAGGACTCTGCACCTTATGATAAACATGGAGCACGATGTGGAGCGATAACAGACACAATAACATCATATATCCAAAATATTGGTAACATGTTCAGGTTTATTGAAGTAGTTTGATTGATAATAAGGTTTAGTTTTATTTTGTCCTTACAAAGTAAAAATGTTACTAGTTTTATTTTTATCTTACTTTTGCACTACTACGTTTTTTACAATGTTTTTCATATAATATGAGTATTAATGTATATTGTTTTAGTTGTTAAAATATTTTAATCTTTCTTTTTTCCAACTAAATGTATCTTTTACACTATTTTTTTTGCACAGTTTTTCCTGTAACAGTGGTGGATATGTCTGGACTTACTACAGTTCATGTAGGTAAAGTCTCAGGTTGTAGTTGCACCTTTTGTACAACTGATTTATTATTTACACTTATTTGTAGAAGTATTTTTGTTTTACATGTTATTTAATTAAAAAAAAAGAAGATGAAAGAAACCACGTTTCTAGTGTTTTCATTTTCATTTAGCCCACGTGGGAAAAAATCGTATCGTGAATCAAGTTTTTTGGGAAAAAATCGGAGATTTTTTTAAAAGAGAAAATCGCCCAGTCCTAACACCTGGCCCGCATGCAGAATTACTGCAGTGTGACGCAGAGATCCGCGGTCAGCACCAGCAGTTTACTCTCGCCAACTTTTACCGACAGCTGAATAAGGACAGGTTTCCAAAGATTCGAGCATTTGGTAAGAAAATGCTAAGCTTGTTTGGGTCGACGTATTTGTGTGAGAAGACATTGTCGGTTATGAACTTAAATAAGAACCATGTGAGGACACGGCTATCGGACTCTCACTTACAAGACATCTTACAACTGCCTTCGAGCCAGACCTGGCGTTTGTCCTGCACTTCAGATCTGAGTTTCACCCATCACACTAATGCAGACAAGTCATCATTTTTCATTGACTTAAGTCTGAACCAGAGTGCGCCGCTAGTGCGCCGCTAGTGC
>CM035801.1:1975934-1990934 GCA_020466265.1 Siphamia tubifer
TAAGCGAACACTAGACGAACACTAAGCGAACACTAGACGAACACTAAGCGAACACTAGACGAACACTAAGCGAACACTAGACGAACACTAAGCGAACACTAGACGAACACTAAGCGAACACTAGACGAACACTAAGCGAACACTAGACGAACACTAAGCGAACACTAGACGAACACTAAGCGAACACTAGACGAACACTAAGCGAACACTAGACGAACACTAAGCGAACACTAGACGAACACTAAGCGAACACTAGACGAACACTAAGCGAACACTAGACGAACACTAAGCGAACACTAGACGAACACTAAGCGAACACTAGACGAACACTAAGCGAACACTAGACGAACACTAAGCGAACACTAGACGAACACTAAGCGAACACTAGACGAACACTAAGCGAACACTAGACGAACACTAAGCGAACACTAGACGAACACTAAGCGAACACTAGACGAACACTAAGCGAACACTAGACGAACACTAAGCGAACACTAGACGAACACTAAGCGAACACTAGACGAACACTAAGCGAACACTAGACGAACACTAAGCGAACACTAGACGAACACTAAGCGAACACTAGACGAACACTAAGCGAACACTAGACGAACACTAAGCGAACACTAGACGAACACTAAGCGAACACTAGACGAACACTAAGCGAACACTAGACGAACACTAAGCGAACACTAGACGAACACTAAGCGAACACTAGACGAACACTAAGCGAACACTAAGCGAACACTAGACAAACACTAAGCGAACACTAAGCGAACACTAGACGAACACTAAGCGAACACTAGACGAACACTAAGCGAACACTAAGCGAACACTAGACAAACACTAAGCGAACACTAAGCGAACACTAGACGAACACTAAGCGAACACTAGACAAACACTAAGCGAACACTAGACGAACACTAAGCGAACACTAGACGAACACTAAGCGAACACTAGACAAACACTAAGCGAACACTAGACGAACACTAAGCGAACACTAGACGAACACTAAGCGAACACTAAGCGAACACTAGACAAACACTAAGCGAACACTAAGCGAACACTAGACGAACACTAAGCGAACACTAGACGAACACTAAGCGAACACTAAGCGAACACTAGACAAACACTAAGCGAACACTAAGCGAACACTAGACGAACACTAAGCGAACACTAGACAAACACTAAGCGAACACTAGACGAACACTAAGCGAACACTAGACGAACACTAAGCGAACACTAGACAAACACTAAGCGAACACTAGACGAACACTAAGCGAACACTAGACGAACACTAAGCGAACACTAGACGAACACTAAGCGAACACTAGACAAACACTAAGCGAACACTAGACAAACACTAAGCGAACACTAGACGAACACTAAGCGAACACTAGACGAACACTAAGCGAACACTAGACGAACACTAAGCGAACACTAGACAAACACTAAGCGAACACTAGACAAACACTAAGCGAACACTAGACGAACACTAAGCGAACACTAGACGAACACTAAGCGAACACTAGACAAACACTAAGCGAACACTAGGCCTAGGTTTGAAACCACTGCTTTTTCTGATCTAATATTTGGAGAAATGTGTAAATCACTTCTCCTCCTCAGATTGATTCATTAGAAAGTAATTGATCCAATACAGTGGTAACAGTGGTACCTCTACTTACGAAATTCTGTGATATTTTCGTAAATAGTCTCATTTTTCATGTAAAATGTATATATATATATATATATATATATATATATATATACATGAAGAGTTCATTTGCAAAAACAGATAACTCCATTGAATGAATGTTTTACTCTACATTCCAGGTAATACTCATTGATTTGATATATTATTTATTTAATTTGGTAAGAGCAGGGGTCTCCAACCTGTTCCATAAAGGGCCGGTGTGGCTGCAGGTTTTTGTTCCAACCAAACAGCAACACATCAGATGTCAATCAATTAATCAACTGATCTCAGTCTTCAGAGTTAATTGGTTAAACTATGAACTCTTGTTTGGTTGGAACAAAAACCTGCAGCCACACCGGCCCTTTGTGGAACAGGTTGGAGACCCCTGCTCTTACCAAATTAAATAAATAATATATCAAATAAATCAGTTTTATCTGTGGAATGTAGAGTAAAAAAAATGACATTTTGTGAAAAAAAACAAAAATGGAGTTATCTGTTTTTGCAAATGAACTCTTCATGTATATATATATATATATATATATATATATATATATATATATATATATATATATATATATATATATATATGTATACATGGTTACCATGGAAACCACATACTAACCCTTTAAACAGGAATACTGTCAAGTGTTTCCATATTTAAGCACTTTGTATAAAAGTGCAGATGTGTGAGTGTGAAAAAGGGGGTCACTAGCTTAAAGGGTTAATGCTAATTACAGCGGTGGGCAGATGTCCTCAGCGGTGGTGGTGGCGTGTGCCACTTTCTGTCTGTGGATAAATCACATGTTGTTCAGATAATCCTTCTTTTCTTAAATGAAAGTTTAACTTATAGCCCAGATCTGTTAAATCTATAAAGTCTTCTGTTATTAGAAAAATATAATAACACAGAATCACAGGATTAAATATGCCTTTATATATATATATATATATATATATATATATATATATGTCCAGTACTGTACATGAGGGCGGATGCCCCCCCTGTAATAAAACTGATCAAAATCATCCCCCTGTAAAAGTATCATCCTCTCTTTCCATCACTTCACTATTTTCAGTAAATGTTTATTTTATTTATTATTATATGTAATTGTTTCATCATTAGAAAGTAGTAGAATGTTGAATCAAATAATCAAAGGTGAAGGCACAGGGGCACAAACATGATGAACATGAAGGTTATTTTCTATTGGTTGATGCGATGCCAGAGGGAGGGACAAACTGCAGAGACACTGTCCACACCTGAGCTGGACAACGTCATGTCAGGGACTATTTTAAACCCTAACCCTAAATCACAGGTGAGCTATGAATCCACAATCATTACTTTAAAGGTTACATAAACAATAACAGCTAGTTTTTAAAGCTAACCGTGTAGCCTTCAAGCTAGCAGAGATTAGCTCATGTTAATGCTAATTTGTCTTGTTAGCTGGCTGCTAAAACACAGCACTTATCATTGAGTCACATTAGCTTTGGGTTTATGAGCGTAGCTAACACGGAACATATATTTACTGTTAATATTAGACCAGTTTGTCTCAAATATTTCAACAGTATTAATGATCAAATATTCTTTATGTAACTATATTATTTTCACTAAAAGGACTCGTCATGCAACACTAAAATGGTAACATTAAAGACTCTTTAGTTTTTCCTCCTTCTGGGGCCTGTAATATTACAGACAGAAAATATAATAAATATAATTTAATATTACAGACAGAAAATATAATAAATATAATTTTATATTACAGACAGAAAATATAATAAATATAATTTAATATTACAGACAGAAAATATAATAAATATAATTTTATATTACAGACAGAAAATATAATAAATATAATTTAATATTACAGACAGAAAATATAATAAATATAATTTAATATTACAGACAGAAAATATAATAAATATAATTTAATATTACAGACAGAAAATATAATAAATATAATTTTATATTACAGACAGAAAATATAATAAATATAATTTAATATTACAGACAGAAAATATAATAAATATAATTTAATATTACAGACAGAAAATATAATAAATATAATTTTATATTACAGACAGAAAATATAATAAATATAATTTAATATTACAGACAGAAAATATAATAAATATAATTTAATATTACAGACAGAGAATATAATAAATATTTTTAATATATATTGTCTATTATCCAAGAAGAAGTTCATGTTATTTTAATCATTTGTCTAATTATTAACACGACATATCTGCTCATTCTATCAAACCCTATCATGTTGTTTTCTTCAGAGGTTTTTCTAAACAATAATTGAAAAATATGAATGCTGTCAGTCATCTTTTAATGGAATAAATTTTTAACGTAGAAACTGTTTATAACATTTTCATGAGTTCAGTGTAACCTTTAGTTTAGACACTTATTTATTTACTTCAGATGTAAGCTAACTAATATAGAGCTCATTATGTCAGTGGAAATAAGGCAAATTAATCTGTTTTTTTGTTGTTTCTGTCGTTGAAAGACAGACAGAGGTGGGTCAGGACAGGAGGACAGAGAAGGAACAGCTTTGATTATAACACTGTTCTAATATTAAAACCAAAAACACCCCAGGGTTATAAAAGGAAAAGAACATTCTGGACTGAAACTGTTACTGTAAATGTTGTACTTAAATAAACTTGACTTCATTTGACTTTTATCTAGTTTTATTTACAGTGTTTTGTTTTGATAATGGGTTTACATGAAATAGTGCCCTGCACCCCCACTCCCTTTGACTGTGTATATATATATATATATATATATATATATATATATATATATATATATATATATATATATATATATATACACATATGGCCTTTATTTAACCAGATAAAAAAAAACATTGAGATTAAGATCTCTTTCACAGGGTGCTCTGGCCTAGAGGTCAGCAGAGGTCAGCAAAGGTCAGCAGAGGTCAGACGAGGTCAGCAGAGGTCAGCAAAGCTCAGCAGAGGTCAGACAAGATCAGCAGAGGTCAGCAAAGGTCAGCAGAGGTCAGACGAGGTCAGCAGAGGTCAGCAGAGGTCAGCAAAGCTCAGCAGAGGTCAGAAGGGGTCAGCAGAGGTCAGCAGAGGTCAGACGAGGTCAGCAGAGGTCAGCAGAGGTCAGCAGAGGTCAGACAAGGTCAGCAGAGGTCAGCAGAGGTCAGCAGAGGTCAGACGAGAACAGCAGAGGTCAGCAGAGGTCAGACGAGGTCAGCAGAGGTCAGACGAGGTCAGCAGAGGTCAGCAGAGGTCAGACGAGAATAGCAGAGGTCAGCAGAGGTCAGCAGAGGTCAGACGAGAACAGCAGAGGTCAGACGAGGTCAGCAGAGGTCGGACGAGGTCAGCAGAGGTCAGCAGAGGTCAGACGAGGTCAGCAGAGGTCAGCAGAGGTCAGACGAGAACAGCAGAGGTCAGCAGAGGTCAGACGAGGTCAGCAGAGGTCAGACGAGGTCAGCAGAGGTCAGACGAGAATAGCAGAGGTCAGCAGAGGTCAGCAGAGGTCAGCAGAGGTCAGACGAGGTCAGCAGAGGTCAGCAGAGGTCAGAGGAGAACAGCAGAGGTCAGACGAGGTCAGCAGAGGTCAGCAGAGGTCAGCAGAGGTCAGACGAGGTCAGACGAGGTCAGCAGAGGTCAGCAGAGGTCAGACGAGGTCAGCAGAGGTCAGACGAGGTCAGCAGAGGTCAGCAGAGGTCAGACGAGGTCAGACGAGGTCAGCAGCTCATGCTATACAACAAATACAAGGTGGGGACACATAACACATAAAAATCTAAGATAGTGTTTTACAATAAAAATGTACAAAGTGTTAAAACCCCAGCATTGTCCAGTGGTCTGTCATTGTTTGGCCTCAGGATGGAACAGAATGGTCCATGTTAGGTCAGTTCAGGGGGTTTTAGTTCAGTCTGAAGGACATTCCAATTCTGTCCTTACACCAGGAACAGTTAAAATAAGAGTAATGAAGGAACATAAGGTATAGCTGCTCTTTATGTGATGTGGTACACTGTAAAGATAAGAAGGAAGTGAGTGTAAGAGAGTGTTATAAATGAAAGTTAACCAGTGTGGGGACCTACACACACTTAAAGAAGACAAGGCTAATGTCACATCCAGTTCACAGTGGGTCACCATAATCAATTATGTGGAAGAAGGTCGCTGACCCTGACCCTGATAGAGAAGCAGGTTTTGTTTCTGAACAAGAAGTTAAGATGAAACCAACTTAATAATATGGGTTTGAAATGAAAGGTACTGATCAAGAATGAAACCCAAATACTTGTCATTTGAAACCATCTCTATAGCTTTTCCATTTGATGATACAATCTTTGGCATTATTTGTGGTAACACCCTTGGACGAGAGAAAAGCACCAGCTTGGTTTTATCTGTGTTCAATTTAAGATTGTGTAAGCCAGACTGAATGACGTTGAAAGCAACTTGTTAAAAACTCCAAAAAATAATGGTGTCGTCAGCATAAAAATGATACTTTGACAGATTATTACAGAGAATATTTATGTAGATGGAAAATAAAATGGGTCCTAGTACTGAGCCTTGGGGCACCCCTTTGGTAATGTCCAGAATAGAAGAGGTAGCTCCACCCACCTGAACACATTGTGTTCTGTTGGTAAGGTAGGCGGCTGCAGACGTACAAAGGCCAATCTGATGTAGGGTTAGGGTCAAAGGTTATGGTCGACTGTGTCAAATGCTTTGGACAAGTCCATAAAAAGACAGACAGTATTTTTTACTGTCCATCATTTAAAACCTTAAGTGCAGCCGTTACAGTACTGTGCCGTTTTCTAAAACCAGACTGGAATGGAGGTAAAATATTATTTGATTGTAAAAAAAATACTTTAGTTGATCACTAACATGACTTTAGTAAAATATATAATTTACAGATTGGTCTGTAGTTTATACTTTTAACATTATAGTGATTATTACTGAGCCTTAGGTTGTAAATATGTGACAAAAGCTCAGTAATAAGTTTAATAATAATGGTTTGTGTATTTCATCTATTTTTGAAAATAGATTTTTCTTCATATATTTAATCCAAAATGTTTTTCATGCCTTTTTAGTATTTTTTTTTTCAGAACAACTTCACCTGTGTGACGGCAAAGTTATTTTTCATTTCACATGTTTTTTAACAAAGTAAACCTAAAATATATATATATATATATATATATATATATATATATATATATATATATATATATATATATAATATAATATAATATAATGTAATATGATATAATATAATATAATATGATATAATATAATATAATATAATATAATATGATATAATATAATATAATATAATATAATATAATATAATATAATATAATATAATATAATATAATATAATGTAATATAATATAATATAATATAATATAATATAATATAATATAATATAATATAATATAATGTAATATAATATAATATAATATAATATAATATAATATAATATAATATAATATAATATAATGTAATATAATAAATATAATATAATATAATATAATATAATATAATAAAATATAATATAATATAATATAATATAATATAATATAATATAATAAATATAATATAATATAATATAATATAATGTAATATAATATAATATAATATAATATGTCCCAGTACTGGGCCACAGACCAGGGCTTTGGTCGCAGTAGTTGATCATCTGATGGAGTCTATTGTTAAAGGATAATCAGCTGATGCACAGATAGTTTAACATCCAGCAGATTAGACCAGATTAGCCCCACCCACACCAGACACTACCCCCCCCGCTCATTCATTACACTCACTCTTCATTGTCCTAATTTTCATCTATTTCAAATATTTATTTATTTGATATTTGACTAAATGGTCAAATATCTTAATTTGTTTGTTTGTTTGTTTGTTTGTTTACATTCTAGCAGCCACATTTCTGGAGTAAATTGTCTGTAATTTCATGACAACATTAGCCTATGTCACCTGTGGTGTGGGCTGTATTTTCGTGGACCTAGGTCAAAGGTCAAAGGTCAAACTATTAAACATTGGTCAGTGTCCAGTACGTGAACAGTTTTAATGTGATTTATTTCAAACTTCTTTGGTAAATATAGATTTGACTTCATGGTCAGTGCCCAAGGTCAAAGGTCACCAAATATTCACCTTTTTTTCTTCGCACTCTAGCGTCACCAATTCTTCATGGATCGTTCTGAACCAGGAAGTGGTTTGGTCAAATATCGTTCTATGGACGTGTTGTGTACGTCTGTCTTTTGAAAATTAATAAAATAACAATAAATAAATGAATATAAAATGCAAAAAACAAACAAATAAATAAATAAGCAGGTCAGTCCAGTGTCTATTATTGAACTAAAAGGTGAATCTTCTGTTTTACTTTATTTTAATTCATTCATATTTATTTGTTATTAATTGTTTTAAATGTCGTTATGTTGTTAACTTCTCTTTTCTCTTTTTCTGTTTTTGTAAAACACTGTGAATTATACGATAAAATTAAACTTTCATTACTTTCTTATCGTCCATTGTAGTTTTTTTAGTTTTTCATCCAGTGACCTCTGACCTCTGGGGTCAACAACAGGTCAAATCTATTCCCACAAGAAGCAGAATTGAAAGACCAGACTGTAAAATAAAGACTTCAACCGTTTAATCCCAAATTATTTGACCCTCATAAGTGGGTCTGGCTTGTGCTCCTGCTGGGCGGAGTTTGTCGGCAGTGGTGTGCTGTGGGCGGGACCGGCCCACGTACTACAGTCTACTCTGGCCCTTCTTGTGGACTGCATCAGTGTTCACCGACCAGTCGAGCTTACAGTCCAGGTGCACCCCCAAGTACCTATAGGACTGCACCCCCTCCATGTCCTCATCCCTGATGCTGACCCGCTGGAGTGGCGGCTTAGACCTACGGAAATCAATGACCATTTCCGTGGTCTTCTTTACATTCAGGATAAGGCGGTTCTTCTAACACCAGCTGCTGAAGGCTCGCACGAGGTTCCTGTCCATTCCTGACACACGCCACAATAGCCGTATCATCCAGGAACTTCTGAATGTGGCAGGACTCTGAGTTATAATTAAAGTCCGATGTGTAGAGTGTTACGGCCCTGTGGCCTCTGTGTGTATCTGTGTGTGTGTTTTGCTCTGCTGTCTCTCTCCAGGTCCTGCCTCACCACTCATTGCCCTCACCTGTGGCCAATAATGAGTGGGCGTGGCCGTGAGGTGCATGCAGCATATAAGCCTGGAGAGAGCTGCAGTTCGGCCCTGTGGTCCTTGGTGTGAGGACGTGTGTGGCTGGTTTGCCAAGGACTGGTGTTGACTTCTGTCTGATTACCTGGCTGAACGGCTCTCAGTGTGGGGAGCTCGCTGTGAGTTGAGTACTTTTCCTCAGTTTGTGTATCATTTGTTTGGGTAATAAAAGGACCCTTTTGCTTTGACCACGTATCAGTCTGTTTTTCCTTGATTTCCCATATCCATGTTACTCCCCTCACCCCCTATGACAATTGGGGACGTAACAGATTTGGGGGCTCGTCCGGGATCATCAAGGAAAACAGCTGATTGGTTTCTTTGGTTAATTGCCTAATTGTCTTGTTTTGGTTAATTATCTGGTGTTGGGCGGGTGTGTTTGATGTCCGCTGATTTTCATTGTCTGGCCTTGCCTGCGTGTGAACGGCCTCCCCAGAGTAGCTAATTGAGGGGAGTGTCCAGCTGGGCTGACGCAGTCCTTCCTGCGGGCACTCATTTATTATTTTGTCTTTTTTATTTTCGGAGTAAATCCTGGGTGGGGATTCATTCCCTGGTGGGGGTAGGCATTTCAGGGCTCTGGCCGCTGATGTGTGGCCTTTCAAGTGGCCCCGAGCCCGGCATGCTCCAGAAGACAGCTAAGCTAGGCATAGTTTTGGTTAGGTAGGTTCTGGGGACGTTTGTTCTGGTGAAGTTGGCCTGTGTTGGTGTAGGCGGGCATCCGACGCATCTTGTTCATCGCTGGTGGACAGGTGTGTGTGTTCAAGCCAGGTGTGTGTGTGTATGTATAAGCCGGTCATTTTAGCCTAGCGTTAGCTGTTGACCAGCTAGTCGGTTGCCTGTGGTGTTGTAGCCTAGTGTGGCTAGAGCCTAGCGTTAGCTGTTGACCAGCTAGTCGGTTGGCTGTGGTGTTGTAGCCTAGTGTGGCTAGTGTGTGCTGTTCGGAGCCATGGTGAGTATGGCTGCTTTCAGCTTGGACGTGTTTGTGGCTGGTCCCACTCTGAGCTTGCTAGAAGCATGTCGAAGGGAGGACCTGCATGTTGTTGCTAAACATTATGGCATTCCTGTCTCCACTGCGCTCCGTAAGGGGGAGCTTAGGGCTGCTGTGTTAAAGGGGTTGGTTGACAAGGGCGTTCACCTGCCTCCAGGGGCTAGCGGGGACCAGGGGGAGGGGGTGTCTGTTGTGGCAGAGCCCTCGGGTGCTGGCTGCTCTTTTTCTCAGGGGGGAGAAGGGGCTGAGGTGTGTCCCTCCACTCCCAGCGAACAGGGGAGCAGCAGTGATGGTGAGGGGGAAGAGAAGCCGTACGCGCTGCCGCGCTTTGACCCCCACTCTATTGACTCTTCCCCTGGCTCTAAGCTGGGGGCTCGGTTGAAGTTGCGGATAGCTCGCCTCCAGTTAGAGGCCCAGGAGAGGAAAGAGGAGCGTGAGTTTGAGTTTGAGCTGAAGAAGCTGGAGTTAGAAGCAGAGACTGCGGTTAGGATGCGTCAGTTGGAGCTGCAGCGGGGTGAGACCCCCGTCGGCGCTCCTGCTGTAGGTGCACAGTCTTCGGCATATCACCGTCCCAGTTTCGACATCAGTAAGCAAATTTCTCTAGTTCCTGCCTTCCGAGAGTCTGAGGTGGAGTCGTATTTTGGCGCATTTGAGCGCATAGCTGCTGCCTTACACTGGCCAGCTGACGTGTGGGCCATCCTGCTGCAGTGTAAGTTGACTGGAAAGGCGCAGGAGGCCTGTGCAGCACTCTCTATGGAAGACAGCCTGGTCTATGAGAAGGTGAAAGGGGCTATTCTTCGTGTGTATGAGCTTGTACCAGAAGCCTATCGACAGCGGTTCCGTAACCTCAGAAAGACGTCCGGTCAGACGTACTCTGACTTTGCTAGGGAGAAGGGTATTTTGTTTGACCGTTGGTGTGCTGCCTGTAAGGTTGATGACTATGTGTCTGTGCGTGAGCTCATGTTGCTGGAGGAGTTCAAAGCCTGTGTTCCAGAGCGTACTGCGGTTTATCTCAATGAACAGAAGGTAGTCACTTTACAGCAAGCAGCTGCCTTGCCTGATGAGTTCACCCTCACACACAAGGCAGTCTTCACGAAACGTGAGCCTACTCCCCATGAGTGGTCTGTGAGGTCCACTGACAAGCCGGTTCCTTGCGTTACGGCTCCCCGGTTGGGTACGACGACGAGGACGGATAGGCAGTGTTTCTTTTGTCACAAGCCTGGCCACCTGGTAGCTGAGTGCTTGGCCTTAAAATGCCAGCAGCAACAAGCCACTGCCCAAAAGCAGCCAAAAACGGGGTGGCGGTATAGGAGTTACCTGTCCCGTTATGGAGACACTTCGGAGGCCTTCAACAACCATCAGCGGGCCCAGCTGAAGTCCATCTTGTCCCAGACCAACCCCAAACTCACCCCGCAGCTCCGGAAGGCCAACACCAAGGACGTAGGGGTGCAGATTAACCTGAAGCGGGACGCCTCCG
This sequence comes from Siphamia tubifer, assembly GCA_020466265.1. NCBI lineage: Eukaryota > Metazoa > Chordata > Actinopteri > Kurtiformes > Apogonidae > Siphamia > Siphamia tubifer. The sequence continues at coordinate 1,987,317 of CM035801.1, forward strand.
TGCAGTGCTCTATTGGTCCGCGGACTCTCCTGACTCTGAAGCGGGACGCCTCCGTGCAGTGCTCCATTGGTCCGCGGACTCTCCTGACCCTGAAGCGGGACTTGCGGCGGAAGAGGACGCAAGAGACCGAGGCTCCCGGCAGCCCCACGGGCGGGGTACGATACCCCCGCACCATCGCCGTTTATTCTCCCATCACTTACAGGAGCGTTACCTCCTTCGTGGTCGAAGAAAACCCGGATGAGGAGCCGCCCGGGGAGGTCCAGGAGACCGAGGAACCACCCGGAGAACCGCCCGAGTCCCCAGTAAAGGACGACGGGAGACAGAAGTACAACCACAACCAGCGCCTGATGCGCTGGGCTCTGTCGGTGCAAGGACTTAACATAGAGATCTGGCACAAGAAGGGGGCAGACAACGTCGTGGCGGACGCGCTGTCCCGGGGGTGAAACAGCTAACGTCTGGCTACAAACCGGGAGGGGTTTGTTTTTATGGGGGGGGGGTGTTACGACCCTGTGGCCTCTGTGTGTATCTGTGTGTGTGTTTTGCTCTGCTGTCTCTCTCCAGGTCCTGCCTCACCACTCATTGCCCTCACCTGTGGCCAATGAGTGGGCATGTCTTACGGCCCTGTGGCCTCTGTGTGTATGTGTGTGTGTGTTTTGCTCTGCTGTCTCTCTCCAGGTCCTGCCTCACCACTCATCGCCCTCACCTGTGGCCAATAATGAGTGGGCGTGGCCGTGAGGTGCATGCAGCATATAAGCCTGTAGAGAGCTGCAGTTCAGCCCTGTGGGCCTTGGTGTGAGGACGTGTGTGGCTGGTTTGCCAAGGACTGGTGTTGACTTCTGTCTGACTACCTGGCTGAACGGCTCTCAGTGTGGGGAGCTCGCTGTGAGTTGAGTACTTTTCCTCAGTTTGTGTATAATTTGTTTGGGTAATAAAAGGACCCTTTTGCTTTGACCACGTATCAGTCTGTTTTTCCTTGATTTCCCATATCCATGTTACTCCCCTCACCCCCTATGACAATTGGGGACGTAACATAGAGGGTGAACAGGTACGGAGCCAGTACAGTCCCCTGCAGGGCTGCAGGGCCCCAGTGCTACACTCAACCATCCCAGAGACACAGCTCCCCAACCTGACAGGTCAGGTAATCAGTGATCTAGGATGTGAGTGCGGGTTCTACTCCCATTACTCCAAGTTTCTTTTGGACCAGCAAAGGCTGGATGGTGTCAAAGGCGCTTGAGAAGTCAAAGAACATAATCCTCACCTGACACCCCGGCTCCTCTAAATGTGGGTTGACTCGGTGGAGAAAGTAGAGAAAGGCGTCGTCCACTCCCATGTGTTCCCTGGACCCGAACTGCAGGGTCTGTGGTCTCAGGTGGCGTAGGATCAAACGCTCCAGGGTCTTAAAAATATGTGACGTGAGGGCCACCGGTCTATAGTCATCGAGCTCAGCTGGACGCCCAGATTTTGGGACTGGCACAAGACATGAGGTTTTCCACATGGCCGGGACCCTCCCTTCCTGCAGACTTAAATAAAAGAGCCACTGTAGCGGATCAGCCAGTTGGTCTGCACAGACCTTCAGCAACCTTGGCCAGACATCATCTGGGTCAGCCGCCTTGCCTGTTCGCAGTCTCCTCACTTCCATCCTCACTTCATCTACCAAGAGGAAGGGGAAGGAGCTAGGGGAAACAGGAGTTGATGCTGTGGTCTTGGGGAAGGGGCAGTGAGGGGAAGGTGGTATAGGGAAGGGGAGGGCTGACGCTGGAACGGGTGCTGATGAAGTCATGGGACGGGCACCCAGAGGATAAGATGGTATAAGGGAGGGGGGACATGACACTGGAGATATAGGAGGGGGTAAAGATGGTGGTGGGGTTAGGCAGGTGCTGGACACCATGTCAAACCTGTTCAAAAATACGTTGAACTCATTGGCTTTGTCTACATCCCCTGCGGTCGCCTGGTTGTCTTACAGTTTGTAGCCCTCCACACCTCTCTAGTGTTGTTGTGCTGCAGCTTCTTCTCCACCTTCCTTTCATAAACCGCCCTGGTCATCTTCAGGCTCCTCTTGAGCTCCTGTTGCACCTGCCGCCACTTGTCCCTGTCATCCTCCCTGAAGGCAGCTTTGTTTTGGTTCAGGAGCCCCTTGATGTCAGAGGTGATCCAGGGTTTATTATTGGGGAAGCAGCGCACAGTCCTCACTGCTACAATCATGTACCTGCAGAAAGACGTCCAACTGACACAGCTGTCCACCTTTCTGTCCATGTCTGTGACCCCCCCTATTTCCCCAGTGTCCCGCAGTACATCCCAATCTGTGCACTCATAGCAGGCTCTCAGCGACTCTCTGGCTTCTGGAGTCCACTTCCTGAATGTCCTGATAGATGTGGGCTGCCTGCGGACACCAGATTATGATCTGGTGTCCCTATAGGGGGATGAGCTATGGCAGTGTCTGCTTCCTTAGCATTGGCATACAACACTAGTGGGACAGTCTACATACTGGGACAGTCTACATACTGGGACAGTCTATATACTGGGATAGTCTACATACTGGGACAGTCTACATACTGGGACAGTCTATATACTGGGATAGTCTACATACTGGGACAGTCTACATACTGGGACAGTCTACATACTGGGACAGTCTACATACTGGGATAGTCTACATACTGGGACAGTCTACATACTGGGATAGTCTACATACTGGGATAGTCTACATACTGGGACAGTCTACATACTGGGATAGTCTACATAATGGGACAGTCTACATATTGGGACAGTCTACATACTGGGATAGTCTACATAATGGGACAGTCTACATAATGGGACAGTCTACATATTGGGACAGTCTACATACTGGGATAGTCTACATACTGGTATGGTCTATATACTGGGACAGTCTACATACTGGGATAGTCTACATACTGGGACAGTCTACATACTGGGATAGTCTACATGCTGGGATAGTCTACATACTGGGACAGTCTACATACTGGGACAGTCTACATACTGGGATAGTCTACATACTGGGATAGTCTACATACTGGGATAGTCTACATACTGGGATAGTCTACATACTGGGATAGTCTACATACTGGTATAGTCTACATACTGGGATAGTCTACATACTGGGATAGTCTACATACTGGTATAGTCTATATACTGGGATAGTCTACATACTGGTATAGTCTATATACTGGGACAGTCTACATACTGGGATAGTCTACATACTGGGATAGTCTACATACTGGGATAGTCTACATACTGGGATAGTCTACATACTGGGACAGTCTACATACTGGGACAGTCTACATACTGGGACAGTCTACATACTGTACAAACCCAGTAAAGTAAGAGAGACTGACAGGGTTCTAATCTCCCGAGATGAGGATGAAGCATCCGGATGGCAGCTCTGTATCCTAGCAACAGTCTCATGGATGACGTCACATGCAGCTGCCATCACCACGCGTGGTGGAATGTAAACAACGATGGCGACTGTGTGCGAGTCGTTTCTCGGGACATAGTAAGCTCGAAGTCTGACTGCCAAAGGTTCTACATCCTGACTGCAGATCTTATCCTTCATTGTGACCAGCTGAGATTCTGGACCTGCAGGAACCTGGGCACATCAGTGGA
>CM035801.1:2010934-2038434 GCA_020466265.1 Siphamia tubifer
GGTGCGGGCACGTCTGGGCTGGCCTCCGGCTCGGTGGCAGGTGAGGGCGGGGGCGACGGGGGAGAGGGAGGGGAGGCGGACTGCTGTTGTTGCTGATGCTGGCCGTCCGTGCCGCCATCATCCGCCGCGGTCCTCCTGGTGTCCCCCTCGGCCGCGGCGCTCTCCCCCCGCAGCTGGTAGGCGGCCAGGGACTCCTCCAGCACTGAGCGGTACTGCCCCCGGTGGTGCAGGCGGAACTGCCGCAGAGCCTCCAGCAGATGCGCCGCCGTGCTGCCACCTCCCTCCTCACTCTCCTCCTCTCCCCCCGCACAGGCCTGAGGCGACACGCCAGCGGTCAGCCGCCATTGGTCAAACATCCTACCAGCAGCAGCACAAAACTCAACCATCACAGTGTACGAACCGGGTACACGGGTACGAATGGTACGCCTATCAGACAGGCCTGGATTATTTATGTTTGACAGACTGAATGAAGTGACTCTGGTCACAACAGCTACTCTGCTTCTGATTGGCTACGCAAAAAATGTCTTAACTAAAGCAAAACATTTATTAAATTAAGGGTACGAGCCGCGAACCAACGCCACCTTTGACCCTGTGACCAACACGCCTTTGTGATATTTGCTGTGTGGTGTAACAGAGAGGAAGGTCAGGGGTCAAGGGTCAGGGGACAGCAGCACCCACATGGTGCAGAGGAACTGGCCCTGCAGAGCGATTCACCAGAGGTGACATTGATTTGGTGAAAAATGAAATCATTAACGAGTTACAATGTAATAAAACTACAAAATGTAACACATATATTGATTTGAATATAGGATGAAGTTAGCCTAGCCGTGCTAGGAGCCTAGGTACACTCAATTCAACTTTGGCTAGGGGTCATTCCATGTCAATTCACCCAATGGGTTTAACCCTACCCCCTCAGATTTTTCTAAAACTTTGTCCTAGGGGTAAGTCTGGCAGGAAAAGACGATTCTCCAATTTTTATGTTGATCAGACAAACCGTTTCCGAGATATAGCCGCCAACATTCTGCCGATTTTAGCGTTTTTTTGACGATGGCGCCATTATTCAAACTGCAATAACTTCTGAACTACTGGTCCAATTGTCATTAAATAGGTGTCATTCTGTCAGAAACCTTTTAAGGAATCAGAATCTTAAATACATTTCAACATTTGACCACGTTTTCATGTACTGACCTTGAAATCAAATATTTGACCTTGAATTTGACCTTATGGATCACATGACCTTGACATTAATTTTGGTTCATTTCATAGCCCTTCATAGTCTGCAAATAATCTGAAAAAATCACAGGTGTAATATTTTTTGTTAGAGCTACAGGATAGTTCAAATATACACTGACCTGAAATATATGTTAATATTGGACAAGTAAATAGTTATTATGTGAAAAGGTGATGCACACATTTATATTTGTTCCTCAGAATAAACATCCTATTGTATTTCAAAATTGAAATGACACAAAGAATTCAAAATTTCATGTCAATAACGCTGCCGTCATGATGTTGAATTTTAAAATCTTTAACACATTAAGGCTTATTTGGAAACACTGTGGCTTAAAATCAACTAGGAGTCAGGATGTAGTGTGGACGTGATACAAATTATCTCAACATGTGAGTATATATTTTTATTTATTCTAGAATAAAGTGGTCACCCCACTGTTCTACTCGTGTAACAGTGGAAATCTATGCATGTCTTTCCTTTGGATCAAAACAAGCTTTCCTGTTGAAGTGTGTGTGTGTGTGTGTGTGGGGGTCAAACCATGGGCATAATTGCGGCATATACACTGAAATTATAGTACTGTACTAAAGGGTCTGTGAATTAGATGGATTCTAGTTTTTTGTACCCTTTATCTTCTTACTACATACTGGTAGTTTATCACACCTGATGGGGTCTCATCAGTTTTGGCACATTCCTTTTGTGGTGGACTTAACTGTTGGTCGTCATCAGCCATGTAAGATGACACTTCATTAAACCTGTCATAGTTCTCAGAAGACTCTGTGTTGTCTGATGTTAACTTTATGAGACCCTCACAGCAGACCTTCTCACCACGAACAATGACCTCTGGGGGATTTTGAAGTGTGTCATAAAATTGTGATGTTATAACTCGTAGTGACTTTGTTCTAGATTTGGCAGTGAAATGGATTAGAGCATTTCTTTTTCAGGATGGAAAACTAGAAGACATTCTTTGTCACGGTGTACACATATAGTCTTAAGGTTTTATTGATCAAACTTACTACACATAAAAAGTTTAAGTTCTTCTACTGGAATAGTTGTTAGTGAAACTCCTCTAGTATGATGAAGATGACGACACTTCAGTTATTCTATCAAATATATTACATGTAAGTTTGAATTGACAATATAAGTTTTCACTCCATGAATTTCAGGAAATACAATAGGATGTTTATTCTGAGGAACAAATATAAATGTGTGCATCACCTTTTCACATAATAACTATTTACTTGTCCAATATTAACATATATTTCAGGTCAGTGTATATTTGAACTATCCTGTAGCTCTAACAAAAAATATTACACCTGTGATTTTTTCAGATTATTTGCAGACTATGAAGGGCTATGAAATGAACCAAAATTAATGTCAAGGTCATGTGATCCATAAGGTCAAATTCAAGGTCAAATATTTGATTTCAAGGTCAGTACATGAAAACGTGGTCAAATGTTGAAATGTATTTAAGATTCTGATTCCTTAAAAGGTTTCTGACAGAATGACACCTATTTAATGACAATTGGACCAGTAGTTCAGAAGTTATTGCAGTTTGAATAATGGCGCCATCGTCAAAAAAACGCTAAAATCGGCAGAATGTTGGCGGCTATATCTCGGAAACGGTTTGTCTGATCAACATAAAAATTGGAGAATCGTCTTTTCCTGCCAGACTTACCCCTAGGACAAAGTTTTAGAAAAATCTGAGGGGGGTAGGGTTAAATTTGTCCAAAAAATTGGGTGATTTGACATGGAATGACCCGTAGACTAAAATTTAAAATACAAAATTCAAAATACCCAATGAAAAAAAAAATTCAAACAGATAAGTCATCGTACCCAGTCAGTAAAGAGCTGCTTCATACACTTATCTGTCTGTCAAACATTAATAATCCAATAATAATCCACCAAAGGAAGCCCCGCCCCCACCAGCCACGTTTGTGTCAAAACAACAATCAAAAAGTCAGAGAGTGCAAATGAAAAGACTGAAGTCGTAATAAAGGAAAAAGACAAAAAAGAAAACCGAGAAAGAAGTGGAGACAAATACTTTACACCATCTGAGTATTTTTTTTTCTCATTACGGTCTGATATTTTTCATTTGAATCATTTTTTTTCTTTGATTTTTTTTTCGGTATTTTGAATTGATATTCTTTGCTTTCACTTTTTAAAATCTTCTTTGTCACAAATTAAACATCACAGATTTCCCTGAAACTGGTCGACCAATCACAGTGAAGTACAGAGTCAGAGGGCGGGACTAACAAAGTGACGATTGGTAGAGAAACAAGTGTAAACAACCATAGAAGAAGAACAACAACAGGTGTAGATTTCCTTTTATCACAGATGAGTGAAGAATGTGAGAAAACGTCAACAATCTTTAAATTATTTTTACAGAAGCGACAACAGTCGTTCAGCTCCATAATCCACCATTTTGTTTAGTCATTCCTAACTTTCTCCAGACTCCTCCGTCAACTTTCAGGCGCTCTAACTACGTCATCCTAAAGATTACACTGATTGGTTGTAGTACCGTCCTATTGCATACAGAGGATTTGAAAGACAACCTTTTAGCCCCGCCTCCTCTGACTATGAAGCACCACTAGACCCATACATGGAATGAATAGAGATAGCACTGCTAGGGTAGGTTAGGCTAGGCTAGGCTGAAGTTTTTTTTCATTGGAAATAACGAGAAAAAGTAGGGTGGTCTGATCGTGGGGTTCTAACCGTTGACACGTGTTGATCATTGTCTGGGCAAAAACAGAGGGTGGTGGTGACCTCACTGTGGGTGGGGCTTATCTGGCAATCACAGCAGAGAAGCAGTGACAGGAGATAAAAACTGAAGTGCAATGATTGTCCAGAGTTAGCTATGATGCTAATGCTAATATACGACTGAGGCGGAGCTACAACACCAAAGTTAATATACAAGTGAGGCGGAGCTATGATACCTATGATAACTTTAACTAGCCACATGTACTGTAACTGCCTACAGCGCGAGTGGCTAACTACCGACAGCGCATGTGGCTAACTACTGACAGCGCTTGTGGCTAACTACCGACAGCGCATGTGGCTAACTACTGACAGCGCTTGTGGCTAACTACCGACGGCGCTTGTGGCTAACTACCGACGGCGCATGTGGCTAATTACCGACGGTGCATGTGGCTAATTACCGACGGTGCATGTGGCTAATTACCTACAACGCGTGTGGCTAACTACCGACAGCGTGTGTGGCTAACTACCGACAGCGTGTGTGGCTAACTACCGACAGTGTGTGTGGCTAACTACCGAAAGCGCGTGTGACTAACTAACGACAGCGCTTGTGGCTGAGTAACGACAGCGCATGTGGCTAACTAACTACAGCGCATGTGGCTAACTAACTACAGCGCATGTGGTTACCTAACTACAACGCATGTAGTTAAGTAACTACAGCACATGTAGTTAGCTAACTACAGCACATGTAGTTAACTAACTACAGCACATGTAGTTAGCTAACTACAGCACATGTAGTTAGCTAACTACAGCACATGTAGTTAACTAACTACAGCACATGTAGTTAGCTAACTACAACAAATGTAGTTAACTAACTACAGTACATGTGGTTAACTAACTACAGTACATGTGGTTAACCAACTACAGTACATGTGGTTAACTAACTACAGTACATGTGGTTAACCAACTACAACACATGTGGTTAACTAACCACACTACATGTGGTTAACTAACTACAGTACATGTGGTTAACTAACTACAGTACATGTGGCTAACTAACTACAACACATGTCGTTAACTAACTACAGTATGTGGTTAACTAACTACAGAACATTTATTTAACTACAACACATGTGGTTAACTAACCACACTACATGTAGTTAACTATTATCATTATGAGTAAATATCAGTTATCAATACTTACATTGAATATTTAAATTGAATATAAAACAATAGTTGATGTATATAAATATACTACTGTGGTGTATATTTAGTATATAAATATACACTAGAGTAGAAAACCGTTTACACACCATCTTTATATTTCAAACTTTCCAATATTACCATGAAATATTCACAGAAAAATATGTTTTGTTTGATGAGATGAGAAAAGGAGAAAGAAGTATAGAGAGAAACAGAGAGAAGAGGAGAGAGAGACAGAGAGAAGAGGAGAGAGAGAGAGACAGAGAGAGAGAGAAACAGAAAAAAGGAGAGAGAGAGACAGAAGGGGAGAGAGAGACAGAGACAGAAGGGGAGAGAGAGAGAAACAGAAAGGAGAGAGAGAGAGAGACAGAGAGAGAAAGAGAGTGAGAGAGAGAGAAACAGAAAGGAGAGAGAGAGAGAGAGAGAGAGACAGACAGACAGACAGAAGGGGAGACAGAGAGAGACAGAGAGAGAAAGAGAGTGAGAGAGAGAGAAACAGAAAGGAGAGAGAGAGAGAGAGAGAGAGACAGACAGACAGACAGAAGGGGAGACAGAGAGAGACAGAGAGAGAAAGAGAGTGAGAGAGAGAGATACAGAAAAAAGGAGAGAGAGAGTGACAGAAGGGGAGAGAAAGAGAGAGATGGAAGGGGAGACAAGAGACACAGAGAGACAGAAGGGGAGAGAGAGAGAGAGAGAGACAGAAGGGGAGACAGAGAGAGACAGAAGGGGAGAGAGAGAGAGAAACAGAAAGGAGAGAGACAGACAGTGTCTCAGTGCAGGTAGAGTCTACTCTAGTTTACAGGGTCATGTGGGGGGAGGGGCAGAGACGTGGACTCACCCCTTCCTCTTCTCTGTGAGGGTTCAGCTTGTTATACATCGCCTCAATTACACTGCGTCTGGAAACACACACACACACACACACACACACACACACACACACACACACACACACACACAGTTTAGTTATGGCAGACGTTTGCAAAAATATGTTTTACACATTTTATCTCATATCAATAAAAAATCTACTAAAAGCTGAAATAAAATAAAACATTAAAAATAGGTTTGTTGAAAACAGATCAGTAGTTTTTCTATAAACATCATCTGGTAAATAAACTTTATTCAGTGAATGTTGGTGAAGGTGTCGTCTATCGTGGTCAGTATCCTACGGTATGGAGGGAGAGAGAGAGGAAATAAACAAACAAACAAAACAAACAAACCAAAACACTAAGGTTTGGACACATTGCCTGAGATTTTTAAAGATGATGAGCGGCTCCCAGTGTTTTGGTTTCCATGGAAACCAGGTTCAAATGTGTCTTTAGGTGTTACAGGTTGTCTATACTGATTCAAGTCCTTTACTGAAGTAAAACTGTATTATTATTATTATTATTATTAGCGATGGATGAAATAATATTTATTCAAGCAGGAAAAAACTGAAAGATGAATAATCCTTTAAAAGTCAGTTAGTGTGGAGATGATGTGTTATATTGGGTCATGGTTCTGAGTCCAGTGGGTGTTGACAGAACATTTAGGAAACATTAAAAAGTCATAAACGGGACATTAAAAAAAATCTAAATCCTGATAAAAAGTCAAAAAGATAGTTCCCTGTGCTCATCTGGACCTCACAGCTGTCATGTCTGACTATCAACAATAGGTGACATAAATGACAGTGGCAGCAGCTCATCACTACTGTACTGACATAATTACAATTTATTTATTATACTGTTACATTTGTCTAGTTTGGAAAAGTTATGAGTCTATTGTGAGAATGTAAAGAGTATAAAGTACATATATTTATATAAATGTAAAGAGTATAAAGTACAAATATTTATATAAATGTAAAGAGTATAAAGTACATATATTTATATAAATGTAAAGAGTATAAAGTACAAATATTTATATAAATGTAAAGAGTATAAAGTACATATATTTATATAAATGTAAAGAGTATAAAGTACAAATATTTATATAAATGTAAAGAGTATAAAGTACATATATTTATATAAATGTAAAGAGTATAAAGTACATATATTTATATAAATGTAAAGAGTATAAAGTACAAATATTTATATAAATGTAAATAGTATAAAGTACAAATATTTATATAAATGTAAAGAGTATAAAGTACAAATATTTATATAAATGCAAAGAGTATAAAGTACAAATATTTATATAAATGCAAAGAGTATAAAGTACAAATATTTATATAAATGTAAAGAGTATAAAGTACATATATTTATATTAGGGCTGTCAATCAATTAAAATATTTAATCGCGATTAATTGCATGATAATCATAGTTAATCAAGATTAATTGCATATTGTAATGTTTTTCAACATGAGAATAGACAAATGTTTGCTCTATACAAAAACATGTTTATTTATTACTACAATGATAAATATTCTCAGTTCCAGTCAGTAACATGTGTAAACTACACACTAATATTTATTAACACAATAGTGTTTAACTTCACACTTCATCCATTTAACACAAAAGAATGAACATCAATGCACTGCATAGACATTAGCATCACATTCAAAACAAACAGGGTGATGCACAAAATAACTTCTAAAGTGTGTATGATTGTTCTAGAACATGAGTCACATGATAGTGCAGTCAGTCTATAGCCTATAAACAGCTGTTATATTCAGAACAGGCTCAACAACCAGCCTCCATCTACTCTGTTTAACACAACAAATAAACTTAACTAAACATCAGTGTTCTGGTACGCTATCACCCGTTACAGAACGCACAATGGCACGCATGCTAGAACCAGTTCCAAAGTGGAACATCCATCAACCACCTCCTCTACATGGATGACATCAAGCTGTATGCCAAGAATGAGCGTGACATTGATTCCCTAATTCACCTCACCCGGATCTACAGCAAAGACATTGGGATGTCATTGGGACTAGATAAATGTGGGCGGATGATATCTAGAAGAGGAAAGGTGATCACAACTGAAGGGGTTGACCTACCTGAAGGGAATATCACAGATGTGCAGGAAAGTTACAAATACCTAGGGATCCCACAGACAAATGGTAATCATGAGGAGGCAGCTCGGAAGTCAGCCACAGCCAAATACCTACAGAGGGTAAGACAGGTCCTGAAAAGTCAGCTGAACGGCAAAAATAAGATCCAGGCCATTAACACCTATGCCCTGCCAGTAATCAGATACCCAGCTGGGATAATATCCTGGCCACTGGAAGAGATACAAGCCACTGATATCAAGACAAGGAAACTCCTTACCATGCATGGAGGGTTCCACCCCAAGTCCAGTGTCCTGAGGCTGTACACTAAGAGAAAGGAAGGGGGCCGAGGACTAGTAAGTGTCAGAACTACTGTCCAGGAGGAAACGGCGAACCTCCAGGAATACATCAAGAAAATGGCCCCCGATGACCAACTGCTAAGTGAATGCCTCAGGCAACAAAAGCCCAGTAAGGTCGAGGAACCAGAGGGGCTATCATGGAAGGACAAACCCTTGCATGGCGTGTACCATCGACAAGTTGAGGAAGTGTCTGATATGGAAAAGACATACCAGTGTCTGGAAAAGGCTGGACTAAAGGACAGCACAGAGACACTACTCATGGCTGCACAAGAACAAGCCCTGAACACCAGAGCAATAGAGGCTGGGGTCTACCACATCAGACAGGACCCCAGGTGTAGAGAAGCCCCTGAAACAGTCCAGCACATCACAGCAGGTGTAAGATGCTGGCAGGCAAGGCATACATGGAGAGGCATAACCAGGTAGAGGACATACTGTACAGGAACATCTGTAAAGAGTATGGACTGGAGGTCCCAGGGTCAAGATGGGAGAACCCCCCAAAGGTGACAGGCCTGTTTGTTCTCTGTCACCTTTGGGGGGTTCTCCCATCTTGACCCTGGGACCTCCAGTCCATACTCTTTACAGATGTTCCTGTACAGTATGTCCGCTACCTGGTTATGCCTCTCCATGTATGCCTTACCTGCCAGCATCTTACACCCTGCTGTGATGTGCTGGACTGTTTCAGGGGCTTCTCTACACAGCCTACACCTGGGGTCCTGTCTGATGTGGTAGACCCCGGCCTCTATTGCTCTGGTGTTCATGGCTTGTTCTTCTGCAGCCATGAGTAGCGCCTCTGTGCTGTCCTTTAGTCCAGCCGTTTCCAGCCACTGGTATGTCTTTTCCATATCAGACACTTCCTCAATTTGTCGATGGTACACGGTGCTTGCATGGTACCATGCAAGGGTTTGTCCTTCCATGATAGCCCCTCTGGTTCCTCGACCTTACTGGGCTTTTGTTGCCTGAGGCATTCACTTAGCAGTTGGTCATTGGGGGCCATTTTCTTGATGTATTCCTGGAGGTTCGCCGTTTCCTCCTGGACAGTAGTTCTGACACTTACTAGTCCTCGGCCCCCTTCCTTTCGCTTAGTGTACAGCCTCAGGACACTGGACTTGGGGTGGAACCCTCCATGCATGGTAAGGAGTTTCCTCCTCATGATTACCATTTGTCTGTGGGATCCCTAGGTATTTGTAACTTTCCTGCACATCTGTGATGTTCCCTTCAGGTAGGTCAACCCCTTCAGTTGTGATCACCTTTCCTCTTCTAGATATCATCCGCCCACATTTATCTAGTCCCAATGACATCCCAATGTCTTTGCTGTAGATCCGGGTGAGGTGAATTAGGGAATCAATGTCACGCTCATTCTTGGCATACAGCTTGATGTCATCCATGTAGAGGAGGTGGTTGATGGATGTTCCACTTTGGAACTGGTATCCGAAGCCACTCTTTGAGATGATCTGGCTGAGGGGGTTTAGGCCTATGCAGAACAGATTGGTCTCAGTGATGGTAGTGGTAGGGACAGTTTGCAGTGCAGTGTTCAGGTCCTCCAGTAGAGACTGGTACTGGTACTTTGTTCTTTAGTCTTTCTGGGGCTTGGTACCCAATCTCGATATTTGGGGGTGGTGGTGAAACCACCCCCAAGCTGACCTGTCGTCCTGGCTCCCCCTTGCCGTAGCATCTTTGTACCGTGGATGAGGTACAACGCTGTACCTCATCGATCTCTAGCTGTGATAGCAACCTCTTATTGCGGATATTTGAACACTGAGCTAGGAGCTGTTTCTTAGTCAGTGAGGATGTGGGGTTTCGAAGTAACCATTTCTCCCACATCCTCTGCATGTACCCTCTCTCACTGGGGTTACTCCCGTAGTAACACTCCATCAGTACTATGTTCTCTGCCCTGTTCCATGAATGTCTTGTTCCAGTAGCCAATTTAACATTTAACGCGGACCTTGTTGTCCCGGGCGCCGTCCGAGCCGGTATGACTCTATTTATTGTATCGCTCATCGTGAGGTATAGGCATGTATAGCGTAAAGTGCCTTGCCTTAGGGCACACCTGGGATTCGAACCTGCGCAACCTTCCGCACCAAAGTCAGTGGTGTAGACCACTAAGCTATCCAGTCGCTAATATATATATATATATATATATATATATATATATATATATATATATATATATATATATATATATATATATATATATATATATATATATATATATATATATATATGAAAACCATGGGCTTAAAGGAAACACCATCAGCAGACAGAACACAGTATGAATTCATTCCAAATGTATATTGACAGTTTAATGGAAGTGAGTGAACATCCTGTGTGTTTCCAGTGTCTTTATAGAAGGTGCATTAAACTGTTAGAGCTACACTGGAAACACACACCAACATTAGTTTTATCAACACACACACACACAAAGTCTGATGCACTGGTACAAAAACAAAACAACTTACTTCTTTAGTAAAAATGTAAATGTTTCTAACTTTATTTTATTTCTGACTTGTATCCTGACACCTCCTGAGCAAAGTCAAACTTCATGTTTTTTGTCGTATTAAATAAATGATAATGTATTTTCCGCACTTTAAGTCCCACTGTCAATGAATGGTTTGTTTTTTACAGTTCTTCATATAAAAGATGCATTAAGTTAAGACAAAATCATGACTTAACTTAATGCTTAATGATAAAAAAAAGGCCAAATTATAAGAATAAAAAGTCAATTGTGATATAAAAAGTCAAAATTACAACCGTAAATATGTGTGTCGTCATGGCAGAAGGACAGGAGTAATGTTCCAGAGTAATGGAGAGTTTCCATGTTAGAGGAATTATTGAATTCAGATCAGAATAAACCAGTGATTTTATTCTGAAAGAGGAATGAAGCTTTATTCTGAAAGAGGAAAGACGCTTTATTCTGAAAGAGGAAAGACGCTTTATTCTGAAAGAGGAAAGACGCTTTATTCTGAAAGCGGAATGAACCTTTATTCTGAAAGCGGAATGAACCTTTATTCTGAAAGAGGAAAGACGCTTTATTCTGAAAGAGGAAAGACGCTTTATTCTGAAAGCGGAATGAACCTTTATTCTGAAAGCGGAATGAACCTTTATTCTGAAAGAGGAAAGACGCTTTATTCTGAAAGAGGAAAGACGCTTTATTCTGAAAGCGGAATGAACCTTTATTCTGAAAGCGGAATGAACCTTTATTCTGAAAGAGGAAAGACGCTTTATTCTGAAAGAGGAAAGACGCTTTATTCTGAAAGAGGAAAGACGCTTTATTCTTAAAGAGGAAAGACACTTTATTCTGAAAGAGGAATGAAGCTTTATTCTGAAAGAGGAAAGACGCTTTATTCTGAAAGAGGAATGAAGCTTTATTCTGAAAGAGGAATGAAGCTTTATTCTGAAAGAGGAATGAAGCTTTATTCTGAAAGAGGAATGAAGCTTTATTCTGAAAGAGGAAAGACGCTTTATTCTGAAAGAGGAAAGACGCTTTATTCTGAAAGAGGAAAGACGCTTTATTCTGAAAGAGGAATGAAGCTTTATTCTGAAAGAGGAATGAAGCTTTATTCTGAAAGAGAAAAGACGCTTTATTCTGAAAGAGGAAAGACGCTTTATTCTGAAAGAGGAATGACGCTTTATTCTGAAAGAGGAATGAAGCTTTATTCTGAAAGAGGAAAGACGCTTTATTCTTAAAGAGGAAAGACGCTTTA
The DNA here is from genome assembly GCA_020466265.1 of Siphamia tubifer. Taxonomy (NCBI): domain Eukaryota; kingdom Metazoa; phylum Chordata; class Actinopteri; order Kurtiformes; family Apogonidae; genus Siphamia; species Siphamia tubifer. The sequence goes on from CM035801.1 coordinate 2,023,088, forward strand.
TTCTGAAAGAGGAAAGACGCTTTATTCTGAAAGAGGAAAGACGCTTTATTCTGAAAGAGGAATGAAGCTTTATTCTGAAAGAGGAATGAAGCTTTATTCTGAAAGAGAAAAGACGCTTTATTCTGAAAGAGGAAAGACGCTTTATTCTGAAAGAGGAAAGACGCTTTATTCTGAAAGAGGAATGAAGCTTTATTCTGAAAGAGGAAAGACGCTTTATTCTTAAAGAGGAAAGACGCTTTATTCTGAAAGAGGAAAGACGCTTTATTCTGAAAGAGGAAAGACGCTTTATTCTGAAAGAGGAATGAAGCTTTATTCTGAAAGAGGAAAGACGCTTTATTCTGAAAGAGAAAAGACGCTTTATTCTTAATGAGGAAAGACGCTTTATTCTGAAAGAGAAAAGACGCTTTATTCTGAAAGAGGAAAGACGCTTTATTCTGAAAGAGGAATGAAGCTTTATTCTTAAAGAGGAATGAAGCTTTATTCTGAAAGAGGAAAGACTGTTTATTCTGAAAGAGGAAAGACGCTTTATTCTGAAAGAGGAAAGACGCTTTATTCTGAAAGAGGAAAGATGCTTTATTCTGAAAGAGAAAAGACGCTTTATTCTGAAAGAGGAAAGACGCTTTATTCTGAAAGAGGAATGAAGCTTTATTCTGAAAGAGGAAAGACGCTTTATTCTGAAAGAGAAAAGACGCTTTATTCTGAAAGAGGAAAGACGCTTTATTCTGAAAGAGAAAAGACGCTTTATTCTGAAAGAGGAAAGACGCTTTATTCTGAAAGAGGAAAGACGCTTTATTCTGAAAGAGGAAAGACGCTTTATTCTGAAAGAGGAATGAAGCTTTATTCTGAAAGAGGAATGACGCTTTATTCTGAAAGAGGAAAGACGCTTTATTCTTAAAGAGGAATGACGCTTTATTCTGAAAGAGGAATGAAGCTTTATTCTGAAAGATGAAAGACGCTTTATTCTGAAAGAGGAATGAAGCTTTATTCTTAAAGAGGAAAGATGCTTTATTCTGAAAGAGGAATGAAGCTTTATTCTGAAAGAGGAAAGACGCTTTATTCTGAAAGAGGAAAGACGCTTTATTCTGAAAGAGGAAAGACGCTTTATTCTGAAAGAGAAAAGACGCTTTATTCTGAAAGAGGAAAGACGCTTTATTCTGAAAGAGGAAAGACGCTTTATTCTGAAAGAGGAAAGACGCTTTATTCTGAAAGAGGAATGAAGCTTTATTCTGAAAGAGGAATGACGCTTTATTCTGAAAGAGGAAAGACGCTTTATTCTTAAAGAGGAATGACGCTTTATTCTGAAAGAGGAATGAAGCTTTATTCTTAAAGAGGAAAGATGCTTTATTCTGAAAGAGGAATGAAGCTTTATTCTGAAAGAGGAAAGACGCTTTATTCTGAAAGAGGAAAGACGCTTTATTCTGAAAGAGGAAAGACGCTTTATTCTGAAAGAGAAAAGACGCTTTATTCTGAAAGAGGAAAGACGCTTTATTCTGAAAGAGGAAAGACGCTTTATTCTGAAAGAGGAAAGACGCTTTATTCTGAAAGAGGAATGAAGCTTTATTCTGAAAGAGGAATGACGCTTTATTCTGAAAGAGGAAAGACGCTTTATTCTTAAAGAGGAATGACGCTTTATTCTGAAAGAGGAATGAAGCTTTATTCTTAAAGAGGAAAGATGCTTTATTCTGAAAGAGGAATGAAGCTTTATTCTGAAAGAGGAAAGACGCTTTATTCTGAAAGAGGAATGAAGCTTTATTCTGAAAGAGGAAAGACGCTTTATTCTTAAAGAGGAATGACGCTTTATTCTGAAAGAGGAATGACGCTTTATTCTGAAAGAGGAAAGACGCTTTATTCTTAAAGAGGAATGACGCTTTATTCTGAAAGAGGAATGACGCTTTATTCTGAAAGAGGAAAGACGCTTTATTCTTAAAGAGGAAAGACGCTTTATTCTCAAAGAGGAATGACGCTTTATTCTGAAAGAGGAAAGACGCTTTAATCTGAAAGAGGAAAGACGCTTTATTCTGAAAGAGGAAAGACGTTTTATTCTGAAAGAGGAAAGACGCTTTATTCTTAAAGAGGAAAGATGCTTTATTTTGAAAGAGGAAAGACGCTTTATTCTGAAAGGGGAAAGATGCTTTATTCTGAAAGAGGAAAGACGCTTTATTCTTAAAGAGGAAAGATGCTTTATTTTGAAAGAGGAAAGACGCTTTATTCTGAAAGAGGAATGACGCTTTATTCTGAAAGAGGAAAGATGCTTTATTGTGAAAGAGGAAAGATGCTTTATTTTGAAAGAGGAAAGACGCTTTATTCTGAAAGGGGAAAGATGCTTTATTCTGAAAGAGGAAAGACGCTTTATTCTTAAAGAGGAAAGATGCTTTATTTTGAAAGAGGAAAGACGCTTTATTCTGAAAGAGGAATGACGCTTTATTCTGAAAGAGGAAAGATGCTTTATTCTGAAAGAGGAAAGATGCTTTATTGTGAAAGAGGAAAGATGCTTTATTTTGAAAGAGGAATGAAGCTTTATTCTTAAAGAGGAAAGATGCTTTATTCTTAAAGAGGAAAGATGCTTTATTTTGAAAGAGGAAAGACGCTTTATTCTGAAAGAGGAATGACGCTTTATTTTGAAAGAGGAAAGACACTTTATTGTGAAAGAGGAAAGATGCTTTATTGTGAAAGAGGAATGACGCTTTATTCTGAAAGAGGAAAGACACTTTATTGTGAAAGAGGAAAGATGCTTTATTGTGAAAGAGGAATGACGCTTTATTCTGAAAGAGGAAAGACACTTTATTGTGAAAGAGGAATGACGCTTTATTCTGAAAGAGGAATGACGCTTTATTCTGAAAGAGGAAAGACACTTTATTGTGAAAGAGGAAAGATGCTTTATTGTGAAAGAGGAAAGATGCTTTATTGTGAAAGAGTACAGTTTTATTGTGAAAGAGTGAATGTGTTAGCATGTGTCCAGTGTAAACAGGCAGATACTGACTTGCTGGCCAGACCGCCCCCTGGTGGAAGGTTAGGGATGTTCTCAGAGGCGATGCTCCTCAGGACAGACACCAGGTCAGGGACTCCAGCCTCTCCACAGTTTCCAAGCAGCTCTAAACATAAACAGCACAATCTATATGTATTCAATATGTTTGTCAACAACATGTTTATTCAACTCTTTCACTTACTTTGAATTTAGACTTTTCATCTCATAATTTAGACTTTTTATCCCATAATTTAGACTTTTCATCTCATAATTTTGACTTTTCATCTCATAATTTAGACTTTTCATCTCATAATTTAGACTTTTCATCTCATAATTTAGACTTTTCATCTCATAATTTAGACTTTTTATCCCATAATTTAGACTTTTTATCCCATAATTTAGACTTTTCATCTCATAATTTAGACTTTTTATCCCATAATTTAGACTTTTCATCTCATAATTTAGACTTTTCATCTCATAATTTAGACTTTTCATCTCATAATTTAGACTTTTTATCCCATAATTTAGACTTTTTATCCCATAATTTAGACTTTTCATCTCATAATTTAGACTTTTTATCCCATAATTTAGACTTTTTATCCCATAATTTTGACTTTTTATCCCATAATTTTGACTTTTTATCCCATAATTTTGACTTTTTATCCCATAATTTTGACTTTTTATCCCATAATTTTGACTTTTTATCCCATAATTTTGACTTTTTATCCCATAATTTAGACTTTTTATCCCATAATTTAGACTTTTTATCCCATAATTTAGACTTTTTATCCCATAATTTAGACTTTTTATCCCATAATTTTGACTTTTCATCTCATAATTTAGACTTTTCATCTCATAATTTAGACTTTTCATCTCATAATTTAGACTTTTTATCCCATAATTTAGACTTTTTATCCCATAATTTAGACTTTTTATCCCATAATTTTGACTTTTTATCCCATAATTTTGACTTTTTATCCCATAATTTTGACTTTTTATCCCATAATTTTGACTTTTTATCCCATAATTTTGACTTTTTATCCCATAATTTAGACTTTTTATCCCATAATTTAGACTTTTATCCCATAATTTTGACTTTTTATCCCATAATTTAGACTTTTTATCCCATAATTTAGACTTTTTATCCCATAATTTTGACTTTTTATCCCATAATTTAGACTTTTCATCTCATAATTTTGACTTTTCATCTCATAATTTAGACTTTTCATCTCATAATTTAGACTTTTTATCCCATAATTTAGACTTTTTATCCCATAATTTAGACTTTTTATCCCATAATTTTGACTAATTTAGACTTTTTATCCCATAATTTTGACTTTTTATCCCATAATTTTGACTTTTTATCCCATAATTTTGACTTTTTATCCCATAATTTTGACTTTTTATCCCATAATTTTGACTTTTTATCCCATAATTTTGACTTTTTATCCCATAATTTTGACTAATTTAGACTTTTTATCCCATAATTTTGACTTTTTATCCCATAATTTTGACTTTTTATCCCATAATTTTGACTTTTTAACCCATAATTTTGACTTTTTAACCCATAATTTTGACTAATTTAGACTTTTTATCCCATAATTTAGACTTTTTATCCCATAATTTTGACTTATCCCATAATTTAGACTTTTTATCCCATAATTTAGACTTTTTATCCCATAATTTAGACTTTTTATCCCATAATTTTGACTTTTTATCCCATAATTTTGACTTTTTATCCCATAATTTTGACTTTTTATCCCATAATTTTGACTTTTTAACCCATAATTTAGACTTTTTATCCCATAATTTTGACTAATTTAGACTTTTTATCCCATAATTTAGACTTTTTATCCCATAATTTTGACTTTTTATCCCATAATTTAGACTTTTTATCCCATAATTTTGACTAATTTAGACTTTTTATCCCATAATTTAGACTTTTTATCCCATAATTTTGACTTTTTATCCCATAATTTAGACTTTTTATCCCATAATTTTGACTTTTTATCCCATAATTTTGACTTTTTATCCCATAATTTTGACTAATTTAGACTTTTTATCCCATAATTTAGACTTTTTATCCCATAATTTAGACTTTTTATCCCATAATTTTGACTTTTTATCCCTTAATTTTGACTTTTTATCCCATAATTTTGACTAATTTAGACTTTTTATCCCATAATTTAGACTTTTTATCCCATAATTTTGACTTTTTATTCCATAATTTTGACTTTTTATCCCATAATTTTGACTTTTTATCCCATGATTTTGACTTTTTATCCCATAATTTTGACTTTTTATCCCATAATTTAGACTTTTTATCCCATAATTTTGACTAATTTAGACTTTTTATCCCATAATTTTGACTTTTTATCCCATAATTTAGACTTTTTATCCCATAATTTAGACTTTTTATCCCATAATTTTGACTTTTTATCCCATAATTTTGACTTTTTATCCCATAATTTTGACTTTTTATCCCATAATTTTGACTAATTTAGACTTTTTATCCCATAATTTTGACTAATTTAGACTTTTTATCCCATAATTTAGACTTTTTATCCCATAATTTTGACTTTTTATCCCATAATTTAGACTTTTTATCCCATAATTTTGACTAATTTAGACTTTTTATCCCATAATTTTGACTTTTTATCCCATAATTTAGACTTTTTATCCCATAATTTAGACTTTTTATCCCATAATTTTGACTTTTTATCCCATAATTTTGACTTTTTATCCCATAATTTAGACTTTTTATCCCATGTTATAACTCAACCAGGTTGTCAGTTATTGTGACTGTTTATTTTATATTAATGCACCTTATATATAAAAACCTCAAAAAAATAAACCATTGACTGAGCGCCTCATAATATGGAAAATATGGTAACCATAGTAACACGACTCCAAACTGTACTTGTTCCAAAAATACATTTGACATGTGTCCTGTAGAGGTTTTCATTTGGATGATTGGGGGGTATAGACTGTTCTTATAGACCCAAAACATGTGCACGGTGTCAGCTCTGTGAGAACACTGAAAAAAGTTAATTATTAAATCAACTTCAAAAGTATTCTTCAATAGGTCACACAAAAAACATTTGGTTGAGTGAATTAAATTAAATTAAAATAACCCTAACCTTTATGCAATTCAGTTCAGTTCACTCAACTAGATGTCTACATGTGGGACCATGAAAAGTCAAAATCATGAGATTAAAAGTGGAAATTAAAGAATTGTAATAATATATTCCATATTTCAGTGTATTTGGGTTGTTCTGCCACTGACCTTCAACACGTGTCTCCAGGAACTTATCCAGCTCCTCTTCCTTCTTCACAGCCTCCTCTGACATTTTAGGAGCTCCAGGTAAACACACCAACACCACACTCATGTTATCTCTGCTCCCCTGAACACACACACACATATGATTATTACACACTTTATCTACATGGATACAATGGATTCATAAATATTCTACTAGAAACAACCTGGAAAAACAATGGATCATAATGTGCAGACAGTGTTTGGAAGTAGATCTACTAGATCTGGTAGATCTACTAGATCTGGTAGATCTACTAGATCTGGTAGATCTAACAACAATATTCCTTTGAAATAAAACCATTTCTCTTCTTCATTTTACCTATTTCACATTTTCAGTCCAGACGTGATCCAACCATCATTTAAAGGACTCATTCTATGTTTATTAATATTAACTTTATTAAAGGACTCATTCTATGTTTATTAATATTAACTTTATTAAAGGACTCATTCTATGTTTATTTATTAATATTAACTTTATTAAAGGACTCATTCTATGTTTATTTATTAATATTAACTTTATTAAAGGACTCATTCTATGTTTATTTATTAATATTAACTTTATTAAAGGACTCATTCTATGTTTATTTATTAATATTAACTTTATTAAAGGACTCATTCTATGGTTATTTATTAATATTAACTTTATTAAAGGACTCATTCTATGTTTATTTATTAATATTAACTTTATTAAAGGACTCATTCTATGTTTATTTATTAATATTAACTTTATTAAAGGACTCATTCTATGTTTATTTATTAATATTAACTTTATTAAAGGACTCATTCTATGTTTATTTATTAATATTAACTTTATTAAAGGACTCATTCTATGGTTATTTATTAATATTAACTTTATTAAAGGACTCATTCTATGTTTATTTATTAATATTAACTTTATTAAAGGACTCATTCTATGTTTATTTATTAATATTAACTTTATTAAAGGACTCATTCTATGTTTATTTATTAATATTAACTTTATTAAAGGACTCATTCTATGTTTATTTATTAATATTAACTTTATTAAAGGACTCATTCTATGGTTATTTATTAATATTAACTTTATTAAAGGACTCATTCTATGTTTATTTATTAATATTAACTTTATTAAAGGACTCATTCTATGTTTATTTATTAATATTAACTTTATTAAAGGACTCATTCTATGTTTATTTATTAATATTAACTTTATTAAAGGACTCATTCTATGTTTATTTATTAATATTAACTTTATTAAAGGACTCATTCTATGGTTATTTATTAATATTAACTTTATTAAAGGACTCATTCTATGTTTATTTATTAATATTAACTTTATTAAAGGACTCATTCTATGTTTATTTATTAATATTAACTTTATTAAAGGACTCATTCTATGTTTATTTATTAATATTAACTTTATTAAAGGACTCATTCTATGTTTATTTATTAATATTAACTTTATTAAAGGACTCATTCTATGTTTATTTATTAATATTGTTGTTCTTCATTGTTATTGAATTCATTGTGTGTTGGTTCTATTCATGTCTAGTAGATTTTTTATCTTACTAGCCAATTAGAAATTAAACTAGCCATTTTTTACCCTTGACCAAAATGAGACACGCCTTCAAATGTCTTTAAATTATTTGATTTAACCTTTTCCTCTTGAAATAATTCATTTCTTTAAACATATGATCACATTTTTTTTTACATTTTCACATTTAACTATTAAAACTTGTTGCTTTTATATTTTCTCACCTTTCACTGTTAACACTTCTTTACTTTTATCACCCCCACACTCTAACCCACACTCTAACCCACACTCTAACCCACACTCTAACCCACACTCTAACCCACACACTAACCCACACTCTAACCCACACTCTAACCCACACTCTAACCCACACTCTAACCCACACACTAACCCCCACACTAACCCACACTCTAACCCACACACTAACCCACACTCTAACCCACACTCTAACCCACACACTAACCCACACACTAACCCACACTCTAACCCACACTCTAACCCACACTCTAACCCACACACTAACCCACACTCTAACCCACACTCTAACCCACACTCTAACCCACACTCTAAACCCCACACTAACCCACACTCTAAACCCCACACTAACCCACACTCTAACCCACACTCTAACCCACACTCTAACCCACACACTAACCCACACTCTAACCCACACACTAACCCACACTCTAACCCACACTCTAAACCCCACTCTAACCCACACTCTAATCCCCACTCTAACCCACACTCTAACCCACACTCTAACCCACACTCTAAACCCACACTCTAAACCCCACTCTAACCCACACTCTAAACCCACACTCTAAACCCACACTCTAAACCCACACTCTAACCCACACTCTAACCCACACTCTAACCCACACTCTAAACCCCACACTAACCCACACTCTAACCCACACACTAACCCACACACTAACCCACACTCTAACCCACACTCTAACCCACACTCTAACCCACACTCTAACCCACACTCTAACCCACACACTAACCCACACTCTAACCCACACTCTAAACCCCACTCTAACCCCCACTCTAACCCACACTCTAACCCACACTCTAACCCACACTCTAAACCCACACTCTAAACCCCACTCTAACCCACACTCTAACCCACACACTAACCCACACTCTAAACCCACACTCTAACCCACACTCTAACCCACACTCTAACCCACACTCTAACCCACACTCTAAACCCCACACTAACCCACACTCTAACCCACACACTAACCCACACTCTAACCCACACACTAACCCACACACTAACCCACACTCTAACCCACACACTAACCCACACTCTAACCCACACACTAACCCACACACTAACCCACACTCTAACCCACACTCTAAACCCCACTCTAACCCACACTCTAACCCACACTCTAACCCACACTCTAAACCCACACTCTAAACCCCACTCTAAACCCACACTCTAAACCCCACTCTAACCCACACTCTAACCCACACTCTAACCCACACACTAACCCACACTCTAAACCCCACACTAACCCACACTCTAACCCACACTCTAACCCACACTCTAACCCACACTCTAAACCCCACTCTAACCCACACTCTAACCCACACTCTAACCCACACTCTAACCCACACTCTAACCCACACTCTAAACCCACACTCTAAACCCCACTCTAACCCACACTCTAAACCCACACTCTAAACCCACACTCTAACCCACACTCTAAACCCACACTCTAACCCACACTCTAACCCACACTCTAACCCACACTCTAAACCCCACACTAACCCACACTCTAACCCACACACTAACCCACACACTAACCCACACTCTAACCCACACTCTAACCCACACTCTAACCCACACTCTAACCCACACTCTAACCCACACACTAACCCACACTCTAACCCACACTCTAACCCACACTCTAACCCACACTCTAACCCACACTCTAACCCACACTCTAACCCACACTCTAACCCACACTCTAAACCCCACTCTAACCCACACTCTAACCCACACACTAACCCACACTCTAAACCCACACTCTAACCCACACTCTAACCCACACTCTAACCCTCACTCTAACCCACACTCTAACCCACACTCTAAACCCCACACTAACCCACACTCTAACCCACACACTAACCCACACTCTAACCCACACTCTAACCCACACTCTAACCCACACACTAACCCACACTCTAACCCACACTCTAACCCACACACTAACCCACACACTAACCCACACTCTAACCCACACTCTAACCCATACTCTAAACCCACACTCTAAACCCCACTCTAACCCACACTCTAACCCACACACTAACCCACACTCTAAACCCACACTCTAACCCACACTCTAACCCACACTCTAACCCACACTCTAACCCACACTCTAAACCCCACACTAACCCACACTCTAACCCACACACTAACCCACACTCTAACCCACACACTAACCCACACACTAACCCACACTCTAAACCCCACACTAACCCACACTCTAACCCACACTCTAACCCACACACTAACCCACACTCTAAACCCACACTCTAACCCACACTCTAAACCCCACTCTAAACCCACACTCTAAACCCCACTCTAACCCACACTCTAACCCACACTCTAACCCACACTCTAACCCACACACTAACCCACACTCTAAACCCCACACTAACCCACACTCTAACCCACACTCTAACCCACACTCTAACCCACACTCTAAACCCCACTCTAACCCACACTCTAACCCACACTCTAACCCACACTCTAACCCACACTCTAACCCACACTCTAAACCCACACTCTAAACCCCACTCTAACCCACACTCTAAACCCACACTCTAAACCCACACTCTAACCCACACTCTAAACCCACACTCTAACCCACACTCTAACCCACACTCTAACCCACACTCTAAACCCCACACTAACCCACACTCTAACCCACACACTAACCCACACACTAACCCACACTCTAACCCACACTCTAACCCACACTCTAACCCACACTCTAACCCACACTCTAACCCACACACTAACCCACACTCTAACCCACACTCTAACCCACACTCTAACCCACACTCTAACCCACACTCTAACCCACACTCTAACCCACACTCTAACCCACACTCTAAACCCCACTCTAACCCACACTCTAACCCACACACTAACCCACACTCTAAACCCACACTCTAACCCACACTCTAACCCACACTCTAACCCTCACTCTAACCCACACTCTAACCCACACTCTAAACCCCACACTAACCCACACTCTAACCCACACACTAACCCACACTCTAACCCACACTCTAACCCACACTCTAACCCACACACTAACCCACACTCTAACCCACACTCTAACCCACACACTAACCCACACACTAACCCACACTCTAACCCACACTCTAAACCCCACTCTAACCCACACTCTAACCCACACTCTAACCCACACTCTAACCCACACTCTAACCCACACTCTAAACCCCACTCTAAACCCACACTCTAAACCCCACTCTAACCCACACTCTAAACCACACTCTAAACCCACACTCTAACCCACACTCTAACCCACACACTAACCCACACTCTAACCCACACTCTAAACCCCACACTAACCCACACTCTAACCCACACTCTAACCCACACTCTAACCCACACACTAACCCACACTCTAACCCACACACTAACCCACACACTAACCCACACACTAACCCACACTCTAACCCACACACTAACCCACACTCTAACCCACACACTAACCCACACACTAACCCACACACTAACCCACACTCTAACCCACACTCTAACCCACACTCTAACCCACACTCTAACCCACACTCTAACCCACACTCTAACCCACACACTAACCCACACACTAACCCACACTCTAACCCACACTCTAACCCACACTCTAACCCACACTCTAACCCACACTCTAACCCACACACTAACCCACACACTAACCCACACTCTAACCCACACTCTAACCCACACACTAACCCACACACTAACCCACACTCTAACCCACACTCTAACCCACACACTAACCCACACACTAACCCACACTCTAACCCACACTCTAACCCACACTCTAACCCACACTCTAACCCACACACTAACCCACACACTAACCCACACACTAACCCACACTCTAACCCACACTCTAACCCACACACTAACCCACACTCTAACCCACACTCTAACCCACACTCTAACCCTACCAACCACCGCCACATTCTTTTTGAGAGAAATTTGTAAATATTTTAAAACACACAAATGTAAATATAATAACATTGCAAATTACACAAACCTTTTCAAAAAGCAAAACCAATGTTAACTATAATTAAGTAATAATAAAATGAGTGTAAATGACTTCACTTTTCCCTTAGGCTTCACCAAAACAAACAAACAAACTAGCAGTAAAAGTAAAAGTGTAGTAGCAGTAAATATACCATCTAAAACTGAACCTGTAATAAATATGTCAGTAAATATATATGAAGGAATATGGAGATTTAAAACAGTAAACACATTTAACAGAACATGTCCCATTTATTTATTTATTTACTTTTTAGTTAATGACTTTATAAACTTTCTTAAACCATGGACTCATTGTCTCATTTCCTGAACCTATTTGTGGACTCACCAACTGACCAAAGATGGCACCAAATCCCCATATGGGCCCGTTATGACCAATTCATTTGGGTTTATTAACAATCGTGTGAAACACACAAGTATCTCTACAGCCTGGAGCGCTTTCAGGCGTTACAGGGCGCATTCTGGCACGCGGTGCTAGAACGCGTGATATAACAAACAACGCGCGGCTATGTGAACACTTTGGCTTTGCCATCGGGGCGCTGCCTGGGCCGAAGCAAGTAAGACAAAAAAAAAAAAAGACAGGGGAAGGATTAAAAAATAGGACGATCATATTCTGGTGCCCCATAGAGGATTGCACCCTGGTCTGTCACCCAGCCTGCCTATAGCTACAACCGGGTCTGCACTCGCCACCAGCCAAAGTGGATAGTTATTTTGGTTTTTTTACCCGCCAAAATGGATTTTCACATCACCACGGTAACGCTTGGTGAGCCATCACCACGGTAACGCTGGGTGAGCCATCACCACGGTAACGCTGGGTGAGCCATCACCACGGTAACGCTGGGTGAGCCATCACCACGGTAACGCTGGGTGAGCCATCACCACGGTAACGCTGGGTGAGCCATCACCACGGTAACGCTGGGTGAGCCATCACCACGGTAACGCTGGGTGAGCCATCACCACGGTAACGCTGGGTGAGCCATCACCACGGTAACGCTGGGTGAGCCGTCACCACGGTAACGCTGGGTGAGCCGTCACCACGGTAACGCTGGGTGAGCCATCACCATGGTAACGCTGGGTGAGCCATCACCATGGTAACGCTGGGTGAGCCATCACCATGGTAACGCTGGGTGAGCCGTCACCATGGTAACGCTGGGTGAGCAGTCAGATTCCAACAGGACAAAAGTGGAAAAGTGGTTTTAGTGGAATGACACGTCTAAAACTTGAGTTTTCTTTATCACTAACACACATGTGGGAACATTTCATTAGTTTAATTCCAGAAGCTGACCAAAAATTAACTAAAATGACCAAAAATGAACAAAATATTCAGTAAAATTTCATATTTTCAGCCCAGACTTATCTTGGAAACTTGATCCAACCATTAATTAAGACTTTTCTAAACTAAAATGACCAAAAATGAACAAAATATTCAGTAAAATGAACAAAAATTAACAAAAGGGGTTAAATGAAAAGTCAAATATCACATTTTCAGCTCAGACTGATCTCCAACCATCATTTCAGACTTTTCTTTTTCTTCAGAATCAGAAAGAGTTTTATTGCCATTGTTCATATAATACACATGTAGTATACAACTAGGAATTTGTCTGGGAGTAACGCTGCAACATTCAACATATAGTATATCAATAAAATAAGAAGAGAAAAAAAAATTATACATATACATATATATATATATATATATATATATATATATATATATATATATATATAATAAGCATGCACCAAAATAGAATAAGATAGAAATAATATAGTAAAAATATGTAATGTGCAATTCTGTGGGGGCAATGTGTTTCTTTATCACTAACACACATGTAGGAACATTTTTTCCAGAAGCTTCTGACTGTAGACCAGTGTTATTAACTGAAATGACCCTGCAATGGATTTTAAAGAAATTAACAAACCAAAAGCATTAGTGTTTGTAACAGGCTCCAGTTCAATATGGAAGAGTGAAGCAGCTGCATTAACCCCCACCGTAAAGACACTGGGTTACTAATGTTTATACAGCACTTCCCTACTGAGCTACATTTACACACACATGAATTATTAATATGTTCCATTATGGACTGATGCTCTGACAGAAAAGCCCTCCAGAGAGCCCATCTGTCATCCTCACTTTTCACTTTTACCCCCAGAGAAGCGCTAAGACGAGAAAAGAAGCATAACAATAACCAAAGAATGAAAGAAAACAAAAGTTAATAATAGATGACACAATCATTTAACAGAGTGCTGCGTAAAGTAACTAACAGAAGAAATATTCCACTAGAAAGAAGGTGTTAAAGATGACCAGAAATAAAGAAAATAATACTCAAGAAAATTTAAAAAAAAGTTACCTATATAATCCACAAAATGGAGCAAAACAAACAGCAAATGTGTAGAATAAGAACATACTTATACAAAAATGACCAAAATATTCAGTACAATTACCAAAAATGACCAAAATATTAAATAAAATTAACAAAAATGACCAAAATATTCAGTAAAATGATCAAAATAACCAGTAAAATGAACAGTAAAATTCCCAGTCACTAAGCACAATCAGAATTAATCCATATATATATATATATATATATATACATACATATATAAAACCACTGTGGTTATTGTTAAAAACTTAAAGTGTCATAGTCCAGATTGGTGGTGTTACCATAGATCAACAATAGGAGGTAGATTTATGACAGACTGTCTGTTACTGAACACAACCAACCACACACACACACACACACACACACACACACACACACACACACACACTTTGAACTGAACCATACAGCTGCACAATATTAGATTTTTTTAACCCTGCCATATATATATAGAAAATATATCCCATATCATATCCCAGTATATATATACTGGGATATGAAAAACTACTGAGGGTTAGGGTGGTACAGAATAAAGTGGTGGTAAAGAATAAAAGAATAAAAGAATACAAATAAATACATTAAAAGAAAAGCAAAAATTAAATACAAATGAATGAATAAAATAAAAACCTAGAAAAGACAAATGAATAAAAAATATACAAAATAAATGAACCAAAAAAACATTTAAAAGATAAAATAAATAAATAAATAAGACAGGTACATGAATAACGATGAATGAATAACATAAATTAAAAATAAATAAAAACAAATGAAAAGGACAAATACAATATAATAAGAATGAATTAATAAAAATAAATACATTAAAAAATTCAAAGTAAAAGAAAAAAGAAATTAATAAA
>CM035801.1:2043434-2048434 GCA_020466265.1 Siphamia tubifer
CTTTCCCAACTTCTACTGCACGTGTTGCAGCCATGAAATTCTAAGTTAATTATTATTTGGCAAAAAACAATAAAGTTTATCAGTTTGAACATTAAATATGTTGTCTTTGTAGTGTATTCAATTGAATATAGTTTGAAAAGGATTTTAAAATCATTGTATTTTGTTTTTATTTATATTTTACACAATTTCCCAACTTCAACCAAATCCGGTTTGTATGTATATATATATATATATATATATATATATATATATATATATATATATATACATACATATTTGTGTGTGTGTGTGTAAATAGTCGTACCTTATGCAGACAGGTGTCCACCACTGCGTTACACACCTTCTCCAGGTCGTCACACACCAGTAGTCGTGAGCGGACAAACTCGCACAGCTCCTCATTGGACATCACGTCCCAGATGCCATCACACGCCAGCACCACAAACTCGTCTCCTTCCGCCGCCCGCTCCAAAACGCAGACCTCGGGCTCGGGGCTCACCAGCTGCTCCGTGGGGCCCTTACCGTCCACGCATTTGTAGTCGTAGTCCCCCAGGGCGCGGGACACGGCCAGCGAACCGTTGACCCTCTGGATCATGACCGAGCCGCCGGCGTTCTGTATGCGCTCCTTTTCGCGCGGGTTGCAGGGCTTGTGGTCCTGGGTGGAGAAGCCCACCTTGGCATCTCGACTCAGCACGGCCCGCGAGTCACCGCAGTTAATGAAGTAGAGGTGGGCGGGGCTGAGCAACACGCACACGGCTGTGGAGCCACTGCGGTCCAGGCCCTGCCGGAGGTCCGAGAAGTTGCGCATGAACTCGTCAATTTTCAGGAAGCCAGAGCGGATGCCGTCCTTCACGCCTTCCACGGAGCAGGGGCCCGAGCCAAAGTCAGCCCCTCCCGACAGGATGTGTTCCAGCAGGTGGCCGGAGCAGTAGTTGGCCACCCGTGAGCCGGCGTGGCCGTCGTACACGGCGAAAAAGGACCAGTCGGCCAGTCCGTGGGGTAGGCCCACCACGGCCGTGTGCGCGTCCTCCATCTCCACCCGCCAGCCCTGCATGGAGCTGAGGCCGTAGCGCAGCCCGTTGCCCTCGCCGTGGGCACTGTGCTTCTCCGTCTTGGGTTTGTCCAGGAATGCACCCATTGCTGCCTATAGCTGCCAAAACCACAAACACACAAACACATGTTAGGGATGAACCATTTGAAGAATCAAATGTAAATACAACTTCTGGAACAGGCAGGGTACAGGTTTTTTCAGGGACCTCTTTGTTGATGACACATTAGAACCTGGACATCCCTCATACTCACCTTTTCAGATAGTTACAAGCATGAAGCTTTGCTAACCGATATTTCAGTACATTCCCAAACCTCCCATTCCCCCTTTAGCGGGCTGTTTACAGAGACACCTGAAAGGCCACGCTTCCAAGGTTTACAAGGAGGGATGGTGACATTTAGAAAACATCTTGGTTGAACATTGAGCCTCATTCATCGTTCTAAGTCGATCACCCAGAAAAGAAAACCGTTGCTTTGTCGCTCACACACTCACACTGCGAAGTGTTCACTTATCTTTTTAAACACTGTGAGGTGGAGCAGTGTTCTGTTAAAAACTGATTTTAAATCATCACACAGAGAAAACATTACATGTTCCAGTAAATTCTGCTGCTAAATATGGTGTAAAAAAAAACCTAATGATGTCCACCAGCCTGAGTCAGTACTGAACAAACTGCTCCAGGGTTAGGGGTCAAAGGTCAGTACTGAACAAACTGCTCCAGGGTTAGCGGTCAAAGGTCAGTACTGAACAAACTGCTCCAGGGTTAGCGGTCAAAGGTCAGTACTGAACAAACTGCTCCAGGGTTAGGGGTCAAAGGTCAGTACTGAACAAACTGCTCCAGGGTTAGGGGTCAAAGGTCAGTACTGAACAAACTGCTCCAGGGTTAGGGGTCAAAGGTCAGTACTGAACAAACTGCTCCAGGGTTAGGGGTCAAAGGTCAGTACTGAACAAACTGCTCCAGGGTTAGCGGTCAAAGGTCAGTACTGAACAAACTGCTCCAGGGTTAGGGGTCAAAGGTCAGTACTGAACAAACTGCTCCAGGGTTAGGGGTCAAAGGTCAGTACTGAACAAACTGCTCCAGGGTTAGGGGTCAAAGGTCAGTACTGAACAAACTGCTCCAGGGTTAGGGGTCAAAGGTCAGTACTGAACAAACTGCTTTAGTCGTAGTCCAGCTGTCATGTCATTGTCAGTAGGTCTGTCAGATGGATAACACAAGTCATCCACCACACTGTCAGGTTGTCATGGTAACAACTTGTCCCTGTCTCTAGCTGCTCTAGAAGTTCTATGACTGCATGTGTTGTAAACTGGTGTTAAATATTCGTAGCACACAGATTAAGTCAGCTCTTGTATTCTACTGTTAATGTTCAAATTCATCACTTCTAAACATATTTTACAGACAGACCCCAAAGCCTCCTCTTTATAACCTACACCAGGGGTTCTCCAACTTTTTTGGCCCAGGTCCCCCTTGGAGGGGTGAAATTTTTCCATGTCCCCCCTCATCCTCGCGATACTGAAAATGATAAAAAACCACTTCAACAATGATTATTATGAAACAATGATAACCTTTTTTAATAGTGCTTTTGTGCAAACCAGCCACATTTTCAGGTATTATAATATAAATGAACACTTCAGAAACAACAATTTTAAATAATTTTAAAATAATAAACGGAACAAAAGACACACAAAACCGTGTGTGTGTGTGTGTGAGACAGACAGACAGACAGACAGACAGACAGACAGACAGACAGACAGACAGAGACTTAATGAGAGGGATGATCTTGTCAAACTCAATATAACTATCAATGTACTTTCTCTTTTTAGGGTTAGGGCGTTTGTTTTTGTCATTGTCATTTTCATTGTCATTTCTTTTACCACTTCTTGAGGAACTTGGCGGACACAAAAATCGATCCAAGTTCGCTGCAGGGTGGCTAAAAATAGCCTGTGACTCGCTCCGTCTCAATTTAGTCAAGCTGGCGTCAAACAGCGCTGTTACTTCCGCCCGCTCGCTACAAAATAAAACTTCCGCATTTCAAAATAAAACAGCAAAAAAAACAAAAAAAACAAAACAAAAACAAAACCGTGAATAATTTCGCGTACCCCCTGGACATGTGCCACGTCCCCCTAGGGGTCCGCGGACCCCAGTTTGAGAACTGTGGCTCTACACTATAATGATAAAGACTTTGTGCAGTGGAACGACTGATGCAGGATGTTTGTTTATGACCAGACACCATTGATGCGTCGACCGTCGGTTCACATCCCTATTTACAATATAATTCAACAGATCAACCCCCACCATTAACCCAGAGGAAAACAGCGTAAAGACCTTTGTATTGACATCCCAGACTGTGCCTGTGATGAAGCTGTTAGACATACTCATCATCCATCTGTGCCCGTCACCGTTTGATTCAATTCTAAATCTTTTATGGTTTATACTTTACCAAAACCCATCTTTCAAAAATATTTCTAACCTGTGATTCCAGCTACAGTAGATATCACCAGTCCTCAGCAACCATGGGACACATGTTCTGGTCAGGTTATCCACTCTCTAACTTTTGGACATCAATATCTGAGTTATATACAGAAATCTGACAAAAATAAAATAGAACCTAAAACATACATAACAATATTTGGAGTTCCTCCAGAGGAATAGAACCTTAACCCTTTGTTGGTCAGTTTGGTAGGGGTACCTTTGAACCCTCATATGTAAATCTAAATTGAAGTCTTTTGACACCAAACTCCTTGGACAGTCTTCCCCTTTTGTAAGAAACAAGTAATGAACAAAAACACCACCACTGTCAATGATATATTCAGCTCATGCTAGTATACCACCAGGGAAAAAGATGGTAACCGTGACAACACCTCTGATATGATCTGTTTTTTTTCAGATATTTTCATTTTATTAACTTTTACAGAGTCTATTTTACATAAATAATCCTCATCATGCTTCAGAAATACTTTGGTATTCATGTAATATATATTTAAAGGTATCACATTCTGTAGTTATTTATTAATATAGTTGTTCTACATTGTTATTGAATTCATTGTGTGTTGGTTCTATTTATAAAAACGTTCAGATTGTTTTGTTTCCAGTTGTTTTTTCACGGTAGAAAAATGACTGGAGGTGGAACAACACAGTTTACTTCTACTTCCTCATACATGTCCATGACGCGCTGATGAGGCGTCTGTGATTGGCTCAGAATGTGTGAAGGAACACTCCCCCCTCCCCTCTGGCTCTGTGTGTGTTTACCATCCCAGAGTAACATCCAGCTAGGTTTGGTGACGTCACTTGTTTTGAAAACGTGCAGTAAAAAAACAGTCTTTATTTCCACAGAGACACATGAACCAGTTTGATCCAACAGTTTTTTACAGTTTGTGCAGCAGCTACTGTGGCGCCGTCTGCTCTAGTAGATGCTAATGCTAATGCTACTGCAGATTGGCTGTAATGGGGGAGGGGCTTAACCCCAGGTGAGTGGGGCTAAAGTCCCTCTGTCCTCAAATGGACCGTCTTTTTCTGGGTCCCTGGTTCCTGTTGTTGTTTAGTGTGAATGCAGTATGCAGCCAGTGGAGGTGATGAACCACTGTTAAAGGAGCATGTGTTGGTAAGTCTGGGTGAGCCGTCACCATGGTAACGCTGGGTGAGACATCACCATGGTAACACTGGGTGAGACATCACCATGGTAACGCTGGGTGAGCCATCACCATGGTAACGCTGGGTGAGCCACCACCACGGTAACGCTGGGTCAGATTCCAAAAGGACAAAAGTGGAAAAGTGGTTTTAGTGGAATGACTCATTTAAAACATGTTGAACCAAACGGTAGAGATGATAGAAAAGGGTTATGAAATGCTAATGCTAATCACTAATGATACAAACACAAATAGTTAATTCATCTAATTTGAACCAACTCACACATTATGTTGGTAAGATTGGTGAAGGAATAATGGTAGAGATTTAATGGTT
>CM035801.1:2055934-2063434 GCA_020466265.1 Siphamia tubifer
TTGGGTTTTGTGGGTTTTTGTTTTTTGCCTTTTTTTTCACGTTATTTCTTATTTTGTGAATATATATTAGTTTCTGTTGATGTTGCTTATTTTGTTTATTTTTCAGGTTTTTTTTATTTTATTATTTTTCTTTAATTGTGTTCTGTTAGTGTCTTACTTTGTTCATGTTACATATTATTTTGTTGGTTTATTATTCATTTTTGTTCATTTTACTGATCACTTTGACTGTTTTTTGTTCATTGTGTTGCTTATTTTATCTTATTTTATTTTTTACTGTGTCTCAGTCTCAGGAGTTAAAGGGTTAATCATTCTAAAATGGATCTAATAACAAGGCAGCCAATACAACGTTCTAAAATGTATCAAAGGACAAAACATCCCATAATACAAAGTTATGTTATGGTCTGCTCTAAATTAACACAAATGACAGCAGTCATTCAACAATGTTGGTATCTGTGTGTAAGTACTGCACTGTAAATAAATAAACATTTAAAACTAAAACTGACTTGTGCCCCTATTTTTTTTTTATGTGCTCCTAAATTTTTTAACTTAGGGTCACGTGTGCTCCTGGAAAAAAAAGTTAGTGTAGAGCCCTGTCCCAGAGTATCTGTATGATTGCACTTACTCTATGGTCTGGACTTTAATTAAAGTGTCTCCGTGCCTGTCCTGTGTTTTCCTAAAATCGATGACCATGTCTTTTGTTGCAGATGTGTTCAGATGAAGGTTAGATTCCTCACACCACTGCACAAAGTCATCCATGACCGGACCATGAAGGGTCTCCCCCTCTTTCAGCAGGCTGACTATAACTGAGTCGTCAGCATACTTAATAATGGTCCAGTTGTCATGTTTACTCTAACAACTATTTGTTTAAAGGATGTATAGAAGTGGTGACAGGACACAGCCTTGAGGAGAACACTGGGTCGGACAAAACTACATATGTGACCCCCCACCACCAAACCAGGCATAAGTCGCGCTGAGCCGTTCAGAGCTACAGCTAAATTTAGGCTGGAAGGTGATTTCTTATTTGTGTTTACATTTTATCAAAAAACGGTACCTTAACACCTCTATGTTCACTTCCTGTGGTCATTACATTGAAATCCAATCAATAAAGGTGTTTATTGAGTCAATTATTTAAGCGGTGACAAAAGTTCAGGTATTGCTGAGCAAAGACAAAGACGACTTCCACCTCTTTTCGCCGAACAAAACGATCTCCGTTCCGTGGGTAAACACCCAAGTGTTTGGTACGAGGTAAAAGCTTATATTGAATGTTCTGTCCAATGGTGTAAGCCAAATGATTATAATACGTCACACTTCTGTCCTATTATTATAATATATAAAACTTCTGTGACATGTCCATCAGAGTGTCCTTTAACATCTGTCAACAATTTGTGTCAATCGGATACAAATTATTATGCGTTGCTAAGGACTTCCTACCCCAAAACAGTCCAAAACTTTAACGGACAATATCTAAAAATATGCAAATTGTAAAATATGTCCAAATGTGGATATTAAAATGACCATAACTTTGGTTCTACTTGTGATAGAAACATCATTTTTTCACCATCTTAAACCTTAGTTTCCACTCTACCAAGATACACACATAACTCTGTTTGGATTTACACACACTTATGCCTGCTTTACTGGTGGGGGGGGGTCACATATAACCTCACTGTTTGTGATCTGTCTGTTAAAAACTCTAAAAAAATCTGTCTGTCTGTCTGTCTGTGTGTGTGTGTCTGTGTGTCCGTCCATCCGCCCGTCTGTCAGCAGGATTACACAAGAAGTTCTGAACGAATTTTGACGGAACTTTCAGGAATGACAGATAATGGGTCAAGGTCATATTAAAGGTCAACACTATAACACATCAGTGATAATATCTCAGGTGTTTTTTTCTTTCACATGGTCTGACCCTAACCTTTGACCCCTAACCCTAACCTTCAGACATCAGATGGGTCAACACCATCACATCACGTAAATGAAAAATCAAGCCTTGGTGGATGATTACATTTTGGTGGTGATCTGGAACAGAGTCTGGATTCAGGATCACTTTGAAATGTATTCTCCATTTACCACAATTTAAAATTTGATCCAGGATCCAAGATCTCTTCCAGATCACCACCGAAATGTAATCATTTGTTCCTTGTGACACTAACAACACATCCTGAACATTTGATCAAAATCTGTTTAGAACTTTTTGAGTAATCCTGACAGACAGACAGACAGACAGACAGACAGACAGACAGACTCTTCATTTATTCCCACCTTGGTGGGCGTGTCTTCATTCAGAGAGGGGAGGTCTGTCTTGGCGGAGGTCTACGCTCATACAGTGCTTTTCTACTTTTAATATTGTATTCAGAACATAAGACCAAACAGAATAATATATGTGGTTCCCATCACATGGAAAAATTGGGTAGGTAGGTGGGTCATCCATATTTTATTTTATTTACAATTTTATATACCCGTCTTCTAAAAAGAAGCTCCAAAAATTCAGATTTAATATCAGTTATTCTTTCCAGCAGTTAGAAAATCAACACATTGCCTCAGATTTTCCATGTACATGTACATGTATATTTACAGAATGTTTTAAGAGAGCATAAATGAATTTTAGATGACTGAAATACAATAAAATCTGATTTGACATCAACATTTTGTCTTTTATTGATTTTTTTTTCAACAAAAATACAGTTTAAGTACAAATGTAAATTCTATCCACATGTAAATATTATTTTAATGAAATAAAGGCCCCAATATTGAAGGCTTTAGTGGACATATACAGCTATCTATTTACTGTTCAACTTATTTCCTCTTACCATACTGCTGTTTTGTTACTGGCTTCTTCACATTCCTCACAATCTTGACAGAGCGGGAGTACAGTTTTAAATTTAGTTTTTTAGCTCTGGAAGAGCTAGAACGCGTTCTGTAACGCGTGATATAATAAAGACAACGCGTGGCTATGTGAACACTTTGGTTTGCCATAATTAGCTCTTCAGGTCTGTGTGTGTGTCTTATTGTTGCTGCAAGAAGCACTCGCACATGTGCGACTGTTTTGTTTTCCTCGTTCGCACGTTGAAATATTTGCTGCAAATGCGAGTGAAATGGGCGCACTGTAGAGCCCTGAGTAAACATGAATACGGACTAAATACGGAGAAATAAATATAATAATAATATTAATTTATTTTGACAAACTGATAAAATGTTTACATAGTCGGCATTTTCGTCGTAAAAAAATTGGGTCGGTCGGGTGACCGGAACCACACGTATTATTTTGTTTGGCCTAATGACTAACTGTGCAGTGTCATAGTGACATCTTTGATGGTCCACTTTAGATCTAATCAGGGTGAATGTGGTCCCTGAAACAAATTGAGTTTGATACCCCTGCCTTTAAGGTGGGGTGGGACATCTTATTTTGAAGCATTTTTTATCATATTGCTTGAAAACGTTTTCGTGATCCCATAGCACCCACTGAAATAGTATGTTTTAGTCCAGTCTAGAGGCTGGAACCAGAGGAAAACTCTGGCCAATCAATGGACTGATCATCTTTACAATGATTGACAGCTGATACATCCATCAAATATCAATCAACCAATGTTATGGTGAGATTAAAAACAGAACTTTATTTTAGGTTGGTTTCTATTCTTTCTAGGTTATGATGGTACTTTCCTCGTGTCCTCTGCTTTGACTTAAACTTCTCTGACTGTTAATATCCTCAGTCGAATATTTGCATTTCACAAATTGACCCTAGGAGCCAGATTGGACCCTTTGTTGGGCTGGATTTGGCCCCCGGGCCGCATGTTTGTTATCCCTGCCTTAAGGTGTGGTGTGATATTTGACTACACCCTGCCCATTAACATGAGCAGCACAAATGTGAGCTAAAGCCCTCACTGCTCCACTGCAGCTGTTTACTGTTAGTTACCCACGGTAACCAGCCATATGGGTTCCATTTTGTCTGGTCTGCGTTTCTGTTTACAGTGTAGTTCTCTTAGTGACATAAAAGAATGGTGGCATTAGGTTTAGTATGTGGGTGTAGGTGAAGGCAGAGGGACTAACATCTGAAGATACAAACATTTACAGCCACAAAACCACCACAGGGACACCCACTCGTGTGTACAATACATTCATTAAAGCAGCACAGGCTACGGCTGCTAGCCTAGCTGCGCTAGCTCCTTCTAGCCAGGACTCTACAGCGCCACCAATTAGGTCGCACATGTGACCTAATTTCTCAAAAGTGAGACTAAAAATATGTCAGGTCGCACCCGTGTGACCAGCCCTTGGAGAAAATTATTTTCCACATCTCTACAAGTTTCCAGGTGATCAATGACGACAATTGGTAGAGAAACGAGCATAAACAACCATAGAAGAAGAACAACAACAGGTGTAGATTTACTTTTATCACAGATGAGTGAAGAATGTGAGAAAACATCAACAATAGTTAAATTATTTTTACAGAAGCTACAACAGTCGTATATACATATATATATATATATATATATATATATATATATATATATATATATATATATATATATATATATATATATATATATATACAGTGAGAGTAAAAAGTATTTGATCCCTTGCTGATTTTGTTGGTTTGCCCACTAATAAAGACATGATCAATCTATACTTTTAATGGTAGATGTATTCTAACATGAAGAGACAGAATATCAAAACGAAAATCAAGAAAATAACTTGAAGGAATATATATGAATTTATTTGTATTTCATTGAGGGAAATAAGTATTTGATCCTCTAGTATGCATTAGGAGTTCTGGCTTTCACAGACCAGTTACACACTCCCAATCAACTTGTTACCTGAATTGAAGACACCTGTTCTAAATAATCACCTGTATAAAAGACACCTGTTCACAGAATCAGACAATCAGACAGATTCCAAACTCTCCAGCATGGGTAAGACTAAAGAACTCTCTCAGGACCTCAGAGACAGGATTGTTGACCTGCACAAATCTGGAATGGGCTACAAAAACATTAGCAAGATGCTGGGTATTAAAGTAACAACCATTGGTGCAATTGTGAGAAAATTTAAGGAGTATAACATGACCATCAATAGACCTCGGTCTGGTGCTCCACAGAAGATTTCACCTCGTGGGGTGGCAATGATCATGAGGACAGTGAGAAATCGGCCTGCAACCACACAGCGGGAGTTAGTGAATGACCTCAAGGCAGCTGGGACCACAGTCACCAGGAAAACAATTGGCAACACTTTGCGCCGCAATGGATTAAAATCCTGCAGTGCCCGAAAGGTACCCCTGCTTAAGAAGGCACATGTGGTGGCTCGCCTAAAGTATGCCAATGATCACCTCAAAGATGCACAAAGTGATTGGGAGAAGGTTCTGTGGTCAGACGAGACCAAAATTGAACTATTTGGCCTAAACTCTACTCGTCATGTGTGGAGGAAGAAAAATGCTGCCTATGACCCCAGGAACACTGTGCCCACCGTCAAGCATGGTGGTGGAAACATTATGTTTTGGGGGTGTTTCTCTGCCAAAGGCACAGGGCTACTTCACCGCATCAGTGGGAAGATGGATGGAGCCATGTACCGAGCAGTCCTGAGGGACAACCTTCTCCCCTCTGCTAGGAAACTGAAAATGGGCCGTGGCTGGGTCTTCCAACATGACAACGACCCGAAGCATACAGCAAAGGCAACAAAGGACTGGCTCAAGAAGAACCATATTAAGGTCATGGAGTGGCCCAGCCAGTCTCCGGACCTCAATCCAATCGAAAATCTATGGAGAGAGCTGAAGGTCCAAGTTGCCAAGCGACAGCCCACCAACCTTAATGATTTAGAGAGGATCTGCAAAGAAGAGTGGGCCAAAATTCCCCCTGATATGTGTGCTCACCTTGTGGTTAACTACAACTAGCGTTTGACCGCTGTGCTTGCAAACAAAGGCTTTGCCACCAAGTATTAAGTGCTTTCGGATAGAGGGATCAAATACTTATTTCCCTCAATGAAATACAAATAAATTCATATATATTCCTTCAAGTTATTTTCTTGATTTTCGTTTTGATATTCTGTCTCTTCATGTTAGAATACATCTACCATTAAAAGTATAGATTGATCATGTCTTTATTAGTGGGCAAACCAACAAAATCAGCAAGGGATCAAATACTTTTTACTCTCACTGTATATATATATATATATATATATATATACACACACACACATATACAGTGCCCTCCATAATTATTGGCACCGCTGGTTAAGGTGTGTTTTTTAGCTTCTAATAGAATGCTGGGGGAAGTACAGACACTGAGTTCTTCCTTCTCTTTCTCTTCCTCACACCTGTTTCTGTAATTTTTATAACATATCTTTCATACTAAGTCTGTTCATGACTAGTCACCTGGTGTCCCCTTTCCCCCCTCCCCCCCTGGGGGGAGTGGTGGCTCTCCTGACAGTGTCTGCACGGGAGCCATGGACGACAGGATCTGGAGTATCTCGCCTGTGCTGACCTGTGACCCCGGACCACCGCCCCTGCCTGTCTGGACCAGCCCCCCCTTCCTGCTTTTTACATGGACGTTCATCTATAGCCTGTCCGTCCATGGGAGTGGATCTCTCCTTCAATGTGGTTCTCCTCAAGATTTCTTCTTTTTCCCACTGGGTTTGGAAGTTTTTTCTTGCCGAGAAGGAGGGTCTAAGGACAGGGGATGCCTGGGACTTTTTCATGTATTTCTGTAGCTTGATTATGTTTTTGTAAAGCCCTCTGAGACGACTTTGTTGTGATTTAGGGCTTTATAAATAAAATTGAATTGAATTGAATTAATAATATGAGACTTTAATGGAAAAAAAGAGAAAAATCAAACCTTCAATACAAGTGCATTTATTCAGTGGGATAAAAAATCCCACATAAAGAAATAATTATTTGACATCAAATAATGTGTGTCACAATTATTAGCACCCCTTTGTACAACCCCCTTTTGCCAACAAAACAGCACCTAATCTTCTCCTATAATGTTTCACAAGATGAGAACAGACACAAAGATGGATCTTCAGCCGTTCCTCTTTGCAGAATCTCTCTAAATCCTCCACAGACCTGGGTCCTCTCCTCTGGACGCTCCTCTTCAGCTCACCCCACAGGTTCTCAATGGGGTTGAGGTCTGGGGACTGAGATGGCCATGGGAGGAGCTTGATGTTGTATGTGGTGAACCATTTCTGTGTAGATTTGGCCATATGTTTAGGGTCATTGTCTTGCTCAAAGACCCAGTGACGACCCATCTGCAGCTTTGGGGCAGAGGGCGACAGATTTGGATTTAAAATGTCCTGGTCTTTCAAAGCATTCATGATGCCATGCACCCTAACAAGGTTCCCAGGGCCTTTGGAAGCCAAACAGCCCCACAGCATCACTGACCCCACACCCATTAACGTGGCACGCCAGACCCGTGTTTGTTGCCAAAAAGCTCAATCTTGGTCTCATCTGACCAAAGCACACGGTCCCAGTTGAAGCCCCAATACCGCTTGGCGAACTCCAGACGTTTGTGTTTATGATTG
>CM035801.1:2065934-2070934 GCA_020466265.1 Siphamia tubifer
TTTTTTACTTTAGTAAAGCAGTTGAATCAGTACTTGTACTTTTACCAGAGTATTTCTTTCAGAGCAGTAGCTGTACTTGTACTGCAGTACAGAATGTCAGTACTTTTACCTCTGCCAGTGGCTGGTTGGTTGTCTCAGGGTTAAAGGTCACTGCTGTGCCTAGACCTTTGGTGACCTCCAGACACAACGGCTATAAGAGCACACGCTGGTGTGTGTGTCACTGCACACAACAACACAACAACACACAACAACACAACACAACACACAACAACACAACAACACACAACAACACAACACAAAACAACACAACACACAACAACACAACAACACACAACAACACAACACACAACAACACAACAACACACAACAACACAACACAAAACAACACAACAACACACAACAACACAACACAACAACACAACAACACACAACAACACAACAACACAACACACAACAACACAACAACACACAACAACACAACACAACACACAACAACACACAACAACACAACACAACAACACAACACACAACAACACACAACAACACAACACAACAACACAACACACAACAACACAACACACAACAACAACACAACAACACACAACAACACACAACAACACAACACACAACAACACAACAACACAACAACACACAACAACACAACACACAACAACACAACAACAACACAACAACACAACACACAACACACAACAACACAACACTTTGACTTCAGCTCAACTAAAAAAAGAAATGACGCACCAAAACACAACGCCACCACCGCCCAGGATACGACACTGGGAGGAAACTGGTCCCTTCTGACCAGAGGTGGTGAGAGTACACTGAAAAAAGTCAAACATTCAATCTACTTCAAAATTATTCTTCAATTTGGACATCTTCTCTCATAGTTTGGACATCTTCTCTCATAGTTTGGACATCTTCTCTCATAGTTTGGACATCTTCTCTCATAGTTTGGACATCTTCTCTCATAGTTTGGACATCTTCTCTCGTAGTTTGGACATCTTCTCTCATAGTTTGGACATCTTCTCTCGTAGTTTGGACATCTTCTCTCGTAGTTTGGACATCTTCTCTCGTAGTTTGGACATCTTCTCTCGTAGTTTGGACATCTTCTCTCATAGTTTGGACATCTTCTCTCATAGTTTGGACATCTTCTCTCATAGTTTGGACATCTTCTCTCATAGTTTGGACATCTTCTCTCATAGTTTGGACATCTTCTCTCATAGTTTGGACATCTTCTCTCGTAGTTTGGACATCTTCTCTCATAGTTTGGACATCTTCTCTCGTAGTTTGGACATCTTCTCTCGTAGTTTGGACATCTTCTCTCGTAGTTTGGACATCTTCTCTCGTAGTTTGGACATCTTCTCTCATAGTTTGGACATCTTCTCTCGTAGTTTGGACATCTTCTCTCATAGTTTGGACATCTTCTCTCATAGTTTGGACATCTTCTCTCATAGTTTGGACATCTTCTCTCATAGTTTGGACATCTTCTCTCATAGTTTGGACATCTTCTCTCATAGTTTGGACATTTTCTCTCATAGTTTGGACATCTTCTCTCATAGTTTGGACATCTTCTCTCATAGTTTGGACATCTTCTCTCATAGTTTGGACATCTTCTCTCATAGTTTGGACATCTTCTCTCATAGTTTGGACATTTTCTCTCATAGTTTGGACATCTCTCATAGTTTGGACATTTTCTCTCATAGTTTGGACATTTTCTCTCATAGTTTGGACATCTTCTCATAGTTTGGACATTTTCTCTCATAGTTTGGACATCTCTCATAGTTTGGACATTTTCTCTCATAGTTTGGACATTTTCTCTCATAGTTTGGACATTTTCTCTCATAGTTTGGACATTTTCTCTCATAGTTTGGACATCTTCTCTCATAGTTTGGACATCTTCTCTCATAGTTTGGACATCTTCTCTCATAGTTTGGACATCTTCTCTCATAGTTTGGACATTTTCTCTCATAGTTTGGACATTTTCTCTCATAGTTTGGACATTTTCTCTCATAGTTTGGACATCTTCTCTCATAGTTTGGACATCTTCTCTCATAGTTTGGACATCTTCTCTCATAGTTTGGACATTTTCTCTCATAGTTTGGACATCTTCTCTCATAGTTTGGACATCTTCTCTCGTAGTTTGGACATCTTCTCTCGTAGTTTGGACATCTTCTCTCGTAGTTTGGACATCTTCTCTCATAGTTTGGACATCTTCTCTCATAGTTTGGACATCTTCTCTCATAGTTTGGACATCTTCTCTCATAGTTTGGACATTTTCTCTCATAGTTTGGACATTTTCTCTCATAGTTTGGACATCTTCTCTCATAGTTTGGACATCTTCTCTCATAGTTTGGACATCTTCTCTCATAGTTTGGACATCTTCTCTCATAGTTTGGACATCTTCTCTCATAGTTTGGACATTTTCTCTCATAGTTTGGACATCTCTCATAGTTTGGACATTTTCTCTCATAGTTTGGACATTTTCTCTCATAGTTTGGACATCTTCTCATAGTTTGGACATTTTCTCTCATAGTTTGGACATCTTCTCTCATAGTTTGGACATTTTCTCTCATAGTTTGGACATTTTCTCTCATAGTTTGGACATTTTCTCTCATAGTTTGGACATTTTCTCTCATAGTTTGGACATTTTCTCTCATAGTTTGGACATCTTCTCTCATAGTTTGGACATCTTCTCTCATAGTTTGGACATTTTCTCTCATAGTTTGGACATTTTCTCTCATAGTTTGGACATTTTCTCTCATAGTTTGGACATCTTCTCTCCACACAAAAGTGTAGTTGAGTGAACCACAGCGTTAGGTTTCTTTTATTTTAATGTAGATGTTTTTCAGTTGATTGAATGTTTGACTTTTTTCGGCTGTTTTTCGGTGTCAGTCGCCAGCTTGCATCTGCTCCTCGGTCCGTTACACACCGACTGCTGACTCAGATAAGATTATCAGCTCATGAACACGTCCTGTATCTAGCGATGGCGGGGCACCGGCCTGACACCTCTGGTCACCTTTGCACATTATGACCATGTGATACGGTAGAAAAGGCGAGTGTGACAGCTGCAGCAGATAAACATCTGAATGGAACACAAACACTGACACATCTGTGCAATAAAAGCAGAGTGTGAACACAAGTAAACCACCAGGACCCCAGACTGTACACTAAACCAACAGCCAGTCACCGTAGACCCCAGACTGTACACTAAACCAACAGCCAGTCACCGTAGACCCCAGACTGTACACTAAACCAACAGCCCGTCACCGTAGACCCCAGACTGTACACTAAACCAACAGCCAGTCACCGTAGACCCCAGACTGTACACTAAACCAACAGCCAGTCACCGTAGACCCCAGACTGTACACTAAACCAACAGCCCGTCACCGTAGACCCCAGACTGTACACTAAACCAACAGCCAGTCACCGTAGACCCCAGACTGTACACTAAACCAACAGCCAGTCACCGTAGACCCCAGACTGTACACTAAACCAACAGCCCGTCACCGTAGACCCCAGACTGTACACTAAACCAACAGCCCGTCACCGTAGACCCCAGACTGTACACTAAACCAACAGCCCGTCACCGTAGACCCCAGACTGTACACTAAACCAACAGCCCGTCACCGTAGACCCCAGACTGTACACTAAACCAACAGCCCGTCACCGTAGACCCCAGACTGTACACTAAACCAACAGCCCGTCACCGTAGACCCCAGACTGTACACTAAACCAACAGCCCGTCACCGTAGACCCCAGACTGTACACTAAACCAACAGCCCGTCACCGTAGACCCCAGACTGTACACTAAACCAACAGCCCGTCACCGTAGACCCCAGACTGTACACTAAACCAACAGCCAGTCACCGTAGACCCCAGACTGTACACTAAACCAACAGCCCGTCACCGTAGACCCCAGACTGTACACTAAACCAACAGCCCGTCACCGTAGACCCCAGACCAATGATGCACATCTGAAAGGTTCCAGTGTTTTCCATGAATATGTGGAGTGTTTACTGCTCCTTCTTCAGGACAAATAAACAACCACCATAACTTCTTAAGACTGTTAAACAAACACTTTAAAAATAGACAATGTCCAATTACATGTGGAAGTGGTATTTCTAATAATCATTTGTCTACCTTGAATATTTTCTTCATTTTTGTTCATTTTATTGATTATTTTGATAATTTTATTAAGTATTTGGTCATTTTACTTATTATTTTGGTCATCTGATTATTTTTGGTAAATTTTACTGAATATTTTGGTCATTTTACTTCATTTTACTCAATATTTGGGTAATTTTACTGAGTATTTGTTTAATTTTTGGTAGGTTCTTGAATCAAACTAATGAAATGTTAGTGATAAAGAAAACTCAAGTCTTAAATGATGGTTGGATCAAGTTTACAAGTTCAGTCTGAACTGAAAATGTGAAAAGGTTAAAATGAAGAGAAATGGTTTTAGTCCAAAGGTGTCAGATCTAACAGATCTAACAGATCTAACAGATCTAACAGATCTACTTCCAAACACTGTCTGCACATTATGATCCATTGACTTTCCAGGTCATTTCTAGTAGAATATTAATAATCCATGTAGATAAAGCATCATGTGGAATAACACAGCATCATATATATTTAAAAACATTAACTAACCAACACTAACTTTATTCAAATAAATGACCACACAATCCAAACAAATGCACAACACATTCTTGTGCAGGAAGATATACGATCAGACGTCACGTCATGTCACGTTGCATCTTGGGTAATGTCAGCACAAGTAGGAAGCTCATGAGTCATACTCTGTCAAACATTTCTGCTGAATCTACAGTAGTATGAATGTGGAAAATGTCCTCCTGCCAGTGGAAACACACTCTATACTTAACTAGTATTCACACAATGTCTAATCTCACTCCTATTTTGTTCCAATCTCCAGTTTCTATGACAACCTGTTCTTGAATTAGAGCCAATAATGTGATGTTGAC
>CM035801.1:2075934-2090934 GCA_020466265.1 Siphamia tubifer
TACAAGTTCTATTACTTCACTTCAGCTTTGGGTTTAGTTTATATTAAGGATCGACGGATCCAGGTTTTTCAATGACCAATGCCAATACCGATTCTTTTCCATCACTCTTGGCTGATGGCCAATATGTTCTGCCAATTTCCTTAAGCCAATATTTGGGGCTGATATGGGTAAAAAAAAATTTATAAAATCATAGAACAAATATTCCAGGTCTCAAGTTAAAAATAAACATTTGACAGTAACAAATAAAATATAAAAAAAAGTTCAGGTAGAACATTTAAACAACCTGTAAAACATAAAATACTTAATTATATTTAAATCAATTATAAACCAGTAATATTGTGCACATTATACTTTCTATATTTTAGGAGAGTTAAATTTAATACTGTGAAATTTAGTATTGGACAGTGTGCACTGTGTACACTGTAACTTTAATGTATGTTCTACAGGTTGTTTTAAAGCACCAAGACACTTTATTCTTCGCAAAAAATAGATACCGTAATTTCCGGACTATAGAGCGCACCTGATTATAAGCCGCACCCACCACATTTTAAGAGGAAAACCAATTTTGTACATACACAAGCCGCACCTGTATATAAGCCGCATGTGCCCACATTAAAACATGTAACACAAACACAAAATTAACCCAAACCTGACTTCAAGTCCCGCCAATGAAACTAAATGTCCTTCATTAAAGTCCACAGTCCAAAAATCACAGCCGGCAAAATGAAGGGAAAATGATACTTAAGGTTTGATGCAGACCTGCAGAGTCCGGGTCCCGTTGAAAGTAATCCAAGGAAAAAAAAGTGTATATTTCCAAAGGTAAGGGAGGGAAAAATATATATCCACTATTGTCCGCCGCGTCCACAAACAGGTGGCTGGTCGCCGCCTCGCCTCATCTATCGCAGAGTCAGCGATAACTTTAATCTTTGGCAGAGAGTTCAGGTCAAACTCCTCCGTGCCAACGTGCAAAAATAATCCACAGGGTCTGGTCGAGCCTCTGTCTTCTCTCACACACCGCCGCGGGTTTTTCTTTAAGCAACTTTTTACCCCCTCTTCACCTTTTTTTTGTCTGTCCTTCACCTTTACTGGTCCTACTTAAACCCGTCACTCCGCGTTTGTTCCGCCCCTCCTTTTTCATTCAGTCTTCCTCGACGCATATATTCCACCGCTCTAAATCTTACCTTTTCTACTCGAGCGCCGCTGGCGGCCGTTAGGAAAATTACATAAATTGGCCGCATCACTGAATAAGCCGCAAGGTTGAAAGTTTGGGAAAAAAGTAGCGGCTTATAGTCCGGAATTTACGGTATTTTTATTTTGGACATTACTTGATTATTAGTGGGTCAAAGGTCATACAATGCACAATTCTTGATAGATTTTTCTCTTGCCTTTTGTATTGCTGTTTACACTTTCATTATTTTAGGGGAGCCGTTTTCACTTCGAAATTCAGTAAAAAAAAAGGTAAAAAAAATAAAATAACTAACCTAAAATATGGAAAGTGTAAACAGAAATACCACAATGTAAAAAAATTTATTTGAGCAACTGGAAAAGACAGTATGTTGAGCGTTTGTTAGCGAACGCCAACACTGTGAGTAAAGTATGAGGTTTAAAAGGAAACAAACTTTGTGTCATAACCACAGATACTTGGTGAGATGAACAAAAAGTCCAGTCATCAGATGGAACACTGGAGGTATGTTAACATGTTAGCCTCACGTTAGCTGAGAGGCTAACAGGGCTAACAGCTGAGAGGCTAACTGGGCTAACAGCTGAGAGGCTAACTGAGCTAACAGCTGAGAGGCTAACTGAGCTAACAGCTGAGAGTCTAACTGCACTAACAGCTGAGAGGCTAACTGAGCTAACAGCTGAGAGGCTAACTGAGCTAACAGCTGAGAGGCTAACTGAGCTAACAGCTGAGTCTAACTGAGCCAACAGCTGAGAGGTTAACTGAACTAACAGCTGAGAGGCTAACCGAGCTAACAGCTGAGAGGCTAACCGGGCTAACAGCTGAGAGGCTAACTGGGCTAACAGCTGAGAGGCTAACTGAGCTAACAGCTGAGAGGCTAACTGAGCTAACAGCTGAGAGGCTAACTGAGCTAACAGCTGAGAGGCTAATTGAGCTAACAGCTGAGAGGCTAACTGAGCCAACAGCTGAGAGGCTAACTGAGCCAACAGCTGAGAGGCTAACTGCACTAACAGCTGAGAGGCTAACTGAGCTAACAGCTGAGAGGCTAACTGAGCTAACAGCTGAGAGGCTAACTGAGCTAACAGCTGAGTCTAACTGAGCTAACAGCTGAGAGGTTAACTGACCTAACAGCTGAGAGGCTAACCGAGCTAACAGCTGAGAGGCTAACCGGGCTAACAGCTGAGAGGCTAACCGGGCTAACAGCTGAGAGGCTAACTGAGCTAACAGCTGAGAGGCTAACTGAGCTAACAGCTGAGAGGCTAACTGAGCTAACAGCTGAGAGGCTAATTGAGCTAACAGCTGAGAGGCTAACTGAGCCAACAGCTGAGAGGCTAACTGACCTAACAGCTGAGAGGCTAACTGAGCTAACAGCTGAGAGGCTAATTGAGCTAACAGCTGAGAGGCTAACTGAGCTAACAGCTGAGAGGCTAACCGTGCTAACAGCTGAGAGGCTAACTGAGCTAACAGCTGAGAGGCTAACTGACCTAACAGCTGAGAGGCTAACTGCACTAACAGCTGAGAGGCTAATTGAGCTAACAGCTGAGAGGCTAACTGAGCCAACAGCTGAGAGGCTAACTGACCTAACAGCTGAGAGGCTAATTGAGCTAACAGCTGAGAGGCTAACTGAGCTAACAGCTGAGAGGCTAATTGAGCCAACAGCTGAGAGGCTAACTGACCTAACAGCTGAGAGGCTAATTGAGCTAACAGCTGAGAGGCTAACTGAGCTAACAGCTGTAACCATGTTGTCTTTGAGCACCAATGTGATTGGTGACTGATCTTAAATGATTGTGGACATTGTCATCTTTGTAACGGTGTTTCAGTCTAACATTCCAATTCCAACAACAAGACGAGCGTAAGTACGACAGCGTGAGTTAAAGCCTCAGAGGTTTATTCAGTGACAACACTCGGGTTAAATGAGAAGCACAATAAGAGCATTCGGTTTTTTTCTGACCCACTTAATAATTTAACTTAATAAACTTCCAGGCACATGTATTACATGCACATGACATTCATGTTTCCAAATTAAAATTGTGTGGTTTTCAAACTACATTTGAAAGTCATTAGAGGCTGTGAAAGTATAAACCTTAGCTTTACTCTGTCAGTGGGGGAGGGGTGACGGCAGCCATTGAGGGTCTTCCAGCAATGTGTATGTATGTGTGTGTGTGTGTGTGTGTGTGTGTGTGTGTGTGTGTGTGTGTGAATCATCCGATGCTGATACACTTAAAAAAAAAACTCAAAAATGATCCAGACACATCAGCCAGCCCATGTGTTGGTGGACCCTTGGTTTATGTTTTTAGTAAACGTAAACTGCTGTTAAATGGTCGTAGCACATATATCAACTGATTATTTATTAATAAATACTGTCTTGTATTCTACTGCTAATGTTTACATTAACCCTTGTGCTGTCCTTCACGTCAAAGGGACCCGGTGGTCCACAAATGGACCTTTTCATAGGTACTGTATGGTACCAGTACTTACTACTGAACAGTCCTTGGGGGGTGGTGAGTCTATGGAAGTGAACTTTGGACTCTGGGTCTTTAAGAGGCGATAATAAGACACAGGGTTAAGGATATGCAGTGGACAGGTCAAAGCTTCCTCTTTATAACCTACAGTTTGTGCTGGGGTCAACCATGGGTCAAAGGGCCAATGGTTAACATCCCTAATATGCATGACTAATAATAGAGAAGAAGAGAAGAGCATACCTAACAGCTGGGACTGACCCACTGAAGCACAACCTGATAAAACTACAGTAGGTAAATACATCATTCTCACTCAATAACTGTGACTGATGGATTTATTTCTGCTACTTTAGGTGATGTAAACTATCATTTATTTATGGACACACTTATAGAATCAAATTATGTTGGTGTTCATTCAGCTGCACAAGAAAAACTTGGAAGTTTCAACTTCTCACAGCCTTATATTATTTGACTTTTTCTTATAGCCTTCACTGCATTTCAGTGACATTTACGACACATTTTACTACATAGTGTCTACATTTATTTTACACAAGGGATCCAGTAATACACTACTAATGTACAAAGTTCTCCAGAAATGTCTCAACCTTCCTCCACAGTGAACAATTACACTATCATACAATTATTAATGACTGACAAAAACTACTAATATTATGACCACAACCATTAACAGAGGCCTGCTCACATTTATCACCATAAACACTTTTGGATTTATGGTTTATTTTATTTGTATTCGCAGCTGAAATACTTCAATTACCTCAATATTTAAATCATATTTCTCTTTTGTGTGTTGACTTGTAGATTTGGGAAATATTCTTCCATTTGTTGTTTGTCACATGAATAAAGACTTTAAACCACAAATAACTTATTTCCTTATTTTGATTCAACTTGTCAAGCTAATCACTAAATCACAGTCAGATGTGTTACTTTACACATACATGACCAGGAACTTCTCTTTATCTAATAGTCTACATCACAGGTGTCAAACTTACGGCCCGGGGCCCAAAACTGCCCCATTAAAGGTTCCAATCTGGTCCCTGGGGTGGAATTGTGAAATACAAAAATGACACTGAAAGTATTAACCCTTTAACCCTGAAGCGTCTGCGTTATGAAAGGATGGGTTAGTTTCAATATTCAGAAAAACTACTGTGATTTTACTGAGTTTAGTTCATGGATCAGATATACAAAAATAAACAGGTGTCAAAAAGAAACTAGTAGCCTAGCCACACTAGCTCCTCCTAGCGTCAGTAAATCTAATGTTCTATCATAGTAGCCTAGCCACACTAGCTCCTCCTAGCGTCAGTAAATCTAATGTTCTATCGTAGTAGCCTAGCCACACTAGCTCCTCCTAGCGTCAGTAAATCTAATGTTCTATCATAGTAGCCTAGCCACACTAGCTCCTCCTAGCATCAGTAAATCTAATGTTCTATCGTAGTAGCCTAGCCACGCTAGCTCCTCCTAGCGTCAGTAAATCTAATGTTCTATCGTAGTAGCCTAGCCACACTAGCTCCTCCTAGCATCAGTAAATCTAATGTTCTATTGTAGTAGCCTAGCCACGCTAGCTCCTTCTAGCGTCAGTAAATCTAATGTTCTATCATAGTAGCCTAGCCACGCTAGCTCCTCCTAGCGTCAGTAAATCTAATGTTCTGTCGTAGTAGCCTAGCCACACTAGCTCCTCCTAGCGTCAGTAAATCTAATGTTCTGTCGTAGTAGCCTAGCCACACTAGCTCCTCCTAGCATCAGTAAATCTAATGTTCTATCGTAGTAGCCTAGCCACACTAGCTCCTCCTAGCGTCAGTAAATCTAATGTTCTATCGTAGTAGCCTAGCCACGCTAGCTCCTCCTAGCGTCAGTAAATCTAATGTTCTATCGTAGTAGCCTAGCCACGCTAGCTCCTCCTAGCATCAGTAAATCTAATGTTCTATTGTAGTAGCCTAGCCACGCTAGCTCCTTCTAGCGTCAGTAAATCTAATGTTCTATCATAGTAGCCTAGCCACGCTAGCTCCTTCTAGCGTCAGTAAATCTAATGTTCTATCGTAGTAGCCTAGCCACACTAGCTCCTCCTAATATCAGTAAATCTAATGTTCTATTGTAGTAGCCTAGCCACACTAGCTCCTCCTAGCGTCAGTAAATCTAATGTTCTATCGTAGTAGCCTAGCCACACTAGCTCCTCCTAGCGTCAGTAAATCTAATGTTCTATTGTAGTAGCCTAGCCACACTAGCTCCTCCTAGCATCAGTAAATCTAATGTTCTATCGTAGTAGCCTAGCCACACTAGCTCCTTCTAGCGTCAGAAAATCTAATGTTCTATCATAGTAGCCTAGCCATGCTAGCTCCTTCTAGCATCAGTAAATCTAATGTTCTATCATAGTAGCCTAGCCACACTAGCTTCTCCTAGCATCAGTAAATCTAATGTTCTATCGTAGTAGCCTAGCCACGCTAGCTCCTTCTAGCATCAGTAAATCTAATGTTCTATCGTAGTAGCCTAGCCACACTAGCTCCTCCTAGCATCAGTAAATCTAATGTTCTATCGTAGTAGCCTAGCCACACTAGCTCCTCCTAGCATCAGTAAATCTAATGTTCTATCGTAGTAGCCTAGCCACGCTAGCTCCTTCTAGCATCAGTAAATCTAATGTTCTATCGTAGTAGCCTAGCCACTCTAGCTCCTCCTAACATCAGTAAATCTAATGTTCTATCGTAGTAGCCTAGCCACGCTAGCTCCTTCTAGCATCAGTAAATCTAATGTTCTATCGTAATAGCCTAGCCACGCTAGCTCCTTCTAGCATCAGTAAATCTAATGTTCTATCGTAGTAGCCTAGCCACACTAGCTCCTCCTAGCATCAGTAAATCTAATGTTCTATCGTAGTAGCCTAGCCATGCTAGCTCCTTCTAGCGTATAGTGTAGTTTATGAAAAGGATGTTTTGTGATCTGTCCATAGCATAACTTTAAAAAATGATGAATTTGAATGTTAACAGTAGAATATAAGATGACATTTATTCATATCAAACTCAGAGCTCAGTTAATCAGTGGTACAACCATTTAACACCAGTTTACAATTTTACTCAAAACATAAATTAAACACAAAGCTGAGGTGCGGTCATAGAACTTCTAGAGCTAGCAGCTCCAGACTGGGACGGCAAGTTGTTACCATGACAACCTGACAGCGCGGTGGATGAGTTGTTATCCATCTGACAGACCTACTGACAATGACATGACAGGTGGACTACGACTAAAGCAGTTTATTCAGAACTGACTCATCACTAAGGTTTTTTTACACCATATTTAGCAGCAGAATTTACTGGAACATCTAATGTTTTCTCTGTGTGATGATTTAAAATCAACTTTTAACACAACTCCACCTCACAGTGTGACTGGTGTTTAAAAAGATAAGCCAGTGCACCGCGGTGCGTTA
This sequence comes from Siphamia tubifer, assembly GCA_020466265.1. NCBI lineage: Eukaryota > Metazoa > Chordata > Actinopteri > Kurtiformes > Apogonidae > Siphamia > Siphamia tubifer. The sequence goes on from CM035801.1 coordinate 2,083,004, forward strand.
ATGGCTGTGTGTGTGTATGGCTCCATCACGTCACGTTTTGATGTTAAATGACGCCATATCAAGCCTTGGCGGAGTCTGCTGTCTCTGACTTGTCTTTTACTGGTTCAGCCCATATCAGATCAAAATTTGCTGAATATGGCCCCTGAATGAAAATGAGTTTGACACCTCTGTTCTATGTAATGGCGTATTTAGACTTGTATATTATTGTCCAGCTTTTTAATTAAGCTTTAACAATGACACAGGGGTTTGGGGGAGGAGCAATAAATTTAATTTCATACATTTAATGTGAAGTGTCAGATTCATTTCCCATGCTTGGTTGAGTTAAGCTGCTATTTGTGGTTAGAATTATTACTCAGATACACACAAACACACACAAAACCTTGTCAATAACCTGCTGTACGTGTATGTTTTAGCTCATCAAACACTATTTCTAGTTGTATGCTACATTAAAGGCAGTTGTTAACGTCAGGTAGTAACTGTGGATGTCAAATTTAAGACTGTAATGTTAGAAATACCATTGGACTGATAAGCTAACATTGCATAGCTAACCATTGACACCCATATGACAAAGTCCGCTAAGCTGTCATTAGCTAGTTATGGCGAGTGCATCTATGCTACTAGATTAGCCCTCTGTGGAACAACTAGAGGCCAACGGATCCCGTTTAAACATTAAATATTAACAGGCATGTTTGCTTCATTCAGATTTAGCTTCATTAGCTGTTAACGTTACCGGTGACTCACTTTTAAACTTCAGCTCGGTGTGTGTGTGTGTGTGTGTGTGTGTGTGTGTGTGTGTGTGTGTGTGTGTGTGTGTGTGTGTGTGTGTGTGTGTGTGTGTGTGTGTGTGTGTGTGTGTGGCGGGGGGACAGTCTTTCATTTTGGCTGCGGTCCGTGTGTAAGCTAACATTATTGCCCAACACAGTTCGTGTAGCATGAACGTCTAGCTGCTTTTGGAAATGCATTTCTGTGTTAAATACCAATCTACTGACCACATGCTGAACCCCATGCCACTTCACACTGGGTCCCTCTGCGGAAAGGCCTAGTTTGCTAGTGTTGATTTAAGCTAGCTTCACACAGCTAGCCAGCCGCCGTTCCACAGGCTTGTCAAACTCCAGCTAGCTTAATATGACGTTAGCGCATATACTAGCATGCTACTTACGTTTTCCTGTTGTTATGCGAATGTAGATCCAATCTTCCAATTTTTCTGCTGGATTTGCTCTTGGGTAAATATGTGCCGTGAAACCTAGCTATCTACGGAGCTAACGTTAGCTAGCTAACTATGTTATGTTTCCTTATTTGACAAAAATAATGGAGATTGGCCTCAGATGAGTGGCGATAATTCCTTTCTCGGCGGTTCCCTGCTTGGATAGCGTTGATTTTTACGCATGATTGACGCCAGTTCTTGTCTCTCACATTTAAATGCAGGCAATTCCGATCGCTCCAAAACAAATATGGACACTGAGAATTGGTTATATTACACAACACTAACAAATCTAACACTTTCGTCCATTGAAAGGCCAGAGCTTTCCTTCGACTTTGGGTGCTGAACAAGAGGAGGTGCTATTTTTGGCATATGTTCGCTGATTGGTCAAAACGTTGGGTCAAAGCGTCGGTTAATTGGCTGCTTTGGTTGTCAATTAGCTCTGCCTCTGTCCAAGACTAGCTTTTGATTGGTTTGTTCCCAAACGTATGTGATGTATCGGTTCTGTCAGAGGAGCTCGTTATAATCACCGGCGAACACCGACATTATATTCAATGAGTAAAATAACGAATCGACAAAAATCTTCTACTGCGCAGCAAATATCGATTGAGACATCTGTACCTGGTGATGTGTGAACATAGAAACTGATATATAAAGCACTGGATGTAGGCAAGAATCAGACGTTTTACGATTACTGTTATTTAAAGGACTAAATTGTCCCTGACGGGGCGGGCCAGGCCTTAAAAGAAGCGCTCCCCCAAATAACTCCGCCACACGTTTCTAGATGTGCCAGTGTTTGTTTTAAATTATTTAATTCCACTATAAAAATCTTTTTTTTATAATTACTGTTTGTTTTATTTAACATGTATATTTATTTAGTATCATGTTAATAGTGATTTTTATGTGCAATAGTGATACCTTTGTGTGTGTGTGTGTGTGTGTGTGTGTGTGTGTGTGTGTGTGTGTGTGTGTGTGTGTGTGTGTGTGTGTGTGTGTGTGTGTGTGTGTGTGTGTGTGTGTGTGTGTGTGTGTGTGTGAGAGAGAGAGAGAGAGAGATCTGTGATAATGGGCTGAGTGCTTTTTTCTGCTGCTGTAACAAAAGCAATTTCCTTCAAAAAGAATTAATAAAGTGTCTATCTATCAGTGATGTTGATGTGATCAGTGATGATGTTGATGTATAAACAACCCGCCACCAACCGCTTTTTTAACTAACCCACCCGCCACTCGGACTGCAACTAACAGTGGTACCTCTACTTACAAAATTAATTTGTTCCAGAAGTGTTTTCGTACCATGAATTTTTCGTAATTAGAGTCACTTTTTAAATGTAAAATGCCTTATTTTTTCCAAGGCCCCCAATACTACCCCTCAAACCCTTTAAAAATTATACAAATTTTACAAATTCTGTTTGAAATATGTGTTAAAAGAAACTGTAGATTTAGGTTTTAACCCGTCCAGGCTGTTTTTAGTGTAGATACAAACAGCAACCCCCAGGTTTGACCTGTGAGGGCATGGGTTCTGTCTGACCTGAATATTGTTAGTGGGTCCAGGCTAATGTGGGTGTCCAGGACAGAAGAGTTGATCCAGGTCTGGGTGAGAATGAGGATGCATCAGTCTGGTGGATCATGTTTGGTGTTTAAATCCAGCTTCAGGTAGTCCACTTTGGTATCCAGTGAGTGTACGTTAGCCCTTAGCTTAGCTGTAAATCTACCATGACAACAGCACTTCTCCCTCCCACAGATGCCTCTGCTGTCGGCCTCTGTGGGAGGGAAACTCCTCTGCTCTGTAGCGTCTCCAGCCTTGAGGAGTCCAAGTTTGGACCAGTTGTGTTTAAGCTGATGATAGTGTGTGGGTCATATACTCTTCTGCACCGTTGGGCTCAACTGTTGATACTAACAGCGCTGGTCTAGGTGGAGAAATGAGCGTTAAAGTGTGTGTGTTACCATGGAGACACAGCAGCCGCTCTGTGATGAATGAGGGTCAAAGGTCACCAAAAGCATCATGGGTAGCTCCCTCATAGCCAATGGGATGATACGTACAGCATGTGTGTGATGTATTTACATAAATTACGTAGTTACGTATAGTAATGTACTGTATTTATGTCTCGGAGGTTTTTTCATAAATAGAATTTTCTTTTGTAGTCAGAGACAAAAAATTGAGGTAAGGTTTTTTGTTACTTGGATTTTCATTAGCTGGGGCTTTCGTAAGTAGAGGCACTACTGTATCTGTAAAGGATGGACCCGACCCGCTTCTGGACTCACATTTTTAAAGAGTAGTCATTGGTCTTTATGAAAGTCACATGACATACCTGCATTTATTTCTGTGTTAAAATCCAATGTCAGCATCTAAACCAGGGGTGGACAACCTGTAACACCCAAAGACACATTTGAACCCGGTTTCCACAGAAAAGAAAACACCTGGAGACGCTCATCATCCTTAAAAATCTCAGCGAATGTGTCCCAAACCTTACTGTTTTATTTGTATGTTTCCAGAGCTTCCACTCTCTCTCTCTTGCTCCCTCCTTACTGACCACGCTGTACGTCACCCTCAAAGAAATTCACTTAATCTCAGACTTTAATGTTCTCTTCACACAGGATCACTATTACCTACCCACTAAACATTAGACATCATATGGACTTAGACTCAGACTCAGACTCAGACTCAGACTCAGACTTAGACTCAGACTCAGACTTAGTCTCAGACTCAGACTCAGACTCAGACTCAGACTCAGACTCAGACTCAGACTTAGACTTAGACTCAGACTCAGACTTAGTCTCAGACTCAGACTCAGACTCAGACTCAGACTCAGACTCAGACTTAGACTTAGACTCAGACTCAGACTTAGTCTCAGACTCAGACTCAGTCTCAGACTCAGACTTAGTCTCAGACTCAGACTCAGACTCAGACTCAGTCTCAGACTCAGACTCAGACTTAGTCTCAGACTCAGACTCAGACTCAGACTCAGACTTAGACTTAGACTTAGTCTCAGACTCAGACTTAGTCTCAGACTCAGACTCAGACTTAGTCTCAGACTCAGACTCAGACTCAGACTCAGTCTCAGACTCAGACTCAGACTCAGACTTAGTCTCAGACTCAGACTCAGACTCAGACTTAGTCTCAGACTCAGACTCAGACTCAGACTCAGACTTAGTCTCAGACTCAGACTCAGACTCAGACTTAGTCTCAGACTCAGACTCAGACTCAGACTCAGACTCAGACTCAGACTCAGACTTAGACTTAGACTTAGACTTAGACTTCCTTTATTGTCATTGCACAAGAATACACACAACAGTGGGATTTTTGGCAACGAGACGTCATTGCTTGGCTTCCGGAGCACACATACTAAATAAATAAGTAAAAGACATCTAAGGAACAGAGTAAACAGAATGAATAGTGCAAAAAAACAGAGTAATTAGTGCAAATATAACTTTTTTTAGCAGCTGGGGGGGGGGGGGTCGTTTCACAACCAGGAGGTAGATTTCTGTCCATTTTATGGATAAGTGCACTGAGAGTATATTGTCCATGAGGTAGATGAATGTGTGTGGGGGGGGGGGTTATTTGTCATTCAGCAGTCTGGTGGCCAGGGGGAAGTAACTATTCCTGAATCTGATGCCATGTGAATGAACAGTCTGTGCTGGGGATGAGTGGGGTCACACAGGATCTGGTGGGCTCTGGATATGCAGCGGTTCTCTGCTATGTCCTGAATTGTGGGGAGCGGGGCGCCGATGATCTTCTCCACCGTCCTCACCACCCTCCGTAAAGACTTCCAGTCTGAGGCCCTGCAGCTCCCGGACCAGACGGAAATGCAGCTGGTCATCATGTCTATATTGCGTCCATCGGTCGAAGACCTATTCTGCATCTCTAAATGACGTGCAAACTAGGTCTACAATTTAGACTTCTAACGATGACCATATTTAGACGTCTATATGTAGTTGAAAATTGTAACATCAGGCAAGGTGACTCTTTTGCACGTTTATCAACACGTCTAAAACAAGCACAGGAAAATTACATATACACTAAAATACATTACAAACTATAAATATAAATAAATAATATTACACATCAACATTGTTATTAATATTGTCAGTGAACTTTAATGTAGCCTATTTATATGTGATTACATACCATTTACATTACAGTTGGTTGATTTTATCTGTTTAATTTGTTGTCCATTTGAGTCTTTTTTTTATTTTATTAAGCTTTATTCAGAATCAAAATCTAGCAGTTATTTTCATGACTAGACTAGACACAGACTAAGGAACATTTCCTACATAAAACAGATAAAACATTGGAGAAGAGGAAGAAAAAAAAATCCAATCACAAAAAATGAAATTAAAATACATACATATAAATAAACTAAACAAATAAAATAAAAATGTGAGATCGGTCTAATCTTGAATTAAGGCATTTATCAAAGGTATTACATTCAATGCTTGTTTGGTTTTAATATATAAAATATATATAATACCTTTTTTGAAGTTTTTTAGTTCATTCATGTAAATACAAATTAACGGTTTTATTTTACTAAAACGACATCTGTGTATATGCTGTTGGGTTAGAATAATTATAATATTATATACATATTCCCTTTTTCTATCCTCCAGTAAAACATTACATTTAATGACATAACTTAGATTAGGTGAATTTGAATCATTTTCAGATATTCAATTTTGAAAAGCACTCCAGAAAGTTTTCATATATTCACACAAAAAAAAAGTGTTCCAATGATTCAATTTCAGATTCACAAAATGTACAGTTATTTTTTTCTAAATTAAATCTCTGTCTAAGAAAATCATTACAGGGTTAAATATCATTTATTATCTTCAGATGAGTTTCTTTAACCTTGGGTGAAACTGTATCTGGTTCTGATTTGTTTAATCTGATCCTTTGAAAACTGTTCCAAATATTTCTCCTTTTCAGTGGGAGTGGAAACAGTGTGTTTGTAACAGCACCTCTTATCATTTTATTTGTACATTTCTTTTCTATGAAGTTTAAATCATTAATAAAAGTCAAGGGTAAAAATGTCAGTACTTGATCATATGATAACATACTTTTGATTATTTTCAACATTACATCAGGGATTGTTCTTGTAATTCTTAAGTATTGTTGTCTGGTGCATGTCATTTTATATTTATTAATAAAGTCAGCATAATCAAAAAGATTTCCTTCTGAATCCATTAAATGTACAACAGACCAGATGTTCTTTTCTAACCAGTCTCCAAAACATAAAGACTTTCTTTTAGACAGAACATACCTGTTATGAGGAGTAAAGTTATGTTTGAAACAAAGGAGGATTTGTTGATGAAATCTGGACAATTTAACGGGTAATTTAGAAACACATTTACTGAATATTTTAGAAGGAATATTCTACCATATAGCCTCACTATTACCGATAAATTGTCATTTTATTGATCATACTATTCATAGTTTCAACATCTATTACATTTAAACAAACATCTTCAATTGTTTTAACTGCATCATTTCTTCTAATGTAATGATGTTTGTTTTTCCACACAAAGTTGAGAATAATCTGATTAATTGATTTAATGAGATTATCTGATATACTAATGAAAAGGCTGGATATGTTCATCTGGACAATATTTCTACTTTAGAAATCAGAACTCTTCCAAAAATGGACAGATCCCTTCGTAACCAAGATAAAAGAGTAGATTTGCTTTTTTTTAATAACATTCAAAGTTCAGGTGTTCTCTAGATCCACGGTTCTAAAACTGGGGTCCGCGGACCCCTAGGGGGACGTGGCGCATGTCCAGGGGGTACGCGAAATTATTCACGGTTTTGTTTTTTTTTTGGGGGGGGGGTTCTGTTTTATTTTGAAATGTGGAAGTTTTATTTTGTAGCGAGCGGGCAGAAGTAACAGCGCTGTTTGACGCCAACTTGACTAAATTGAGACGGAGCGAGTCACAGGCTATTTTTAGCCACCCTGCAGCGAACATGGATCGATTTTTGTGTCCGCCAAGTTCCTCAAGAAGTGGTAAAAGAAATGACAATGAAAATGACAATGACAAAAACAAACGCCCTAACCCTAAAAAGAGAAAGTACATTGATAGTTATATTGAGTTTGACAAGCTCATCCCTCTCATTAAGTCTCTGTCTGTCTGTCTGTCTGTCTGTCTGTCTGTCTGTCTGTCACACACACACGGTTTTGTGTGTCTTTTGTTCCGTTTATTATTTTAAAATTATTTAAAATTGTTGTTTCTGAAGTGTTCATTTATATTATAATACCTGAAAATGTGGCTGGTTTGCACAAAAGCACTATTAAAAAAGGTTATCATTGTTTCATAATAATCATTGTTGAAGTGGTTTTTTATCATTTTCAGTATCGCGAGGATGAGGGGGGACATGGAAAAATGTCACCCCTCCAAGGGGGACCTGGGCCAAAAAAATTTGAGAACCCCTGGACTAGATGTCTATTTGAGTCTAATGGAATCTACCAGAGACAGTAGTAAACTTGAGCTCAACCAGTCAACGCCTCTCTGATTGGCCAACACGTCAACGCAGCCTAATAGTAAGCAGCACTCTGATTGGCCAACAGTCACATGACGAGCTTGGCTGTGCTTCTTCATTTCTGATGACAGCACTGATTTGTCCCGACAAGTTGAAGTTAAGTCCGTTCATGTCAGTTATTTTATATCCGTACATGACTTGTAGTAGTGCAGTGTTTGTTGTTTTGTTTTCTAAACTTTGTGAATGTTAACCCGGTCTGAATCTGCC
>CM035801.1:2095934-2135934 GCA_020466265.1 Siphamia tubifer
ACATACACAATCATATGGAGTGGTCGAACATTTCATCTGCCCAGATTTCACGCTGGAAAAAAAAGCCCCTGTAAAAACAAGTTTAAAAAAAACAAACAAGACATTTTTTACTTTAACTTACAAAAATAAATGAATAAATAAATCAGAGCAGAGCCCTGGCTATTAATATCTTTGCTGAAAAACTACATTTTTTCTTCTGTTTTTTGTTTCAGAAATTATTATAACCCTGTACTTTAATCTCAGTTATTATTACACATTTATATGATCACTACATTAAATATAGGAATAAACATGATTTCCACTTAAAAAAGCTAAATTTAGCACATAAATTAGCATAAATTAGCATAAATTGTGATAAACCACATAAGAAAGGTTTCCTAAAAGACTACAAGACTGCAAGAAATAAAAAGTAGAGGTCAGTGCAGACTGAAAGTTACAGTATAGAACAAAGCATACAATGTACTGTTCACAGTAGAGTCGTGAGTCACTGATAGGAGGGGTCACCTCAAAAAATTAAATCTAGTGAAGAGAGTCTATCAAATCAGCTGCTCAAAAGCAGTGAGTGTACACGAAGGCACAGTTGACTCCATAGTGCAACGTTTTCATGTGTTTAAAGAACTGGGATGCCTACCGTACACATACAACATTGAATTGAAAGAGGATGTAAAGCCAGTGATCCATGCACCGAGGAGAATTACAGCTCCACTTAGGGAAAGCCTTAAAAAGGAATTGGACAGGATGTGTCAATTAAACGTCATTACAAAAGTGGAAGAACCGACAGAGTCGGTAAACTTTATGGTGTGTGTCGACAAAAAGAATAAAAACAAAGAACTGAGAATTTGCATGGACCCAGTAGATTTGAACAGAAACATAAAATGTGAGCACTACCACATCCCAAAACCTGAGGAAATTGCAAGTGAAATGGCAGGCGCCAAATACTTTTCCAAGTTGGATGCAGCGCAGGGATTCTGGCAAATCAAGCTGGATGATGAAAGCTCAAGGTACTGCACATTCAATACGCCTTTTGGTAGGTACCAGTTTCTGAGTGCCATTTGGCATAATCTCAGCATCGGAAATCTATCATCGCGCAATGGACAATATGTTAGAGGGCCTAGAAGGTGTACGTTGCTATGTCGATGATGTGGTAATTTGGGGCTCCACCCTGCAGCAGCATAACGAAATACTGGCAAAAATACTCCAAAGGGTACATGAACATGGACTTAAGTTGAACCGTGCAAAATGTCAGTTTGGTGTGCAAGAAGTAACGTTCCTCTGAGACAAACTGTCTGCTGAAGGCCAGTGCTATGTCTATGGGCTTCCTACGTTCACAGTCGAAACCGATCACTGTCCTATTGTGTCAATCATCAAGAAGAATCTCAATGAGATGTCGCCTAGAATTCAGCGACTCATCATGAAGCTACAAAGGTATGACTTTGAGTTAATATACACAGCAGGTAAGCACCTAGTGCTAGCAGACACGCTATCACGAGCGTCAAGATGTATCAGGTGAGCTCCACTGAAAAAGAGATTAAAAATCATGTCAACATGATAGTTGAGTCTCTGCCAGTGTCTGATGTTAAAACCAAACAGATGAGTGAAGAATTGGACAAAGATAATGAGTTACAAACAGTGATTGAAAACATACACAGTGGTTGGCCCAAAGGGTCTTGTCCAAAATACTATCACATCAGATCTGAGCTAAGTGTGGCAAATGAACTGTTACTGAGAGATAATCAAATTGTCATCCCACACAGCCTTCGACCAGAAATACTTAGAAGGCTACACGAGGGACACCTTGGAACAGAGTCCTGCACGGGTTCGGGTGACCCGTGGGTGAACCGCAGATTTTCACGAAACAGGTGAAAAATGTTGTGCTGTGTCGGATACGGGTTCGGTTCGGGTCGGACGTGGGTGATCGAGGGTCTAATTTGCGGTTCATAGGTTAAAAACTGTTCTTTAGTTTGGACTTGTATAGCTGCCTCCTGTGTGTGTGTGTGTGTGTGTGTGTGTGTGTGTGAGCTCACGGATAAAACTATTTTTTGAGTTTATTATTTGTCTGCTACTGTTTAACAACATTTTTATTTGGCTCTGCCTTGGCTATGTCACTGTTCACTATATTCGTGGCAATAAATGTTTGTATTTAAGTTTGGCTATCTGACATTTTCTTCCGGGTTCAGGTCGGATATCAGGTTCATTTATAGCGGGTCGGTTCTGTCATGTTCTGTTCCTTGTGTCTTCTGTCTGGCTGTGTGTTTTCTGCTCTGTGTCTCCACTTCTCACCTTTCACCCGGTTCTGTTCATGTGGCCAATCACTGATACATCTCACCTGGTGAGTCCAGCTGGACTCACCAGGTGAGAAATATATAGTCTGCATTCAGACCTGACTCTGTGCCAGATTATCATGACCTGTCCTCTGATTCTCCAGCAATTCTGTATTTCCTGTATTCCGTGTACCAGTCCCGTTTCTGTCCGACCTCCGTTTTCTGCCTGTGATCCCTGTCTGTTTCTGAACCTGGTCCGGAACCTGTTAAGCCTTTCGCCGCCTGCCCTGACCCTGGAACGAACACTGACCCTGATACCTGCTGCCTGCCCCGACCCCGGAACGAACCCCAACTACGAGCCCCGCCGCCAGCCCCGACCTTGGACCGGAACCGACCTGAATCCAGTCTCGCTCTCAGAACAGAGGAGAACATCCGTGCCCGGCTTAGATAAGTACAGCCCAGCTCTGAGAGACTTTAAAGGGGACCTGTCCTCGCTCATCTGTATTGTAATACTATACTGTGTGAGAATAAACTATTGTTTGGACTTTTATGCACGCCTCCTGTTTTGCGCTTGGGTTCTCCGTGGTCCGTTACAGTATAATCTGGCCAACATGAACCCAGCAGAACTTGAGGCATTGTTAGCAACAGTTTGTGGACAGAGTGAGGTATCTACTCAACACAGTGAAGCTTTGAATGTTTTGGCCACAGGTATGAAGGAGCTTGGATCAGCCATCTCGGAGGTCCGGGCTCAGCTGCACTCCATGGATATGCGGTTCCCTCCGCAGACTCCGCCAACGGGGGTTCCTCCAGCAGGGAGCGCATCTGCGCCGACCCCAGTCATCACCACCCCCTCCGTCCCCTCTCCGGTGACAACTCCGGAGGTCAGCGGTGCATCTCGGGAACCCCACATGCCCACCCCAGTCAGGTATCAGGGTGACTTGGGGTTATGTGGTCAATTCCTCCACCAATGTGCACTGGTTTTTAGCCAGCAACCACTCAGCTACGCCACAAGTGAGTCTAAGTCAGCATTTGTTATGAGTTTGCTTTCTGGACAGGCGGCAGCTTGGGCATTGGCTGTGTCCACCCAGCGCCCAGAGCTTCGGACAGACTATAACTTATTGATCAACGAAATGTTATTGGTTTTTGATCACCCCGTTAGGAGCAGACAGGCAGAGACCAGGTTACTGTCTTTGAGACAGGGTGACGCCCCGGTCGCTCAGTATGCAATCACCTTCCGGATTGCAGCAGCTGACTGTGGATGGGAGGATAAAGCGCTACGAGCTCTGTTCCGCAGGAGTCTGAACGCCGAACTCAAGGACGAGTTAGCGCTACGTGATGACCCCACTTCCCTGGAGGAGTTAATACACCTGACCATACTGCTGGACAATCGGCTGAGGGAGCGAAGGAGGGAGCGAGGAGAATCTAGCTACCCTTCCAGGACGTCATCTGCTTCACCCCGCAGATTACAGCACACCGAAGGGGAATCCAGGTCGATGGGTCGAACCAAGCTTACTCAGCAGGAACGGGACCGTCGACGTAAGGAGAATGTGTCTGTACTGCGGCGGCTCTGGACACTTCCTTTGGGAGTGTCCGTTAAAAGATCAGGCTCAGTATTAAAGGGGAGCATTCTACTGAGCCGGTCTACTTCTACTGTCCCCATCTCTCGTCCTCTGTTCCATGTTTTGCTCCGTCCCAAGGGTGAAACCATCACACAGTCCGTTTTCATTGATTCAGGGGCGGACAGTAACCTTATGGATTCGGGTCTGATTAAACAGTTAGGGGTTACTATCAGTCCCCTTAGAGAACCCATAGTGGCCCATGCCTTGGATGGACATCTTCTGGCCAAGATCACACACCAGACTGAGCCGGTGTCAATGATCACTTCTGGCAATCATGTCGAAACTTCAATTTTTTGTTCTAGACTCACCTGAGATTCCAGTCATACTCGGTTACCCATGACTCCGCCGGCATAACCCGCACCTGGATTGGCAGAACGGGACCGTATTAAGCTGGGGTAAGAACTGTCAATCCCTCTGTCTCCAACAGAAAGATCCGGCGGCAAGTCCAGCTCCTTCACCCACTCCATCAGACCTGATCCATGTTCCTGCCGTGTACCTGGACTACAAGGAGGTGTTCAGCAAGGTCAAGGCGACATCTCTACCTCCCCATCGAGAGTACGACTGCTGTATTGACCTCTTACCAGGTACCACCCCTCCTAAGGGGAGGTTATACTCGCTTTCCGCTCCAGAACGGGAAGCGATGGATACGTATATTAAGGATGCCCTTGCCGCAGGCATTATCCGACCCTCCTCCTCTCCGGCGGGGGCGGGGTTTTTCTTTGTGGACAAGAAAGACAAGACACTGCGACCCTGTATTGACTACAGAGGTCTTAATGATATCACTGTAAAGAACCAATACCCACTGCCACTCATCTCCTCTGCTTTTGAATTCCTTCAGGGGGCCACCATCTTCACTAAACTGGACTTAAGAAATGCATACCATCTGGTACGCATTCGGGACGGAGATGAGTGGAAGACTGCATTTAACACCCCTACCGGACATTATGAATACTTGGTCATGCCCTTTGGTTTAACTAATGCTCCTGCCGTGTTCCAGAACTGCATCAATGAGGTTCTAAGAGACATGTTAAATCAATTTGTGTTTGTTTATCTCGATGATATCCTGATCTTTTCGCGTTCTGAACAGGATCACCTCCACCATGTTCAGGAGGTTCTCCAGAGACTCCTCCAGAACTCGTTATTTGTCAAGGCTGAGAAATGTGAATTCCACGTCCCAACGGTCTCGTTCTTGGGATACATTGTGGGTCAGAACCAGCTCAAGATGGATCCTTCCAAGGTAGCTGCCATTACTGATTGGCCAATCCCTGAGACCCGTAAGCAGCTCCAACGTTTCCTGGGGTTTGCTAATTTTTATCGCAGATTCATACGTGGTTATAGCACTATCGCTGCTCCCCTTAGCACTCTAACCTTGTCCAAGGTCTCCTTCCGATGGAACCATTATGCAGACCTGGCCTTCCGTAAGTTGAAGGAACTCTTTAGTTCCGCTCCTATCCTCCAATTTCCTGACCCTGACAGACAGTTTGTGGTGGAGGTGGATGCATCCAATATTGGAGTTGGAGCCGTACTATCTCAGAGAAATAACCATGATAACAAAATGCACCCTTGTGCCTTCTTTTCCAGACGGTTGTCTCCCGCTGAAAGAAACTATGACATAGGGAATCGAGAGTTACTGGCGGTTAAACTGGCTCTCGAGGAATGGAGACACTGGCTGGAAGGAGCTAAGGAGCTATTCATGGTTTGGACTGACCATAAGAACCTGGAGTATTTAAGAACCGCCAAGAGACTCAACTCCAGACAAGCCCGATGGTCATTGTTCTTTAATCGTTTCAGTTTTTGTCTCTCCTATCGCCCAGGGTCTCGCAATATTAAACCTGACGCCCTATCTCGGCAGTTTCTCTCCTCAGAGGAGGAGGAGGGGGCTGAAGAATCCATTCTTCCCAAGACAACCAGAGTCACCGTTATTAGATGGGATGTGGAGGAACGAATCAAGGAAGCACTGGAGGAGGAACCTGGACCCAGCAACTGTCCGGATACTCACCTGTTTGTTCCTCTTCGTTTCAGAAGCGAACTCCTGCAGTGGCTCCATGGTTCCAACCTGACCTGTCACCCTGGTATTAATCGAACTCTGGAAGTGGTAAAAAGGAGGTTTTGGTGGCCCTCATTAAAAGAAGATGTCACCACATATGTTAATGCCTGTTCCGTCTGTTCTCAGAACAAGTTCTCCAGAAACATGCCTGCGGGACAGCTCAGGCCCCTACCCATACCTCACCGTCCGTGGTCCCACATCGCTCTAGATTTCGTCACGGGTCTACCCCCGTCTGAGGGTAACACGGTGATCCTCACCATTGTGGACAGATTCATTAAAATGGCCCATTTTGTTCCTATGCCCAAACTCCCCTCTGCTAAAGAGACGGCTCAGACTGTTCTCCAACACGTCTTTAGAATCCATGGTATTCCCGCCGATGGTCACGTCTGATAGGGGTCCACAATTTACTTCCTCCTTCTGGAGGGAGTTTTGTCACCTCCTCGGGGCTTCGGTCAATCTCTCCTCTGGGTTCCATCCTCAGACCAACGGTCAATCTGAAAGAGCCAATCAGGAGTTGGAATCCCTGCTTCGGTTTGTGACGTCCAAGGACCCTGGACAATGGTCCAAGCATCTCCTTTGGGTGGAATATGCACACAACACTCTGGTCAACTCATCTACCGGCCTGACCCCGTTTGAGGTGGGTAATGGTTACCTACCTCCCCTGTTCCCAGACTCGGAAATTAACTCGTGTTCTCCCTCTGTAGAAACCTTCCTCAAGAAATGTAGGAGAGTGTGGAGAGACGCTCGGGCCTCCCTGCTGCAATCGGTAAAAAGGCAAGCAGTTCAGGCCAACAAGAAGAGGTCTCTAGGGCCCACATATAAGGTGGGACAGAAGGTTTGGTTGTCCACCAAAAACCTTCCCTTACGAGTAGAGTCAAAGAAACTCTCTCCCAAATTCATCGGCCCGTTCACTATTGAAAAGATAATCAATCCTGTAGTGGTAAGATTAACCCTTCCTCCGTCCTTAAGGATTCATCCATCTTTCCACATATCCAGAATTAAGCCTGTCTCCCAGAGTCCGCTAATGGTTCCCTCCCAGTCTCCACCTCTCCCCAGGATGATCGACGGCGCGCCAGCCTACACGGTCCGGAGGCTACTAAGATCCAGACGATGGGGGAGAGGCCTTCAGTATCTGGTGGACTGGGAGGGTTACGGACCCGAGGAGAGGACCTGGGTACCGGCCCGACAGATTCTTGACAAGAGGCTCATTAGCCAGTTTCACGCCTCTCACCCAGGACAACCCTCCAACTCCAGACGCCAGAGGGTACCCCCTGTTGACATCCCAGACCCCCCATCTAGTGAAGAGGAGGAGTCTGAAGTCCCCATGGACGAAGACGAGGAGGGGATGTCTGAGCATCTAGGGGTTCGCCCGCCAGAGGATGTGTCTGAGGCGGAAGAGATGACCTGGGAGAATTACGAGGAGGAGGGCTTTGAAATGAACTCGGATGTCTCTGAAGAGTTCTAGCCCTCCTCCGCATCCCCCACCGCCCGCCCGTGTGGTGTGTTTTGTGTGTGTTTTTGAGTGGAACATCTGGGGACGTTCCTTGGGGGGGGGGGTTTTGTCATGTTCTGTTCCTTGTGTCTTCTGTCTGGCTGTGTGTTTTCTGCTCTGTGTCTCCACTTCTCACCTTTCACCCGGTTCTGTTCATGTGGCCAATTACTGATACATCTCACCTGGTGAGTCCAGCTGGACTCATCAGGTGAGAAGTATATAGTCTGCATTCAGACCTGACTCTGTGCCAGATTATCATGACCTGTCCTCTGATTCTCTAGCAATTCTGTATTTCCTGTATTCCGTGTACCAGTCCCGTTTCTGTCCGACCTCCGTTTTCTGCCTGTGATCCCTGTCTGTTTCTGAACCTGGTCCGGAACCTGTTAAGCCTTTCGCCGCCTGCCCTGACCCTGGAACGAACACCGACCCTGATACCTCCTGCCTGCCCCGACCCCAGAACGAACCCCGACTACGAGCCCCGCCGCCAGCCCCGACCTTGGACCGGAACCGACCTGAATCCAGTCTCACTCTCAGAACAGAGGAGAACATCCGTGCCCGGCTTGGATAAGTACAGCCCAGCTCTGAGAGACTTTAAAGGGGACCTGTCCTCACTCATCTGTATTGTAATACTATACTGTGTGAGAATAAACTATTGTTTGGACTTTTACGCACGCCTCCTGTTTTGCGCTTGGGTTCTCCGTGGTCCGTTACAGGTTCGGGTCGGATACGAGTTTGAACATGACGGGTACGGGCGGTTGCGGTATGTCAAAATCAGAACCGTGCAGGACTCTGGCTTGGAATAGAGAAATGTAAAAGGAGAGCCAGAAGCACCGTGTATTGGCCTGGCATTTATAAGGACATTGAAATCATGGTAGGAAAGTGTGAAACATGCAACAGGTACCAGAGCAAACAGGCAAGGGAACCCATGATGATTCCAGATCTTTCCACTGCACCATGGGAGAAAGTTGGAATGGATTTGTTTCATTGTAATGGCAAGGACTATTTGCTAGTAATTGACTACTATTCAAACTTCCCTGAAATTGTGCTGCTCTCAAGTGCAACTGCCAGTAGTATTATCACACATGTTAATTCTATATTTACCAAAGACTGTAGTGAGTGACAATGGTCCTTGTTACAACTGCACAGAGTGGCAGCAGTTTGCAACTCAGTATGGATTCCATCACGTCACATCCAGTCCCCAGCACGCTCAGGCAAATGGCAAAGCAGAAAAGGGAGTGCACATCATCAAACAGATTCTGAAGAAGACCACAGACAGTAAGTCAGATCCCTACTTAGCTCTTCTAAGCTACAGAACTGCTCCGCTTGAATGCAGAACTGTTAATGAATCGCAAGTTACGCACAACCCTTCCCTGTTACACAAACATCAAACAGGACAAGCTATGCTCGTCCATAGCTTCAAAGAAGGGGGGATGTGTTGATATGCAGTGTGTCAACTGTAATTCCATGTATGACCAGCAGGGGGACCTACCTGGTTAAGCGTATAAGGTCAATGAAGTTAGTGATAGTTAATACAGGTTAACATGTAAGGAGTTAGGCTAAGAAAATAAAGTGGAGCGCAAGCTCATTGTTCATAAAAGCAAGGTCTTGTCATTGAGAACATGAACAACACAAAATACAGAGAAAAATGTATATGAAATGTACCCAAAAAAGTATGGGTTAAACTCCAGCTCTGTTTCAGCGATTAGTTCATGATGTCAGAGTTTCTTACATGAATACATTTCCGGTTTTGTTTACGTGACTGTTTTACTTTAATCAGTGAAATTCGACTCACTTCACCTCCAGACAGGACTGTTTTGGAAATTGCACTTATGGTTCTCGGGATATTTTGTCACAAAGAGATGTTAGGTTTAGCACAAACATCGGTTCTTGCTGCATATAATTAGCTACTCGCTACTAGCTAGCACTGACACCAACACGGTCTGACCTGAGAACAAAAGACACTTTTAAGACAAAGAGGATTTTTAAAATATATTAAAAATGCTTGATATTTGTACATACATTTGTTTGTATGGTTATTATTGTCACATTTAGTTTATTTGTTGAAATATATTTCTAAACAAAGTCATTCTTGAGTCTGATTGGCTTATGAAGTCACATTGTAAGTCGAAGACTTGTTGTTATGGTAACCACTCACCATTAAAACGTGTGGAATTGACCAGTGAATAAATGCAAAAATATATACGTACTGTATCGATCCGGCAGTTTGTTTTGATCCACATTGACAGAGTAACACATTTTTAATCAACAACCACCTTACATTTGGTGACGGATCAATCGAATTTTGCTGAAACGTCAATAAACACACGGCAAAAAGTCTTTAATTTCCATGCATTTAGTGTTTTAGACGTGTAGTTATTCATTTATTTTCTCATCATTCATTAATTAATTGATAATATAGAGAAAACAAATTCAAACACTTGAAAAGGTCACGTCCTAAGGGAGTAGTTCATCGTGTCAGTGGCCTTTTGTCAATACCAAGTACCCTAAGTTCATACTACCAAGTACATACACTGGAGGACACTGGGCGGTTATTCTGCAGAGTACGTGATTACGTCACCAACTCAACTCGTCATGACTTACCTTCCTCTGGTTATTTTCTTCATTAATGTATATTTGAAATAAAACAAACTATGATATAAAACACAATCCTGTCATTATTCATGTGTATTGCATTTTCAGACAAACAAATCAAATCAAAATCAGAAAGAAGTTGATTTATATTTTAGCAGTTATAATTTATACTAATGTAGAAATGTACTGGGTTATATTGAGAGGTGTTTGAAATATTCATTCATATATTCTAAAAACCTTACATTAAAAAAAACCTAAGGTGGTACTATTACCTTACTAAGGTGGTACTATTACCTTACTAAGGTGGTACTATTACCTTACTAAGGTTGACACTGTATATGACACTGTGTTACTAATATTAAAATGCTTTAACCCATTGTTTCACACATTTTTCAGGTATCATTACGACCCAATTTACAATATGCCTTTTCAATAACTGTCAGAGAGAGTTCATTTGTGCATAAATTAACATGTTTGACCATTTTATTGGAATTTCTGCATCACCACCATATATATATATATATATATGTATATATATATATATATATATACATGACACTGCAAACACAAACATGTTAAATTATAAATACGTGCAGACTATCTCAGTTTTTATTCCTCTCATCACGAAAACAAGAAATGTTAAATGTTGTATAAAAGATGTACTTCGTATATAAATCTTAAACTGGCAGAAATTAATTTTATTTATTTGGCATCCTCAATAAAATGTCCTGTGATCCACCTGGGGGGTTACTCACACCAGACACATACCTATTGATTTTCTTCTGGATAGTTTTGACTTTATATTAATGCAGTGGTTCTGAAACAGGGTCCACAGAGAGGGTGAGGTGAATGACCTCAGAACAAACCTCAGTCAATCATCTCCAAAACCATAGAGTCAGACAATGAAACGTAAGTAGAAACCTGCCATGACCTCTGCTCCAGTGACCTTTCCCCCAGTACTCTCCACTCACCTGGCCCCTCACTGCGCAGCTGTAAGCCGTTCCTCATCTGTGCCTATATAAGCAGTAAGGCTGCAGTTGCCAGTGTGGGACCATTCTATAATGTCACCTCCATAACCTGGACACTTTCACCATCTCCTCAGTACCATAACCCAAACTTTCATCATCACCACAGACTCTGGTCGTTTGTTCCCAGGTTTTGTCTGTCTTGTCTTTATGTTGTGTTTTTGTTATTACATTCTTTTCCCTTCAGCACTGTGCATTGGAGTCCTCATTCACTTCACCCCGATCCCTGACAAAACCTTCTCAAACACTTGAACAAATAGTTTATATGAGGGAAATTTAAATAATTTAATAATGTAATTCATATCAGGCATTTTAAATTTAAAATGACAATTTATATTTACAACTCAATTTACTAATAAATATTGGATAAATATTACATAGTAAAAACACTAATTCATAACAACTAAATAATTCTAAAAAAAACTAAGTTCTTTAAAAAAACAAAAACCTTATTTTATTACTATATCAATAAACAGGACCGAGACCCCATTGCAGAAGTTCACACTAATTAATAATAATGTGTCTGTTCTGAACACATTCTTCTTTGGAGGGAACCTGGAAGTAGCCTTTAGGTTATCCACGAACAGCATCACTGTGCTGCTGCAGATACTGACCCTGGAAAAAACCCATGGATGGAACCTTCTAGAGGGTCACAGTAGACATATTTAACTGTAGAACCTTCTAGAGGGTCACAGCAGACATATGTGACTGTAGAACCTTCTAGAGGGTCACAGTAGACATATGTGACTGTAGAACCTTCTAGAGGGTCACAGCAGACATGTGACTGTAGAACCTTCTAGAGGGTCACAGCGGACATGTGACTGTAGAACCTTCTAGAGCGTCACAGCAGACATATGTGACTGTAGAACCTTCTAGAGGGTCACAGTAGACATATGTGACTGTAGAACCTTCTAGAGGATCACAGCAGACACATATGTGACTGTAGAACCTTCTAGAGGGTCACAGCAGACATGTGACTGTAGAACCTTCTAGAGGGTCACAGCAGACATGTGACTGTAGAACCTTCTAGAGCGTCACAGCGGACACATATGTGACTGTAGAACCTTCTAGAGGGTCACAGCAGACATGTGACTGTAGAACCTTCTAGAGGATCACAGCAGACACGTGTGACTGTAGAACCTTCTAGAGGGTCACAGCAGACATATGTGACTGTAGAACCTTCTAGAGGGTCACAGCAGACATATGTGACTGTAGAACCTTCTAGAGGATCACAGTAGACATATGTGACTGTAGAACCTTCTAGAGGGTCACAGCGGACACATATGTGACTGTAGAACCTTCTAGAGGGTCACAGTAGACATATGTGACTGTAGAACCTTCTAGAGGGTCACAGTAGACATATGTGACTGTAGAACCTTCTAGAGGATCACAGCAGACACATATGTGACTGTAGAACCTTCTAGAGGGTCACAGCAGACATATGTGACTGTAGAACCTTCTAGAGGGTCACAGCAGACATATGTGACTGTAGAACCTTCTAGAGGGTCACAGCAGACATGTGACTGTAGAACCTTCTAGAGGGTCACAGTAGACATATGTGACTGTAGAACCTTCTAGAGGGTCACAGTAGACATATGTGACTGTAGAACCTTCTAGAGGGTCACAGCAGACATATGTGACTGTAGAACCTTCTAGAGGATCACAGCAGACATATGTGACTGTAGAACCTTCTAGAGGGTCACAGCAGACATATGTGACTGTAGAACCTTCTAGAGGGTCACAGCAGACATGTGACTGTAGAACCTTCTAGAGGGTCACAGCGGACATGTGACTGTAGAACCTTCTAGAGGGTCACAGCAGACACATATGTGACTGTAGAACCTTCTAGAGGGTCACAGCGGACATGTGACTGTAGAACCTTCTAGAGGGTCACAGCAGACATATGTGACTGTAGAACCTTCTAGAGGGTCACAGCGGACATGTGACTGTAGAACCTTCTAGAGGGTCACAGCAGACACATATGTGACTGTAGAACCTTCTAGAGGGTCACAGCAGACACGTATGTGACTGTAGAACCTTCTAGAGGGTCACAGCAGACATATGTGACTGTAGAACCTTCTAGAGGGTCACAGCGGACATGTGACTGTAGAACTTTCTAGAGGGTCACAGCAGACATATGTGACTGTAGAACCTTCTAGAGGGTCACAGCAGACATGTGACTGTAGAACCTTCTAGAGGGTCACAGCAGAGACAAACCTTTGGCTCTCACCGTTGCTGCCCTCTCTCTCTCTCTCTCTCTCTCTCTCTCTCTCTCAAATCAAATCAAAAGGTGCTTTATTGGCATGAAAAATGTTTACATCAATATTGCCAAAGCGCAGAGAACACAAAAACAAATATCACAGAATATAGACAATATAAAATTAAAAAGTAGTAATAATTATATAAATAACAAGTAAAATAGAATACAGATAAAAATAGAAAACAACTTTGTAGAACGGTGAGGAAATGTGCCGTTGTGTGTTGAGTATCTATATTTATACACACACGTACATCCCTCACCATGGTCAGTATGATCAATATGATCAATAACGGTGTCATAACACCCTGTAGCTTCACCCACTGTCTCTCAGGTTGTGACACAACAGGATGTACCTGGCTGCAGATCTGGCTACTGGTCCGGAACCTCCTCCCAGAACCACCTGCAGCTGATCTGCCTCCTCTAGGTCCTGGAACTCTGGGATCCAGAGCTCCAGCTCCTTGAAAAATGCCCTTGGTTCTGACTCATACTTTGGGCATTTCAGGAGAAAGTGCACCTCTGTCTCCACCTCATCTGTCGTGCAGTGACCACATATCCGTTGCTCTTTTGGCGACCAGGACTTTTTGTGTCTCCCCTTTTCTATGTCCAGACTGTGGTCACTGAGCCTGTACTTGGTGACGATCTGTCGCTGCTTTCTATCTCTGACAGTAGAGAGATATTCTTCACATTTATCATTTGTTTTTAGGGCCCGATAGACTTCTAGTTTGTTTTGAGTTTTGATTTGTGCGTTCCAATGTTCCAGATAGTTGCTCTTGCTTTGTTTTACAGCCTGATTGATGGAGAACTTTGTTAGGAAAGCATTGCTGGGCTGAGTCTGGTTACTGTTGGTATTTGTTAGTGGGTTAGTGAGACTCAGAACCAGCTGCTTCAGGGGACTCTTTGAGGGGTTCAGTTCTTGGGTTTTCAGAGCTTTAAAGTGTAATGTGTCCGTTAGGCTCGTGTTTAGGTGCATCCAGAAATGTAGTGATCTTTTTTGTACATTTATCAATAGTGGAAAACGGCCTAATTCTGCCCTACATGCGTTGGTTGGTGTTTTCCTTTGTATTTTCAGAATCATTCTGCAGAATTCTGCGTGTAGGGTTTCTGTTGGATGCTTGTCCCATCTAGTGTAGCTGGAATGACTGAGTGGACCCCAAACCTCACTTCCATATAGCGCAATGGGCTGAATGACACTCTCGAAAATTTTGCACCAGATTGAGATCGGTATATCAATGTTATGTCATTTGTTTCTAATCGCATATATAGCTCTGCGAGCTTTTTGTTTTAGTTCATTCACTGCCGTACTGAAACTCCCCGATGCAGTAATTACCAGACCGAGGTAAGTGTACTGCATCGTGTGCTCTAGTGCGATGCTACCTAGAGTTAGCCGGTATCTATTTTCCTGACATCTGGGCTTTTTCTGGAAGATCATTACTTTTGTTTTCTTAGGATTTATTGCCAGGGCCCAGTGCTGCCAATATCTCTCTAGCAGGTCTAGGTGCAACCCGCCAGCGGTTGGTGACAGCAAGACCAGGTCATCTGCGTAAAGTAAGAATTTAACTTCCGTGTCGTACAGGGGGAGACCTGGAGCTGCCGACTGCTCCAACTGCACCGCCAGTTCGTTAATATAAATATTGAACAGAGTTGGGCTAAGTCCCCAGCCCTGTCTCACCCCTCTATTCTGAGTGAAGAACTCAGTGTGTTTGTCGCCAATTTTAACTGCACATTTGTTGTCCGAATACATTGACTTGATTAGATCATATACTTTACCCCCTACACCACTCTGCAAAAGTCTATAATAAAGTCCTTCGTGCCAGATTGAGTCGAAGGCTTTTTTGAAGTCAATAAAACAGGCAAATATTTTCCCATTTTTGGTTTGGTTTACGTTTTCATTTATGAGGGTGTGTAGGGTGTAGATATGATCCGTAGTCCGGTGATTTGGGAGGAAGCCAATTTGACCTTTGCTCAGGACATTGTGTTCGTTAAGGAAGTTTAGTAATCGATTATTCAGAATGCTATTAAACAACTTCCCCAGATTACTGCTCACACAGATGCCTCTGAAATTATTAGGATCCAATTTGTCTCCATTTTTATGAATAGGAGTTATAAGCCCTTTATTCCAGGTGTCAGGGAAGTAGCCCGATTTTAATATTATGTTGAATAATTTGAGCACTGCTCTTTGCAGCTCAGCGTTGCAATTTTTCAGCATCTCAGACCTGATGCTGTCAAAGCCACAGGATTTTTTTGGTTTTAAAGTTTGGAGTTTTTGTGCCAATTCCTGGTGTGTTATGGGAAAATCTAAAGGGTTTTGGTTGTCTTTTATACTGTGTTCCAGCAACTGTCATTTTTGTTTGGTCGGATTGAAGTTGGAATTTGACTGTTGCTGGATTTCTGAATACAGATTCTCAAAATGGTTTTTCCAGATTTCTCCATTTTGGATGGGGGGGTCTTGTGGTTTTGTAGTGCTCAAATTATTCCACATTTCCCAGAATTGATTCTGATTCAGGGATTGTTCTAAGTCCTGTAGGGTTTGATTTACATGACTTAGTTTTTTCATTCTGAGTGTGTGTTTGTAATGTTTTAATTTGTCGTTATATTTCTTTCTTAAGTCCATATCGTGGGGTTGGTGGTGTTTGAGGTTTGATAGGATGCGTAGTTCTTTCCTGATGTTTTTGCAGTCGTTGTCGAACCACTTTTCACCTTTGTGTTGTTTTTTCTTATTGTTGGTGGTCCTTGATAGGTCGTTCTCTCTCTCTCTCTCTTTATCTGTCTCTCTCCATCTCTCTCTCTCTCTCTCTGTTTATCTTTCTCTCTCTCTCTCTCTGTCTCTCTCTCTCTCTCTCTCTTTATCTCTCTCTCTGTCTCTCTCTCTTTATCTCTCTCTCTCTCTCTCTCTCTCTCTCTCTCTCACTCTCTCTCTCTTTATGTCTCTCTCTCTCTCTTTATCTCTCTCTCTCTGTTTCTCTCTCTCTCTCTCTCTCTCTCTCTCTGTGTTTGTGGGAGCAGGAAGTGAGTTTGTTTGCTGAGCGACTGTATGTGTTTTTCTGAGTTTTTCACGGTGTATTTGGTGATTTTTCTACTTCTCTTGGTGGTGGGTGTTTGTTGGTAGTATTGTGTTGTGTGGGGGGGTGTAGTGTAGGGGGGTAGGTGTAGTAGTTAGGTTAGGAGGTGAACCTGTTATCCAGCGGGGCTGGTAACATGGCTAGCCCGGGGTTAGAGCAGCTGACGCAGCGTCACGCCGTTTGGCTGACACCGTCGATCAGCTGTTCAGTAGAGGAGATTAGCTTAGCTATAGGGGAACTAGTTGGTTTTAACAGTGTTAAATCAGCTTCACGAATGAACAGCGCGGTGGTGGTTTTCTTGGATAGTGTGGACAAGGTGAATCAGGTGATCGAACACGGGGTGGTGGTTAGAGACACTTTAATTCCTGCACTGTCACTGGTTAATCCTGCTAAAAGAGTGATAATTTCTAATACACCCCCATTTGTCTCGAATCAAGTGTTGGGTCGGGAATTATCGAGACATGGAAAACTGCTGTCACCGATCAAACTCATCCCCCTGGGATGTAAGTCACAACAGCTGAAGCACGTCGTCTCTTTCCGAAGGCAAGTGTTGATGGCGCTGAACGGTGGCAGCGACAGTTTGAATTTGGTGTTTAAGTTTAAGGTGGATGGGTTTGATTACACTGTACATGTTTCCACTGACACTATGAAATGTTTTGGGTGTGGGGGAGAGGGTCACTTAATTAGGAGTTGTCCAGGAAGAGTGGGGGGGGGGTTGATCGGCTGGAGGCGCGAATGGATCAGCTGATCCGGCGGGTGCCACTGCCCCCGCCCCGGCGGGCCCCGCTCTCTCTAGGTCGTCCTCAGACGAGCCTTCCATCGTCGTTTCCAGTCATCCCGATTCTCCATACATCTGGCCAGTTCGCTGGTGCTCTGAGCTCCCACGTCCATCTTGAGAATGTCCACATATGTTAGTTTAGGACGTCCTCTTGATCGGCGCCCGTGCATTGGTTCCCATAGCACAACATTACTGGCCGGCAGCTCTCGGTGCCTTTGGCAGTGTCCTGCTAGTCTCATTCTCCTTACAGCAATCTTCTCGCTCACCCTCGGCACTCCTTCATAGAGAATTCTGTTGGCTACGTGTTCGTTCTTGCTGATGTTAAGCACTGCATGCAGCATCCTGGTGTAGCACCCGTCCAGGGACTTCTCTAGGGTTGGCTCCAGGGTCCAGCATTCGCTGCCATAGAGGAGAACGGACTCCACTGTTGCGTAGAAGAAGTTGAGTTTGATTTGGTGGGGGAGGTTGGAGTTCCATACACTGGCCATGCCGTCCAGGGCCCTCCATGCAAGTGCCTTCCTCACTTTTAGATCTTGCTCAGTTGAGTTGACCCATGAGCCCAGGTACTTGAAGTCGTCGACTTCCTTCAGCAGGGTACCTCCTGTTGTTGTCAGAGGTTGATGTTCTGGTGGAATATTGTAGGTGATGACCTCGGTTTTCTTGGCATTTAACCTGAGGCCTACTTTGGCGCACTCACTCTCTACCCTGTTCAGTAGTTCTTGTGCTTGTTCCACATTGTCAGAGAGCAGGCTGATGTCGTCCGCATAATCAAGGTCTGTGAGGACCACTGCGGGATGTCGTCTTGACCTCCTTGGAGTTAGTGTGAAGCCAAGCTCTTGCTCTCGCCCACTGATTGCCTTCCTAAGCGCATAATCAAGGACTATGATGAAGAGGAATGGGGCTAGTGTGTCCCCTTGCATAACCCCAGCCAGGATGTCAAACTCCTCGCTGTTGCCATCTGGGGTCACCACCTTGCCCCTTGTTCCTGCGTACATGGTCTCTATTGCTCGGAGTAGGTTGGGGGGAATACCATATGCCTTCAGGATCTTCACCATCATGCCGCGGTGGATCGAGTCAAATGCCTTTTTGAAATCTATAAAGCACAGGACTGCAGTCAGGTTGTCCTTCCTCACCTCCTCGATTATCCTCCTGAGCGCTAAGATCTGGGCTGCTGTAGTTCTCCCTTCCCTGAAGCCGTTCTGGTTCTCCCTCAGGTGAGGGTCGATGGCAGGTCTTATCCTGTTTAAAAGCATGCGGTTGTACACCTTTGCAGGGATGCATGTCAGGCTAATACCCCGGTAATTGTCAGGCTTAGAGAGATCTCCAGCTTTTGGCACTGGAATGATATTTGATAGGGACCACATATCTGGCTGTCGATTGTTCAGCAGGGCTTGGCTGCAGAAGTCTAGGATGATGTCGTCGAGATCGCAGTTCTTCAGTACCTCAGGGGGTATGCCATCTGGACCAGCACTTTTCCCCTCCTTCACAGTGGCCTTCGCCCTGGCGAGTTCCCCAGCCGTGAAGGGACCATCATCGATTCCCAGGTCCTGGAGGACTGGTGGCACATCCTCCTCAGCTGCCTCCGCCGTCTCTCCCAGCAGCCTTTGGAAGTGGCTGGACCAGGTTGTTACCCTCTCCTCACGGCTGCGTCCCTCGACCTGTCCCTCCTTGGTCCTCTTCCTCCCTGTCATCTCGTTGATGACCCTCCAGGCCTCCCCGTATTTCTGGTCACCTTGCACCGCTTGCACTCTCTGCACCTTCTTCATCACCTCCTCTCCCTTGATGATGTCATAGGTGCTGAATAGACGCTGCTTGGCCTCATTCAGCTCCTCCCGCCTTTCCACTGTTGG
This sequence comes from Siphamia tubifer, assembly GCA_020466265.1. Taxonomy (NCBI): domain Eukaryota; kingdom Metazoa; phylum Chordata; class Actinopteri; order Kurtiformes; family Apogonidae; genus Siphamia; species Siphamia tubifer. The sequence continues at coordinate 2,114,918 of CM035801.1, forward strand.
CTCCCGCTCGTAGTTGAGGCGGGCATCCTCCACCTTCCCTCATGCCGCTACCACCTCTGGATGTCTTGATTGCAGGGAGGTTCCAATTCTCTCCATCATGGGCACATGCAGTTTGGTCGCCTCCTCATTCGCAGCAGTGAAACGCTTGTACTCATTGCTGGGATCCGCTCCCTGGTCCAACTGCTGGAAACGCTTCCTCACCTCCTCCGCGTACCTGGTTTGAAGGCCAGGGTTGTTAGTGAATGTTTTCCAGTCCCACCGGACCTTGGGACTTGGTTTAGGGACCCTGAGGCTCAGTCTCACCCGCATGGAGACCACTCGGTGGTCTGAGCCCACAGAACTGAATGTGGAGTATGGTTCAGCATTCATGATGGAGTTCCTCCACTTCCTCCTCACAAGGATGTAGTCCAATTGTCGAAGCATACCCGTGGCTCGATCCCGGAAGGTCCACCGTTTGCCTGTTCTCTTCCGGAAGATGGTGTTTGCCGCCAGTAGCTCGTTTTCCGTGAGGAAGGCAGTGAGGTAGGCGCCATTTCGGTTGGTAGAGTCGTGGTAAGGGAAAGGCACGTCCTCTGGTCCTAGCCTTGCGTTGAAGTCCCCTAGGATTGCCAGGAAGTTGTGAGCTGGGACATCCCGGACCGCTGTTGCTAGGTCCTCAAAGAACACCTCCACCACCTCAGAAGATGCCACGTTGGTGGGTGAGTACACCACTATGACTGTTGTTACTGGGTTTCCCGAGAACTCTGCGATCAGGATCCTGTCTGTGTGGTGGTAGACCCGACGAAGGGCCCTACGCGCCCGGGAACTCAGCATTAACCCAACGGCTCCTGTTGCGGCCTGGGCCTCGTTTCGCCACGCTGATGCAGAGATGAACGTGCATCTCTCCACTCTGCGGTACACGATCGGGTCATTAGTGTATACAATCCTGTGTTCCTGGATGCCCAGGATCTCCACTCCCCATTCCTCAGCACAGTGTGCTACCTCCATCAACCTCGCCTCTTCTCTTGCTGTGCATGCGTTGAAGGTTCCCATCACAAATGGTCTACGACAGCGCATGAGTGCATTGGACGGGGTGCTGTGATCAGAGAGGACCCTCCCTGGGGCAATCCCAGGGTTTGAGGCCCTGTCGTCATAGTGCCCTCCCGAGGGAGGACCAGCACCACCGTCCGCCCCGATGTTCCTGCGGACTCCCGCCGCTGGAAGTATAGGATTTGTTATGACTGTACACTCCATGGTTGGCTTTACTATGCTGATAGCGGTCTGTGGGGCGCAACTCCTCGCAGACCCGGTTTTAGTTCAGAGTATCCTTCTCCTAGACGGGTTGCCATCCAAGGCTATGAGCCCCATCTGCCCATCAGTGGTTGACGGGCGCCAGGGCGTGTCCACTCGCCGGTGGGCCTGCGCACCGCGTCTATGGGGCCCACTGCTGCTCCCCGATCCCCGCAGTTTAGCCTAGGACTGCATAGTCCCAGTTACCGTGTGTGGCCGCAAGGAGGCACTGCATGGGTCTTGGTGTTGGAGAGGCTGTGTACCAGCAGGAGGAGGCTTACGCACTCGGCTCCTCTTTTCACCCCCCGCAAGGAGGGCTAGCCGGCGGCAGTAGCTGAAAGCAAAGCACAGCAAGCAGAAGCGACATGCAGCATGCACAGACACATGCCCAAACTACAAACACTACTACTACTACGCATGCACTACTGCACAAGACGCATCACACACCCTGTGTGCAAGCACACACACACAGCTGCCTCGGCAGAATCAGCTGATCCAGCGGGTGCCGCTGCCTCTGTGCCGCGGAGCGCTGAGGGAGAGACGCTGGAAAGGAGGGAGGATGAAGGTGCAGGTGTGGAGGTGGTAGAGGGGAGAACAGTAGGTCACAATAATGTATTAGAAGAAACAGAGAATGAACAGACGAAGAAGAAAGGTGTGGAGGGAGAGGTGGATAAAGAACAGGTGGAAGGAGGAGAAAAGGAGGAGAGGGGAGGAAGGAGTGAGGAAAGAGAAGGACCAGTTGAGGAAAGGAGAAGACAGGGTGAGAAAGGAGAAAGATGTGAGGAAAAAGGAGGACAGTGGAAGGAGAGAGAAAGGAGTGAGGAAAGAGGAGGGCAGGGTGAGAGGGGAGAACAGAAAAAGAAAAATGGTGAGAAAGGGAAAAAAGGAAAAGTAATTCAATCAATAATGAATGATAATGATAATAATGATAATAATGATAATAATGATAATAATGATAATGATAGTAATGATAATAATGATAATAATGATAGTAATGATAGTAATGATAATAATGATAATAATGATTGTTTATTACATACATCTAGTGATTCTTAGTCTTGGACACATCATCAGTGATAGTACCTGGGGTCATAGGGGGTTTCGGGTCTTTCAACTTCAGACCCCCTCACCCAGGCGACCCGACCGGGAGTGATCAGTTCCCGGCCTGTGTCCAAGAAGCACTCATCCACTGTTTGTCCCTTTGGATCCACAGCCATCGTGAGGCTCGCTCCGCAGCCTCTGATGATGCCCCGATGGCTTTTCTTTTGCGTGCACCTGTGATGCCCAGGAGACTAAAGGCCTTGCAGAGTGATTTCCCTGCAAAACCCCTTACCCCTACCTCAATGGGCAGGCACCTTGCACGCCACCCCCGTCCGCGGCACTCCTCCACCAGATCTGCATACTTTCCCCGCTTTCTCTCACTGGCCTCCTCTATCCTCTCCTCCCAGGGCACTGTCAGTTCCAACATCACGACCTGCTTGGACGTGTTGGAAAGCAGGACGATGTCTGGTCTGAGGGTGGTTTCCACAATGTTTTCTGGAAACTTCAGTTGTTTGCCCAGGTCCACATTCAGCTGCCAATCCCTGGCTGTTCCAAGAAGGCCAGCTTGGACTTTTGTTCTGGGGGGTGGTTGTTCCCCAGCTCTGACGAAGGAGATGACGCGCGTTGGTGGTTGCAGGCACTTGCTCTGGACTATGGCCGCACTGATGGGCTCGGAAATCGCCTTCAGCACCTGGTCATGACGCCAGCGGTAGCGACCATCACCGAGTGCTTTAGGACAGCTGCTGAGGATGTGCTCTAGTGACCCTCGACCCTGGCACAAGGGGCATGCTGGAGTTTCCACCTTGCCCCAGCAGAAGAGGTTGGACGGACTGGGCAGGACGTCATAGACCGACTGGACAAGGAATCTGATGCAAAGGGGCTCAGCTCTCCACAACTCCGCCCATGAGATCTTCCTGTCCATGGCTTCCTCCCATCTCGTCCAAGCACCCTGCTGCCTCAGACCTACCCACTGGCTTGCTCGCTGCTCTTCGATCCCAGCCCTCACTTCAAGCTGGATGAAGTCCCTTCTTTCCTTGCCCCTGGCCTTGCTGTATTGGGTTGTTGAGGTGGTACCCAGTCCCGCTCGACCAATTGCCACAACGGCAACCAGTTCTTTGTGGGACAGTCGTGCTTCTGCCTGGTCCACCGCCTCCTGCGCCTTCCACCTTCTGCCGGTCCTCACTTCAATGCCAGCTTGAGCTACCATCAGGTCTTTGGACTCCCTGTATTGCAATACCTCCCTCGCTCTAGCAACCTTGAATTCCTCCATCAGGCTGTTGATGGGGAGGGTCAGTTTGTTGTTATTGCCATATAGAGCAATGCTGCTCAGGCTTCTCGGCAGTCCCAACCAGCGTCGCAGGTGGCTGCTGACCCTCCTCTCGAACCCTCCGACCGTGGAGATGGGAAAATCGTATACCAGCAGTGGCCACAGGATCCGAGGCAGTATGCCATGCTGGTATATCCAGGCCTTGAATTTCCCTGGGAGGCCTGACTTGTCGACTGAGGTCAGCCAACTCTCCAGCTGTTCATTGGTTGCCCTGATGGAAGCGGCGTCCTTTAGGGAACAGTCAAAAATCTTTCCAAGGCTCTTCATGGGTTTTTCTGTGACTGAGGGGATCCTTGTGCCTGCCAGGGAGAATTGGAACCGGTCCGTCACCTTCCCCCTCTTCAGGACAAGCGCTCTGGATTTCTCCGGCTTAAAGTGCATGCGGGCCCAGGTGGTAAGCCTCTCCAAGCCATGGAGGATCCATCTGCATCCAGGAACTGACTCTGTTGTGACCGTCAGATCGTCCATAAATGCTCTGATAGGAGGCTGGCGTACACCGGACTTGGTTTTGGGGCCTCTGCATTCCCGCTCTGCAGACTTGACCAGCATATTCATGGCCAGAGCAAAGAGAATCACTGAAATGGTGCATCTGGTGATGATCCCTTTCTCCAGTCTGTGATGCTCGGATGACACTGTGCCAGAGGTGAACCTCAGGAAAAAGTTGTTGTAATAGTCCATGATGAGAGTCTTGGTGTTGCTTGGGACATGGTGCCTTTCCAACGCCACCTCCACTAGCTTATGGAGGTGGCGTTGGAATAAGCATTGATTTGATGCTTGATTTAGCCATAAGCATTGGCTAAATCAAGCCACAGCACAGCGAGGGTTCCTTTCCCCTCTCGAGCCTCTCTGATCAGCTGAGTCACCACCCCGGTGTGCTCAAGGCAACCTGGCACCCCTGGGATTCCCCCTTTTTGGATTGAGGAATCGATGTACTGATTCTTCAGGAGGTAGTCTGATAGTCGTTTGGAGAGGATACTAAAAAATATCTTCCCCTCAACATTGAGCAGTGAGATGGTCCTAAACTGCTCGATGGAAGTTGACTTCTCCTCCTTTGGAACCCACACCCCTTCTGCATATCTCCACTGATGAGCGATCTTTCCCCTCCTCCAGATCGCTCTTAGGATCTTCCACAAATAATAATGATAATAATGATAGTAATGATAATAATGATAATAATGATAGTAATGATAGTAATGATAATAATGATAATAATGATAATAATGATAATAATGATAATAATGATAATAATGATAGTGATAGTAATGATAATAATGATAATAATGATAGTGATAGTAATGATAATAATGATAATAATGATAATAATGATAGTGATAGTAATGATAATAATGATAATAATGATAGTGATAGTAATGATAATAATGATAATAATGATAATAATGATAATAATGATAGTGATAGTAATGATAATAATGATAATAATGATAGTGATAGTAATGATAATAATGATAATAATGATAGTGATAGTAATGATAATAATGATAATAATGATGGTAATGATGGTAATGATGGTAATGATAGTAATGATAGTAATGATAATAATGATAGTAATGTAGCAAATGAGAGTGAAAATGAAAGTCAATTGGCAGTTAAAATTGTGGAAGCGATTTTAGAAGAAGAGCATGAGATGGAGTTGGAAGGAGACACGCAGAAGTCCTCCATAAAACGTAAAAATACTGAGGTAACATCACAGGCCAGGGCAAAAAAAAGCTCTAAAAGACAAAACAGTAGATGAGTCACAAAGGGAAGAAGAAACAGACAGTATGGAATCTGAAGTAAGTAGTGAGGAGGAGGAGGAGCCTACAAGGAAAAATGGTAAAAAACATTGTACTCTGTTACAAAAATAAAAACATTTCTACATGATACAAAACATGTAAGGTCAGTTCCAATAGAAAAATCATTCCCTGATCTTTTAAAATGTATAGAATCAGTAAAAACCCATATGAGGAACCCTGGTGAAAATGAAAACGAATCCTTTACTGACCAAGAAGTTTACAGACTAAGAAAATTAATTGTCAAAGTAAGGCATCAAATAAGTGAAGAAATGTAGTGTTTTTAAACTCCTTTTATCTCTTCTTTTTTAACTGTGTTTTCTGTTTTATATTTTAGCTCCATTTTTATTATGAGTGTTTTTAACTTAGGAACTCTTCATTTAAATGGAACCAGGGATGTTTTTAAAAGAGCTTCACTTTTTAAAGTTATGGAATGTAAGAAAATAAATGTCATGATGGTCCAGGAAACTCACAGTACTCCAGAAAATGAAATTGAATGGAATAAAGAATTTAAAGGACAGCTCTACCTCAGTCACAAATCTAATCTTAGTGGGGGGGTGGGGGTTTTATTTAGTAATGGTTTTATTCCTGTTTCTGTGAACATTGATGAGGTCATCACTGGTCACCTTTTAAAAATAACAGCAGTATTTGAAAAGGTGACTGTAGTTTTTATTAATGTTTATGAACCAACCGTAGGCACAGATAGGATGTTTTTTTTAAATGTTTTAGGGGATGTCATTAGAGGCTGCAGTAGTGAGGAATATTTGTTTGTGGGGGGGGGGTTAACTGTACTGTTGAGCCTCTTTTAGATAGGAATCATCCTGAACCACATGCTGCCTCCAGAAAGTTTTTAAAAGGTTTAATTGAAACTTATGAACTGGCTGATGTCTGGAGGTTTTTAAATAATAGAAGTAGACAGTATACATGGAGCCACAGCAGAGATAATGTTTTAACTTTAGCTAGATTAGATAGGTTTTATAGTGTTAACTTTAGTTAGATTAGATAGGTTTTATAGTTTTAACTTTAGTTAGATTAGATAGGTTTTATAGTTTTAACTTTAGTTAGATTAGATAGGTTTTATAGTTTTAACTTTAGTTAGATTAGATAGGTTTTATAGTTTTAAGCATCATTTTAGTGTTTTTAGAAAGTGTTTTATTGCTCCAGTTGGTTTTACAGATCATTGTTTGGTTCAATGTAATGTTTTTATTAAAGATATTAAATGTAACAGCGTCTGTTGGCATTTTAACAACAGCTCTTTTAACAGATCATACGTTTCATTCAGCTTTTAAAAGTTTCTGGGAGAATTTTAAATCAACTAAATCTGATTTTAATTCTTTGCAGCAGTGGTGGGACATAGGGAAAAGCCAAATTAAGAATCTGTGCCTACAGTACACTCACAACGTCTCCAGGGACTTGGCCAGGTCTATTAGGGACCTGGAGAGAGATGTGGTGGAGCTGCAGGGTTTAGCAGACGCCACAGGAGAAAGAGGACACATTGAGAGCCTCAAGACAAAAAAGGTTGCATTAGCCCACCTACTGGGCGTGTCCGCTAGGGGCGCTGTGGTACGCAGTAGGTTCCAAGACGTGGCCATGATGGATGCTCCATCACACTTCTTCTTCGGCCTGGAGAGGAGGAATGGTCAGAGGAGGAGGATCCACTCCCTGCGCTCAGAGGAGGGGCAGCTGATCCAGGACTCCCCAAGCATTCGCAGGTATGCAGGGAGTTATTATAAGGGGCTGTACAGCTCAGACCCCACAGACACAACTGCCATGGAATCTTTCCTCACCGACCTGCCGACGGTGCCACCAGACCTGGTGGAGGAGCTGGAGGGAGATCTGTCCCTCCAGGAACTGCAAACCGCACTGCAGTCCATGTGCAGCGGTAAAGCTCCAGGTCTGGATGGGCTCCCTGTAGACTTTTATAAAACCTTTTGGCCAGAGGTCGGTGGGGATCTGTTGGAGGTCCTGACTGACAGCCTGCAGAAGGGTCAGCTGCCTCTGAGCTGCAGGAGGGCCGTCATCACCCTCCTCCATAAGAAGGGAGACCTGCAGGACATTAAGAACTGGCGGCCTGTGGCCCTCCTCTGCACCGACTACAAACTCCTCTCCAAGGTCTGGGCCAACAGGATGAGGAAGGTGATGGAGCACATCATCCAGGTGGACCAGACCTACTGTGTACCAGGTAGGTTGATTAATGACAACATATATTTAATTAGGGATGTTTTGGAACTCTGCAGCTCATTGGGCAGTGACCTGGGTCTTATTTCCATAGACCAGGAGAAGGGTTAGACCGGGTTGAACACTCGTACCTGTGGCGGACGCTGGCAGGGTTTGGTTTCAGCCCAGGTCTCATCGCCAAGATCCAGGCCTTGTATAGACAGGGTTTGGGTTCAGATCCAGGTCTTGTATAGACAGGGTTTGGGTTCAGATCCAGGTCTTGTATAGAGACGTTGAGAGTGTATTAAAAGTTAATGGTGGTTTGAACGCACCCTTGAAAGTAGAGGGGTGTGGGACAGGGGTGTCCACTGTCAGGTATGTTGTATTCTCTGGTTTTAGAACCCTTACTCCTCAGACTCAGACAAGGTTTATCTGGTTTTAAACTCCCACATTGTGATTGGCTCGTTAAGCTGTCAGCCTACGCAGACGATGTCATTGTTTTAATTAAAACTCAAGACGATATTGATTTTTTAAAACACAGTGTCCATTGGTTTGGCAGAGCCTCATCAGCCAGAGTTAATTGGGTCAAGAGCAAGGCTCTGATGGTAGGGGAGGGGGTGCAGAGGTTAGCGTTGCCCGGTGGATTGGAATGGAAGAAGGGAGGGATAAAATACCTGGGGATTTTTTTAGGAAATGACGAGTGCATTGGGAAAAACTGGGACAATATTTTAGAAAAAGTGAAAGGCCGGCTAAACCAATGGAAATGGATTTTACCAAAACTGTCTTTTAGAGGTCGGGTTTTAGTTATTAACAATTTAATAGCTTCAATGTTATGGCATCGTCTGTCGTGTGTAGATCCTCCAGTCGATCTTCTATCTAAAATCCAGGCCATCATGGTGGACTCCTTCTGGGACCGGCTGCACTGGGTCCCACAGAGTGTCCTGTTCCTCCCCAGGGATGAAGGAGGACAGGGACTGATCCACCTGTCCAGTAGAGGAGCAACGTTCAGACTTCAATTCATCCAGAGACTGCTGAGCGGCCCGGTGGATTTGGTATGGAGACCTGTCGCCAACGCCATCCTAACTCAGTGCAGCGGTCTGGGACTGAGAGAGTCCCTCTTCCTGATGGACCTGAGGGGACATGGACTGGGGGATCTACCAAGGTTTTATCAGTCTATTTTTAAGGTTTGGGGAAGTTTTAAAAAAGAACACATCCAGAGAGTGGGCTCGCCTCTCTGGATTTTAAAAGAACCCATTGTTTTTGGGACTCGTTTTAATGTGGGCAGTGCAGAGGTGGGTATTTCCAGGTCCATCAAGTCAAAGTCCTACCATGTATTGGTTCAAACCTGTTCATTGAACCAGCCCATTTTGATGAGCACAATGTCTCATCCAGGTAAATGGGATAATTAGTGGAATCACCTGTGTTCAGTGAACAGGCTTGAAGTAATACATGGTAGGACTTTGACTTGATGGACCTGGAATTACCCACCTCTGGGGCAGTGTTTTAGGAAACTCAGTTTTATTAAAGTTTTTAAAAACAAAGATCGTATTGATAAAACATGTGGTGGACCTGTGTGGTCCACACATGGATGATGCCTCTGCTCTGCTCTGAGTGGAGGGCATTGTACAAACCACCGTTAACTAAAAAGGTTGGTGACCTCCAGTGGAGGATACTACATGGGGCGGTGGCGTCAATGCTTTTATTTCAGTTTTAAATGAAAATGTGACTGAGGAGTGTGTGTTCTGTCAGGGTAAAGAGACTGTGTTCCACTGTTTCCTGGACTGTCAAAGACTGGAAACATTGTTCGTGTTTTTACAGAGGCTCTTTAGTCTGTTTGGACAAGTTTTCTCCAAACAGATTTTTATTCTAGGTTTTAAATACAGACAGAAGCACAGGATCAAATATGAGCTGCTGAATTTTATACTTGAGACTGTAAAAATGAGTATCTACATCAGCAGAAAGAAGAAAAGAGAAGAGAGTTTGGACTGTAACACTGTGAAACTGTTTACTGCAATGATAAAAGCCAGAATCAGATTCTCCAGAATGGAGGATTTGGAAGAGTTCGAAAAAATATGGTGTCATAAAAATATTTGTTGTTCCGTTTTTGAAAGGCAATTATTGTTTGGTTCAATATTGACTTAGGAAAATCATATGTTTGAGTTGTAATTTTATTTTATTTTTTGCATTTTTTCTTCATTAACTGAATGTTTTCATTTTGAGTTTCTATTGTATTAAGGGATGTTCAAATGAAGGAAAAAAAAAAGTTTGGTTTTGTTTGCTATATGCTTTGTTTGGATGTTGTTAAATGTTAAAGGAAAATGTCTGTTTTCTGTTATTTTGTGTTTAGAATGTAAATAAATAAATCGTTTTTTGAAAAATCAAAAAAAAAAAATCTCTCTCTCTCTCTCACTCTTACTTTAGACTACACGATAACACCAACCATAGTCCGTTTCTGCAGCCAAAACACATTTTGGCTGAAAGCACAAACATAACACTGTGGTTAAACGTTCAAGTTAAATAAAAACAAAATTGATTTCCCTTAATTTCACCATAAACCAACATAATTTTCCTGGTAATAAATACTACATTAGTTTCTCAGACCAATAACTGCCTGTTACATGTGTGGAAAACTTATTTATGTCTCATGTTTTAATCTTTACTACTACAGAGACATCAGAACCAGCAGCACATTTCTAAAGGTCATGCCAGGAGAAGGTTGTTTTTTGTGGGGTAACATGAATGCGAACTGACCAGTCATCTTGCTAGCTGGGGGTCCCGTTAGCAGGACGGCACAGCTCCGAAAACCTCTGAAAAATTTTTAAATTACACGCTATCGTGATGAATCGTTCACATATTTAACGTTTTCAAGTCTACTTTCTCACATAAAATAATCTCAAAATTGCATTTCGTGATACTGAAACAATAATATTTAATCATTTAACTTACAGTGTGGATTGTCTCCTCCTCCATCGTTGGTGCCGAAATGCATCCTGGGATAGGAGGCTCTCCCAAGTACGCACAAGTCACCATCCGATGCATACTTGATAAAGTGGGCTTGTCGACAACACATCCGGGAATTTCAAGCGTACTTGGTGAGATGCGTACTTGCACTGTGTTCCAAATCACACACTTGTCCACTTCAGATGCTTCAGTTGAGGGTATAGTGTTGTTCCAATTGCAAGAGTAGCAAACGAAGTGCGCCGTAAGTACCTGGATGGTGCACTTCTGTCAAAATTCGAAGTGTGGAGCAATGGACACTTCTCGCACTCACTGGACGCCATTTTTACTACGTAACAGAAGAGGAGGGGCCACCACCACTCTTGAAAGATTTGAAAACATGGTGGCTGAAACACTGGCAGAGGTGGAGATGGTGATACCGGCGGTACAGGCCTTCTGGAGGGAAGGGCTTATAAAAAACAAAAGGAGCAAAATGCCGGTGTCCATGGTCGGTATTTTGGCGGGCAATCGAGATATTTTGACAGCGTGATCGTCATTTTCGGTAAGTGTGGACGAAGAGTTTCATTCGGAACTACACTGTTCGTTAAAAATTCGTACACTATCCATGTAGTGTTCATAGTGTATGAAAGGAAGTACACTACGGGGAGTGCGTGATTTGGAACACAGTGTAAATACAGGGGAACTCCAAGATGGTGGAGTGAGGTGGTTGACCTTTTAGCAGATGAAGAACCCTAATTTAAATATATTAGTCACACGTAAAACACTATCAATCTACAATAGCCCATTCTCTTTTTTATATTATATGCGCCCTCTTTGTACTTTCCCCCATCAACTTTCTTTTTTTCCTTTTTAATCGAGACCTTTGGAATCACCTAACGTGTGAACAATGAGCAACATGGCGGATCACGACCACAGTTCCATAACTTCACCCAGTGACACTGTTTCAGAAGTGAGTGAAATAGAATGCGCTGGGATGGAGATGGAACACAGCCTGAAAATGATGTTAACTCCCCAATAAGAAAAAAAAAAAAGACCAGAGGAGCTGGAGGACACAGCCAATGCTGTCCTCGGTTCAACTACGAACCCAGAAGGTTGATGACCAGACCTAAGGGTTCATCAGGTGATTAGAGCTGCAAAACAAATGAAAATGGAAAACGTCAAACTGAGAAGTGCCTTTGAAGAACCTTCTCGCTACAAAAGACGTTGGAATTTACAGATTGTGTGTTTACCTGAGAAGGATGTGAAAATGTACGGAACACCGTCAGGCGGCTGTGGTTCAGTTGGTAGAGTGGGTCAGTTGGTAGAGTGGGTCAGTTGGTAGAGTGGGTCAGTTGGTAGAGTGGGTCAGTTGGTAGAGTGGGTCAGTTGGTAGAGTGGGTCGCCCAATGACCGAGAAGTTGGCGGTTCGCGTCTCGGCTCTGGCTGTCCACATGTCGAAGTGTCCTTGGGCAAAGACGGTGAACCCTGACTTAGGCCCCCAGTAGGACTGACCTTTGACCTTAGAAACCTACTGGTGTATGAATGGGTGAATGTGAGGCTAATGTAAAGCGCTTTGAACCATGAAGGTGGAACAGAACTATATAAATGCAGAATATTTTGTCACAATTCAGACACAAAGGCTCAGGTGCAGACACAAAACCAGCGGATCAGAGTTAGGTAAAAATATTTATTTCTCTGAGAAAAACACAAAAAGAAGCCTAGAGTAAGGGAACAGTAAATCTCCCAGAACACAAAACCAAAATACAGAATACAAACTTAAAGAGCAGCAAAAGTGCTGAGACTACCCGAATAAACAGAACTAAGGACGCAGCGACAACTAGACACAGAGCGCTGGAATAATTTTTGCCAAAAGAAAATCAGGATTTAAACTAGCAAGCCAAAACCACCAAAACTGCTATCAATACACAAAACAAAGTTAAACCAAAAAACACTGGGTACTTAACCAACAGAGACACAAAGACCAAAACATTCAAGCAGGGCATCAGAGGAGTGGGGAGCTGAGCGGACAAGCGGGTAGAACAAAGATTTCTGTTAGAGGTTTCAGGTGAGTTTCCAACAGGAGTGGTTTACGGTCCAGCGTCGAGTTGTGGAATGAGTCTCTTTAAGTACTGAGCCAATCAAGGCCAAACCCACCTCAGCTGTAGTGACAAGGAATCTCTTCCACCTGTTCACAGACCCAAGAAAAACAAAAAGAAAAAGCAAGGAACAGAGTCTGCCACTAGGTCGAGCCAGAGGGCATGACACATTTACCATTTACCATTGGGATCCATGTCCGTGGATCAGCTGTACGGGCCGAACCAGGGCAGTGAGTCTACAGTTCGGGATGAGAGTCGTCCGAGACGAGGTCTGGAGCAAGTGGAGAGAGTTGAGAGTCTGCAAAGAGCTTCATATGTTCTTCAAGCAAGACTTTTCCGAGGAGGAAAACTTTATCCGCTGGTGCAGGAGGTTAGGAAAAGAGAGAGAGAGAGAGAGAGAGAGAGAGAGAGAGCTTCAGCCTTATTGACCACCAGCGAGTCTATCCACCAGAGTGACTAAGTACTGTCCTAGGTTCTGGTTCTGTTTTTGTGTCCTAGGTTCTGGTTCTGTTCAGATTATTGCACTGTTTGTACGTGGCTAAAATACCTCCTCCTGCACATACTTAACTTGTTGTTACTTGTTTTATGTTAGCATTTTTATCGTTGAATGCAAGAAGGTTAAACAATAATATTAAACGTAAGGCTGTGTTTCTTTACTGTCAGAAACAAAAGAGTCGCAGTCTGTAAATGAAGACGTGCATTTGTAGAAACAAAGGGGCGACACCATCTGTCAGTCATGGTACATCTCCTTCTGCTGGGGTCATGATTTTGTTTTCAAGATTTACTGGTTCAGTATTAGGTCATGAAAGTGATTCTAGTGGACATTGGCTAATGGTCGCTGTTGAGTTTGAGGATGTAACATTTATTTTAATATGTGTTTATGGGTACAATAATAAAACACAAAATATAGTGTTTTATGAGGACCTATGTTTAAAAATACTGAATGGAAAATAGCATATTCAAATGAGCATGTTATTATTGGAGGGGATTTGAACCCTAACCCTGATAGCTCAGTAGATGGTTTACCCTCTAGAGGTCAGAGCTGCACCTTTGACGACACCTTCACTGTGTTAGTTTCAAATTCAAATGTGATAATTACTGGAGAATAAGAAATGCCAGTGTGAGACAAAACAACAGAGTCCTGCACGGTTCTGATTTTGACAAACCGCAACCGCCCGTACCCGTCATGTTTAAACTCGTATCCCACCCGTTTTCCGACGAAAAAAATAAATAAAATCTGCACCCGAACCGACCCGTTATAAATGAACCCGATATCCGACCCGAACCCGAAAATGTCAGATAGCCAAACTTAAATACAAACATTTATTGTCATGAATAAACTGAACAGTGACATAGCCAAGGCAGAGCCAAATAAAAATGTTGTTAACCTTTTAACCTATGAACCGCAAATTAGACCCGCGATCACCCACGTCCGAACCGAACCCGTATCTGACACAGCACAACATTTTTCACCCGTTTGGTGAAAATCTGCGGGTCACCCACGAGTACCCGAACCCGTGCAGGACTCTGCAATACAGTTGTTTTAATGCATCAAATAATGACCAGTGTTCAAGGATTGACTATTGATTAATACCTTTGAACTGGTTCAATAATATGTGTGTAACATTGATAATGGTCTAACTGACCACTGTGCTGTCACTCTTATTCTAAATATTAAAAAAACAACACATCATCCATTACCACATGGACATTTAATAAGTGTCTTTTATATAATCTAGATTTTCAAACTAAAACTAAAGAACTTATAAGTGAAATAAAATCCTCACATCTTATAAACCATAAGTAGATGGGAATGGTTTAAATTAAAGTCAAAGAAATTACAATAATAACAAGTAAACATGTTTGTAAAGAAAAATATAAGAAACAAAATGAGATTGTAAGTAGCATTAACCATTTATATGCCAAAGGTTCATTAACTCCTGAGGAAGGAAGTCAATTAGAAAAGAAATGAACAACGTAATATTATCCTTTTATAGTCGATTATTTACCTCACATTTTTCTGAATTAAGCAGTGATTCCTTTTTCAATTCTGTGCAAAAATGTTGTTCACCTATGAATGAAAATGTTTAAAACAGTATGGATGCTGACCTATCAATAGATGATAAAGCTGTTGATCAAAGTCACCAGGTCCAGACGAGCGAAAGGTTGAATGTATTTCTAAGCATGATCTCTGTCCCACAATGAAACGGTTTCATTACCTTGAGACCAAAATCAGGAAAGGATCCACTTTTCATTGACAACTGTCGACCCAGAACTCTTCTATGAGCTGATTATAAATTATTAGCTCTTGTATTTGCTAATCGATTAAATCAGGGGTGTCAAACTCATTTTAGTTCCGGGGCCACATTCATCCTTATTTGGGCCGGACCAGTAAAATTCTATAAATAATAAGATAAAAATGTCTAGAATATTGTTAAGGTGAAAAATTTCTGTTTGTGAGTGGAAAAAAAAGGCAAAATTTTCCAATAAAAATGGTCACATCTATAAACTGTACATGAACATAACACAGGAACAACCTTTTAAATTCGTAAGAAAAATAAGTGCAATATTAATGATATTATGCTTTAGTTTGTCATTTATACATAGTTTAGTAACAGGCTGAATATTCCACAAAATATTTCAGGTTATTCACATTATTTTGTAAAAGGCTAGTCTTTTTTGTCTACTTTATTTTACACTAAAATAGAAAAGAAAATTAGCATAAGGTTGTTTTCCATTATTTCTAGGTTATTATAATAGTATTTTACTTATCTCATCCACTTTATCAATTGACATAAATGATAAATGATTTGAACTTCCTTGATTATTAATTATCTTCAGTGTAATTCTTGCATTTCACACATTCATCCCAGGGGCCGGAGTGGACCCTTTGGTGGGCCGCATTTGGCCCCCGGGCCTTATGTTTGACACCTCTGGATTAAATAGTATTTTTTCAGATATTATTAGCGAGTGTCAATCAGCCTTTGTAAAAGGAAGGAACATTCATTTCCATACCAGAGTTATTGTTGATATGTTGGATTATAATCGGGCCCGGATCTAGGCATAGGCAAGGGGGGGCAATGCCCCCCTAAATTTTGCGCCTGCCCCCCCAAACGCGATGCCGCGCCTGCCCCTATCAAACCTACCAAACGCGATGACAAGGGAAAAATCCCACATGTTTACATACAGCAGCCAAAGATATTCGCGCTGTTCTCTCCTGAATCTCTTCTGATTGGTAGATGCAAAGGGAGGGCGTGGCCTCTCTCAGACTCGCTTGGCTTCAGTTCTGTCACTTTCTCACACCAGTTTGACCTGACTGTCATAGAGACACTAACACTGTACTCATTCACCGCAGCGATTTGCCTTTATTTCTTCCACTTATCTCTCCTCTACCGATCACAATGCGCAGATTTCTGGTTGCTAAAGCTAAAGCTAACACTAGTACTTGTGACAATGCTACAGTATTAGCAACAGAAGCTCCGACCTTCCGTTCCCGCCGCTCAGCCCGCTCCTCCTGCAGCAGTAGTGACACATTCACTCACTACCCAGCAGACACTCGTCACCATTCCTTCCCCACTCGCTACAGGCTGTAACCCCTGTGCCCCACAGACCCAGTCTAGTTACACAAACACCATAGCCCCCACCATTTGATAATATCTACAAGGGCACAATGAAGGCTTTCCTCAGCTCCATAGCATGTATGTGGCATCTATTATGATTAGGATATCCTCTGCTTCATGCCAGACCTCTTTCTCTACTTTGTCTCGTGTCCTTACCAGAGGTGTGAAGTAACTAAGTAAAAGAACTTCATTACTGTACTTAAGTAGATATTTTAGGTATCTTTACTTTACTTGAGTATTTATTTTTCTGGCAACTTTTTACTTTTACTCCCTATATTTTTGCATAAATATCTGTACTTTATACTCTTTACATTCTCAGAATAGACTTGTTACTTTTTTAAACCAAACAGACGTGACAGTATGAAAAATAAGTGGCTTCAGATGGAAAATCAGTGGAGGAGGGAAACTGTGGTTAATAGTTATATGACTATTATCTCACAATTTGGAATTTTTATCTCATAATTTTTGTACTTTTAATTTCACAATTTTAACATTTTATCTAAAATTCAGAGTTTTTCTCTTAAAATAATGCATTTTTTGTTTAAATGTCATATTTCTATAACTTTTTAAAAATGTCATGATGACTTTTTACTAGTACTTTGACCACCTCTGGTCCTTACCCTCTTTCACCACACTATGCTTCACAAGAGAAAAAGAGATTTAGTTATTCTGGCTCATGAGAAGGCTATAACAAAAGGCCTAAACATGGATACATTTGTTAGGGTGTTTTCACAGAAAAACAGACGGCTGATGCTAAAGTGATAGAAATAAGCTATGAACAACAACACAAACAGACTGTAACTAAAGAAAATGACAAAGAAATACATGAAAGGATAAAAAGTAAAAACAATTAGACAAAAATAATAAGAAAAATCCTAAAAGTTGCTATAAGGTATATGAAAATGACACAAAGAAATACACAGACATTTAAAAGATATGTTCTTCTCAATAAATAAATGATAATGGAATGCATAAAAGGATAAAAAGAACAAAAAATGAAAAGAAAAAATACAAAAAAATAAAATTAAAAATACAAAAAATTAAAAACATCCTAAAAGTTGCTATAAGCTGTGAAAACAACAAAAAAGGCAAAAAATATTCAGAAAATGTTAAAATAAAATATGTTCTGTCAATAAATGAATGACAAAGGAATACACAAGATAGGAAAAAAGAAAAAAAACAAAACTACAAAAACATACACAAAAATAAAATAAACCAAACAAAAAACAAAACAAAACCAAAAAAAAGAGGAATGCAGCTACAAATGGGACACAAGCCAGTGTCACATTTGTACCAGACCCAAGCCCGGGTAAATGCAGAGGGTAGTGCCAGGCATGGCATCCAAATCCAATATAAAACCTATAATACAAATCAAATTGATATAGATATGGATTGATTAAGTGATGACGGCATAGTTAGCATTGTTTTCTGTGCTTTGACACCCCCCAGTTCATGCCCCTCCTGCCAAACCACATGCCCCTCCAAGTGGGCAGAGCTAGATCTGGCCCTGATTATAATAACTTTATTGAAAATGATAGTTTAATTTTGTTCCTAGACTTTTATAGACGTTTGATTCTCTTGAAAACAGATTTATTGCTAAAACTTTAAAAACATTATGTTTTTTGGTCAGAAATGTTGTGATATAATTTCTTTATTTTATTCAGATATATCCAGTATAGTTTCTCTAGGTTCAGATGTGACAAAAAGCATCAAAATGCTCAGAGGAATCTGATCCCACACAAATGTTTACCTTATTAATCAATAACAATACAACGTTTGATGGCATTTCCATTTTTGGAAAAAAAGCTCAAAATAAGTCAGTTTGCAGATGACACTGGAATATTCCTGAAAGATAAAACTATGGTGGATGGTGCGTTTAAGATGATCAAAAGCTTTTCAGGTTTATGACTAAATATTAATAAATATGAAATATTCTATTCTATCCTGACGACAATATAAACTCTATTAAGGTTCAGTCTGAAGTAAATACTTAAGTAAAACAATCTACAAATATAATAATAGAATGATACTAGTTAACATTGAAAATCATATAAACAATATGAAAAAACACTGGTTAACTCACTGGTTAACATACAGGTTAACTCACTGGTTAACTCAATGGTTAACATACTGGTTAACTCAATGGTTAAGTCACAGGTTAACTCACTGGTTAACTCAATGGTTAAGTCACAGGTTAACTCACTGGTTAAGTCACAGGTTAACTCACTGGTTAACTCACTGGTTAACTCACTGGTTAAGTCACAGGTTAACTCACTGGTTAAGTCACAGGTTAACTCACTGGTTAAGTCACAGGTTAACTCACTGGTTAACTCACTGGTTAACTCACAGGTTAACTCACTGGTTAAGTCACAGGTTAACTCACTGGTTAAGTCACAGGTTAACTCACTGGTTAACTCACTGGTTAAGTCACAGGTTAACTCACTGGTTAAGTCACAGGTTAACTCACTGGTTAAGTCACTGGTTAACTCACTGGTTAACATACAGGTTAACTCAATGGTTAACATACTGGTTAACTCAATGGTTAAGTCACAGGTTAACTCACTGGTTAACTCAATGGTTAAGTCACAGGTTAACTCACTGGTTAAGTCACAGTTGTTTTATCCAAAGCTGAGTGTGTTTCATCATAACTTTATTCATGTCATTGTCTTTTTACATCAAACCTAAACATCAAAAAACTAACTCTGTAATCTTTATTTATATCTATATTTGGAGAAATAAGACACATTACTTAAATAAATCCAAATTAGTTAAAGAATAGAAACATGTTTAAACACAGGTGGTTAGGTTTAGGATGACGGGTTCAAAACCTTCTGAGCGTCTCCTCTCCATGTGCTTCCATTGGTTTTTAAAAGGTTCGGTGGCTTGGATTTTTTCATAAAGTGCGATTTTGAATTGTCTCAATTTCACAAACAAATACTTCATTATTGGAAAATGATTTTTCACACAATTTATGGAACAACAGGTCAATATTAAAGAATCGAAAATCCTTGTTCAACACAAAATGGTTCAATAAAGGAATAGTTTTTATTATTGATTTAATGGAATATTTTTAGAATATCAAAGTTTTATAAATAAATATGGTTTAATTAGTTCTTATAGAGGTGACCACACTTGTCAAAGCTGATCCAAAGTATTGTTACCCACTTTGATATTACTCCACTTCTACCAAAACTATTCATTGAGGATTATAAAACTGAAGATAAAACATTTAATAATCACATTATCTCAGATTGTTTTAAATCTAAATTACTTATAATCATAATAAATGATCTTTTATGAAGTCCTCTGGTAATATAGATAAATCATTAAATAAATATGTCAAATGGCCAAACCCACCAAAAGTAAAGGAAACTCATTTTAAAATATGTCATAACATTTATCCACTTTCTGATTTATTACATAAAAGATTTACATTTAAATTACTGCTGTTTTTATCATCTTCCTGGTCAATCATTTTAACACTTGTTTTTTTTTGTGTCGTGTTTCTGGTAGATTTTGGAGTGACCTGAGACACTTGAACACATATTGTATTATGTTGACAACTTGGATTCTTGTGTTTCTGACATCGTTAACATTGTCATGTTTTTTTTTTATATCATAGTCACTGTTGTAAATGTGTTGACACCAGACCCTGTTTGAATCACTTCATAAATGATTTAAAATGATATTTTTTGTCACTGAAATTTAAAAAACGTCTGCTCAAAGGATTTATTCTTCTTTAGCAAAATATCTAATGTTTTAAATATATTTACATCTAAAATTGTTATGTTCAATGTAATTCTAATATGTCAGATTTAAACATAAACATTTTATTTTTTATTTAATTGTGACCTACATACATGTTCATTTGTATCTTAGGTAATTGATTGTACCCTTTTGCTCTACTATTGATCATGGTTGATTTGCAGTAACTAATATTGATATTTTTATTGTGCCTTACAGTATTATTCTATATTTTATGTTCTGTCCAGGGGCGTCAGTTTGACTTTTTAAGTGCTGGGGACGATAAACATAAACTTGAGTATGGTCTGAAAAGTGTTGGGTACAACTATGTATGTATATGTATGACGTAAGGCACGGTTTCCCAAAACCCGGGCCGCGGTCCAGTACCGGTCCATGGATCATTTGGTACCTAATAATTAATTATTTCTCCTTTATTTATTATCCGAGTCTGAACAATCTTTTATTTTGAAAAACGATTCTACTGGTTACGTCATTAGCTTTTCCATTACCCTTGGAAATTCGCAAAATATAAATATCGCTATAAAAACTGGTAATGGAAACACCTGAATTTAAAAAAAAAACACAAAAATATCGAAAAGAAAAAGTTTTCATGCTTTCATGAGGTGGTTTTTCAGACGTTTCGATATTGTAATGTATTGCAAAAGCGCAATGGAAACACTTTTTCCAATATATGTCACAGGATGTGACTACATAGTCACATGACCACTTCTCGCCGAGTTAAAGTGACAGCCACAGTCACTGTAACCATGACAACCATTGACTGTTTATAATTTGTTGTTAAGTGCAGAGTATGTTTACACTTAATATTTGGGTCTGACAATGTAGGGACCACATGTACAGACCCTTATAATGTGAGACAGGTGGTTTGTTTTACATGTTAGAGTCTTCAAAGAGTTCGCCAGTGACTTTTACTGACGAGAGAATTAGCCGATTCATTCATGCTAATATCAGGGTGATATTGTGGTCAAGTGATTTGAAGCTCCGAAGGTGACAGCAGTGAAATGTGGTGGGATGA
>CM035801.1:2140934-2170934 GCA_020466265.1 Siphamia tubifer
TCATTATACAAATGTACTCAGAACTGTGTCCTCTACATTTAACCATGTCGTTGTTATAGTAACCTGTAAGGAGCAGTGGGCACTAATGACTCCACGTTATTACATCATTAAATAGATTTTTTTCACAATTCCCCACATACTTTAACTTATATGATTTGCATCAATTTATTTAATTATTATCCACATTTTGTTGATCATTCGTTACATACTGCAATACTCTGTTTTGTTTTTTAAATGAATTTTGTCATTTGTTATTTTGCACTATTAAACTTGATCTTTTATTGTGTTTTGTATTTATACGTTTTTATATTCATGTATTTTAAACATTTATCTCGATGAGCTGATTTTCATCACAAATGATGGCAACAACAGGCCACAAAATGTACTTTGTTACCTCGTCGTTATTTGTATTCTGTGTTTTTAATTATTGCATGTGGGTTGATGCAGTTTCATCTGTGCTGTCTGTTGTGCATATCACATATTTAACAATAAAGTTGACTTTTGAAACTTTTGATTCTGTTTATTTAGTCAATTTTGTTCATTAATACTGTTATTACTTTTATACAATTTTGTATTGTTTATTTTATTTGTTATTGACTAATTTCATTGGGCTGATAATGTTTTAAATGTTTGTTCATTGTGTTGGTGTTTTTGGAAAGTTTAATCTATTAAAGTTTTTTCTGTTGTATTTTAAAGTTCAAATGTTTTTAGCATATGTCATGTTCATGCCGTTGATGAAATTATTTTAAGACACGTTGGTTAACGTAACTGAGTAATATAAACCAAATAATATAATATGGAAGTAATAAAACTTTATTACTTTCAGTTATTTTTTAATTTTATGCCAATACTAAATGTGTTAATACAGACCAAATCCCCCCACAAATATCAGTAAAATAACAAACGTTTGTGTACAAAGAGTATAAAGTACACATCTTTCCATAAATGTAGAGGATAATAATTATATAAATGTAAATGATTATAAAGTGCATATATGTCTATTAACATAAAGAGCATAAAGTACAGGTATTTATGAACAAATGTAGGAAGGAAAAGTAAAACAATAAATAAAAATCCAGAAAAATAAACACTCAAGTAAAGTACAGATACCTATACAGTCCAGGGTAACTCAGCCCAATCTGACATTAAATAAAGCTATAATATTATCAGTTATGACACCCACCAGACATAAATAATGTTTTAAAAAAGGAAACAGTTGTTAAAATGTGATTCTCCGAGCATTGTAGTGGGTCAGTGAACGCCTCATGAGTCGGGCCCAGCTGCTCTGCTCCTCGTGCACTCCTTACGTCAACATTACTCACACATGACTTAGATGAGGAACGCCTGGCGCTCGTGGGACTCCAACATTCACGCGCAGTGGTGGGCACGTGCTGTGTGTTTCATACACAGAGTTTCAGGCCGAAACTCGCCGAAGCTCCAGTGGCGCAATCGGTTAGCGCGCGGTACTTATATGACAGTATTCAGCAGAGCAATGCCGAGGTTGTGAGTTCGAGCCTCACCTGGAGCAGAGTTTTTAGAAGAAAGTTCACCTGCTTCACCTCAGGTAAAAAGACAAACCACTCAAGGCCGGTACCACAGACTTTGGGGACTTCCTGTTGTGCGCAGAACGGACCATACGGTGTTAATGCAGCGCAGCGCGTGAATGGAATACACCAGGACTTCAAATCTTCACGTGCGCGAGACGTGTTTGTGACCTTTAGAAACTCTTAAACAGTGAGACTGAGGGTCCGTGAACATACAACAATAACTACAATAAATAAGAATACTTTATCTAGTACAACCAGTACTACTAAAATATATACAAAGAGGTGGAAAGTAACTAAGTAAAAGTACTTCATTACTGTACATAAGTAGATTTTGAGGTATCTGTACTTTACTTGAGTAACCTATTTATTTTTCTGCCAACTTTTTACTTTTACTCCTGACATTTGTGCATAAATATCTACAATTTATACTCCTTACATTCTCAGAATAGACTCATTACTTTTTCATAATAATTATAATTTGATAAAAAGTCAAAATTATGCAATTAAGTGTCAACATTATCTGTTAAAAAGACCACATTATGAGATTAAAAAAGGCCAAATTATGAGGTGATAAATCAAAATGATGTGATAAAAAGTTAAACTTATGTGATAAAAACTTAAACTTATGTGATAAAAAGTCAAAATTATGCAATTAAATGTCGAAATTATGCCATAAAAAATCTAAATTATGAGGTAAAAAGTCAAAATTCTCAGTCACTAAACACAATCAGACTTAATCCATATATACGTCACACTGTAGTTTTTGTAGTAAATGAAAGTCTTTTCAGTTCACCTTATAGTCCAGAAAATACAGTATGTTAATATTCTAATACTGTTGGACCTGGTGCCACCAGGACATGTGGTGTCCTAGGCGACCGCCTAGTCTGACTATAACTAACACTGACCCTGTGTACAGAGTTCATACACACTTTAACCAATACTTTTCCATTATTTTTCCATTATTTTTCCATGACTTTTGGTCAAATTTCCATGACTACGTATTCCTAAAAATGCCAGTGGATTTTAAACAATAATAATAAAAAGTTAAAGTGTTGTGTTAAAGTTTACCCTCAACAACAGGTTTAACAATAAAATAAATAATAATTTGTGGTTCAATTTTAACCCTTGTGCGGTCCTTCGTAAAAGGCACACTGGCTGTGTCCTACAATCGGGTCTTAAAAACCCAGATTCCAAAGTTCAGATCCATAGACTCATCACCCCACCCCCTAAGGATATATTACTGTTTTCAGTAGTAAGCAATGGCATCCTACAGTACGTATAAAAAGGTACATTTGTGAACCACCGGGTCTCTTTGACCCGAAGGACCACACAAGGGTTAAATTAACATTTATGTTCACGTCCCAGTGAAGACACACATTGTTAAATCCACACTTTCCTCACATTTATATTTAATTTGGGCAGATTTTAGTTCATACCCACTTCACCACATGAGGCAGGATACATCCCAACAAGTGAGGAAACAGGAAGTGAACAGGAAGTGAACTTCCTGTTCACTGAATAGAACGTTAAGGTTAAGACGACGTGAAATAAACTGTTTATTCATTTATTAAAACTATTTATTAATCACACATTATTATGCTGTGTAAAAAAAATGCATAATGTTATCGAAGACAACATGAAGAGGTGGACTGTGCCCATAACCTAATAGTGCAACAATTGCCAGTTGCTGGTTTCCATTACCAACACAATAGTCCTAGCCTAGGATCTAGTCTGTCCCCAGTGGCCACAAATGGTATTTGCTACGGGGAGACAGACTAGACAGCCTCGGATCTGAAAATCCAAAATGGGTCGGACCAATCAAATCGCGAGGGGCGGGATTGGAGCCCACCCTGCCTCATGACGACACAAATACGACACGTAATGTTGTAGTCGAAGGTTTGTCGAATATCTGAGATGAATTATAAATCACGCCAGAAATCCACATATTCTTCATACAAAAACGGCAACAGTCGTTTAGTGCCATTCTGTTTTCTACCGTTCTACACTCACCAAATAGCCTACTTAACTCTGTGCTACAATCCTACTACTAGCCTGGTAGCCAAACGCCGACTAGCTAGCTAAGCTGCTGCACTCGTTTTGAGACTACATTCTGGTGTGTTCTTCCGGTGACGCTGTCTACGAAATCCATGTTCATCGCTCTGACTGGTTACCCATCTAATAGCGTGGCGTTGTGTAAAGAGAAAACTTGACAGACAGCGGTTATCCCGCCCACAAATTCGCCTAGACTTTCTAGAGTCTCCCCGTAGCAAATGCAGTTTGCGGCCACTGGGGACAGTCTAGATCCTAGGCTACAATAGTCCACATTAACAGCACCCTGTCCACCACATACAACTGCAGTCATCTGAACATTTCTGAAGGTGACATGACTCTGAGTTGTACTGAAAGTCAGAGGTGTATAAGGTGAACAGGAATGGAGAGAGTACAGTGCCCTGTGGAGCTCCTAACCCACCCACCACCACATCAGCTGACACAGTAGTGAAGTTGGATGGTGTTGAAGACACTGGACAAAGACTGCCACCACCTGTGAGCTGCAGATAAGTGACCGCATCATCCACTTCCGTACGTGGCAGAGGGTTAGGGTTAGGGTTGACCTGTGACCTCAGGGGGGCCGACACCAGCCTGTGCAGAACCTTCACCACATGTGATGTGAGATGAATGACTGTGAACCAACATCATTTTATTTGTTCCACTGACAGATTTTATTGCTTAATTCATGCTTCTTTTGATTTATTGAAGTTGTTTTTATCTTAATTCAAGCAAAAAAGAAATTAAAAAAGAATCTCAAATTACTCCAAAAAAAACCTGCCAATGAAAGAAATGAAAATGATGTTATAGTGAAGAGAGTGTGAACAGAAACATGCTATGGTTCTGCATAATATAAAACTACATATGAAGTTGTGTTTTTAACCAACAAAGTGGACAAGAATGAACATGAAATAAATGATTAAAATAAACAAAATCACAGTTTTTTCATGATGGTTAACAGGGACGGACCTGGCCTGATTTTCACCCTGGGCGAGACGTGTGCCCCCCCCCCCCCCCCCCAACACACACACACACACACACACACACACACACAGGGAACCATATCCTTCAAAGACAGATTATACGACAAACACTAATGTATATATCAATAATAATAATAATAATAATAATTATTATTATTATTATTATTATTATTATTATTATTATTATTATTATTATTATTATTATTATTATTATTATTATTATTCTTGTTATTGTTATTGTTGTTGTTGTTATTATTATTATTATTAGTAGTATTATTATTAGTATTATTATTATTATTATTATTATTATTATTATTGTTATTATTATTATTATTATTATTATTATTATTATTATTATTATTCTTGTTATTGTTATTGTTGTTGTTGTTATTATTATTATTATTAGTAGTATTATTATTAGTATTATTATTATTATTATTATTATTATTATTATTGTTATTATTATTATTATTATTATTATTATTATTATTATTATTATTATTATTATATTGTTATTATTATTACTATTGTTATTGTTATTATTATTATTATTATTATTATTATTATTATTATTATTATTATTATTATTATTATTATTATTATTATTATTATTATTATTATTATTATATTGTTATTATTATTACTATTGTTATTGTTATTGTTATTGTTATTATTATTATTATTATTATTATTATTATTATTATTATTATTATTATTCTTGTTATTGTTATTGTTGTTGTTGTTATTATTATTATTATTAGTAGTATTATTATTAGTATTATTATTATTATTATTATTATTATTATTATTATTGTTATTATTATTATTATTATTATTATTATTATTATTATTATATTGTTATTATTATTACTATTGTTATTGTTATTGTTATTATTATTATTATTATTATTATTATTATTATTATTATTATTATTATTATTATTATTATTCTTGTTATTGTTATTGTTGTTGTTGTTATTATTATTATTATTAGTAGTATTATTATTAGTATTATTATTATTATTATTATTATTATTATTATTGTTATTATTATTATTATTATTATTATTATTATTATTATTATTATTATTATATTGTTATTATTATTACTATTGTTATTGTTATTATTATTATTATTATTATTATTATTATTATTATTATTATTATTATTATTATTATTATTATTATTATTATTATTATTATTATTATTATTATTATTATATTGTTATTATTATTACTATTGTTATTGTTATTGTTATTATTATTATTATTATTATTATTATTATTATTATTATTATTATTATTATTATTATTATATTATTATTATTATTATTATTATTATTATTATTATTATTATTATTATTATTATTATTATTATATTGTTATTATTATTACTATTGTTATTGTTATTGTTATTGTTATTATTATTATTATTATTATTATTATATTATTATTATATTATTATTATTATTATTATTATTATTATTATTATTATTATTATTATTATTATTATTATTATTATTATCAGGTCCTCATTGCATCATTCATTTTCATAAATAAACTCTAGTGTCAGGTTAACTCTTCTCCACTAGAGGGCAGTGCTTGTGCATCAGATGATTGAACTCAATAACTGATCAGGAATTTCCTATAAACGCCTTGAAAATAAAAATCTGTCAAATGTATTAATAGAACAAACACAAATGATGTTTGTCAGATTTTCCAGCTCTATTTCCTATACTTTTTTTTCATCTCAAATTTAAAATATGGGGGGGGGTTCATATTTGTACCTTTAACCCGTCCCTTTATAAAGTCATATTGTTTATCTGTTT
Source organism: Siphamia tubifer (assembly GCA_020466265.1). Lineage (NCBI taxonomy): Eukaryota > Metazoa > Chordata > Actinopteri > Kurtiformes > Apogonidae > Siphamia > Siphamia tubifer. The sequence continues at coordinate 2,147,340 of CM035801.1, forward strand.
ACCTGTTCTGCTTTGATTCTTTCCTGCTTCAGCTTAAGTTGAAATATTGATCACTGCATATATTGATCTGAAGACAACATCTTAAAAACACCTGGAGGATTAAATCAGGAAGTTGGTTTTGTTGAACCTTCAAAACACCCCAGTGATCCTCAACTCAGCCTTTTTAGGAACCTGCTCAGCTTTTTTCCACCCCACATGAACAACCAAATGTGCTTTTACAAACTGAGATAATGTAGTGGAAGCTCTTTGTCAGATTTATTTCTGTGTTCAGTTGACACGAGAGAAAAGAGTGTTTTTTCACATAGAATCTAGTTGAGTATTAATCACTTTATTATTCTTCAGTCACTTCAGTCTGTCTGTAAATTCCAGTTCCAATAATACTTTCCTGAACATCAGTAAACTGTGCAGGTTTAGAATAATGAAGAACACCTCCTGTAAGAGTTTCTGTAGTAAACTCCTCAAAAAACACTTTCATATAAGTTAGCTTACACAACATTAGCATGATTGCTAAATTAGCGTTATATGAAGAATAACTCAACAAGTTTATATGTGAAAAAACACTCCATACTAATAATAAAACTACTAAATATAAACAGACTTACTGGTGCTGTGGTCGTCCTGGGTTAACTGGAACCCATAGTTTGTCTGAAGGTAACGTCTGTATCCACCAGGGGGGGCTGCTCGCTCCTCTACTCAGAATGTAGAAGCTCGTTGTCATGCTATAAACCCCGCCCCCTCCATCTCCCCCCGCCCCCTCATGTTAAAACAGTACCAGTAAGTTGAACCTGGAAAAATTAAAACTGAAAACCTGAGAAGCGTGAAAGAAAAAAAGTAATACACGATAAAACAAAAATACCCTAACCCAAAATACTGTGTTTAATGTCTGTATTTTATATTTCCATTTAACATTTTACAATAACAAGTTGTTTTTTCAATACCACCGGTTAATGGCAGCGAAATGTCCCCATAAACCCTGAGACACAACCAGTACCAGAGACCACCCAGTACCAGAGACCACCCAGTACCAGAGACCACCCAGTACCAGAGACCACCCAGTACCAGAGACCATCCAGTACCAGAGACCATCCAGTACCAGAGACCACCCAGTACCAGAGACCACCCAGTACCAGAGACCACCCAGTACCAGAGACCATCCAGTACCAGAGACCATCCAGTACCAGAGACCACCCAGTACCAGAGACCACCCAGTACCAGAGACCACCCAGTCTAAGGTCATCACAGTAAACACAACCAAATGTAATCCTGTATAAGACACACTGTAGTTTTTGTAATACATTAAAGTTCTTTATAGTTCCAGTAAATACAGTATGTTAATGCTGGGGGTCCTGTCACTGCAGTAAACCCACCCCCCATAAACCCAGGCCTTTGACACAGTAACGAAAAATGAAACAGCGTCAGGACACGAATCAACTGGACTGAGTCTGACAGGACCCCCCCTCAGATAAAAACAGCTGGTCTGTATGACATCATATCTGACATGATGAAGTGGTTTAGTGTCATGATCCAGACTCAAGGTGTGATGTTTTGTCTCATGTGTCAGAGTGTATTTGTGTATTTGTATATTTGTGTATTTGTATATTTGTGTATTTGTATATTTGTGTATTTGTGTATTTGTGTATTTGTGTATTTGTATATTTGTGTATTTGTGTATTTGTGTATTTGTATATTTGTGTATTTGTGTATTTGTGTATTTGTATATTTGTGTATTTGTGTATTTGTATATTTGTGTATTTGTGTATTTGTGTATTTGTATATTTGTGTATTTGTGTATTTGTGTATTTGTATATTTGTGTATTTGTGTATTTGTGTATTTGTGTATTTGTATATTTGTGTATTTGTGTATTTGTGTATTTGTATATTTGTGTATTTGTGTATTTGTATATTTGTGTATTTGTATATTTGTGTATTTGTGTATTTGTGTATTTGTGTATTTGTATATTTGTGTATTTGTGTATTTGTGTATTTGTATATTTGTGTATTTGTGTATTTGTATATTTGTGTATTTGTGTATTTGTGTATTTGTATATTTGTGTATTTGTGTATTTGTGTATTTGTATATTTGTGTATTTGTGTATTTGTATATTTGTGTATTTGTGTATTTGTGTATTTGTATATTTGTGTATTTGTGTATTTGTGTATTTGTATATTTGTGTATTTGTATATTTGTGTATTTGTGTATTTGTGTATTTGTGTATTTGTATATTTGTGTATTTGTGTATTTGTGTATTTGTATATTTGTGTATTTGTGTATTTGTATATTTGTGTATTTGTGTATTTGTGTATTTGTATATTTGTGTATTTGTGTATTTGTGTATTTGTATATTTGTGTATTTGTGTATTTGTATATTTGTGTATTTGTGTATTTGTGTATTTGTATATTTGTGTATTTGTGTATTTGTGTATTTGTATATTTGTGTATTTGTGTATTTGAATATTTGTGTATTTGTGTATTTGTGTATTTGTGTATTTGTGTATTTGTATATTTGTGTATTTGTGTATTTGTGTATTTGTGTATTTGTATATTTGTGTATTTGTGTATTTGTGTATTTGTATATTTGTGTATTTGTGTATTTGTGTATTTGTATATTTGTGTATTTGTGTATTTGAATATTTGTGTATTTGTGTATTTGTGTCACTGTCAGTGTTCTTTTATTTTGGGATTTTGTTTCATGTTGACACTTTCCTTCCTGTCACCTGTGTTTTCCCGCCTCTCATAATTGTCTCCTTGATGTGTCCCACCTGTCTTCACCTATATAGAAGTTCCCTCTTGTTCTTTGTCCAGTGTGAATTTGTCAGCCCATGTAGCGTCTTATGAGCAGTATTTTTGTTCTTTGGTATTTCAGTGTCCGACTTGGTTCTTTTTTTTTTTTCCCATTTTCTGTCTTTGCCCCTGTCTGCCTGTCTGTCTGTCTGCCTGCCTGTCTGTCTGCCTGTCTGCCTGTTTGCCTATCTGTCTGCCTGTCTGTCTGCCTGTTTGCCTATCTGTCTGTCTGCCTGTCTGTCTGTCTGCCTGTCTGCCTGCCTGTCTGTCTGCCTGTCTGTCTGCCTGTTTGCCTGTCTGTCTGCCTGTCTGCCTGTTTGCCTATCTGTCTGCCTGTCTGTCTGCCTGTTTGCCTATCTGTCTGTCTGTCTGCCTGCCTGCCTGCCTGTCTGTCTGTCTGCCTGCCTGTCTGCCTGTCTGCCTGTTTGCCTATCTGTCTGTCTGTCTGTCTGTCTGTCTGCCTGCCTGTCTGTCTGCCTGTCTGCCTGTTTGCCTATCTGTCTGCCTGTCTGTCTGCCTGTTTGCCTATCTGTCTGTCTGCCTGTCTGTCTGTCTGCCTGTCTGCCTGCCTGTCTGTCTGCCTGTCTGTCTGCCTGTTTGCCTGTCTGTCTGCCTGTCTGCCTGTTTGCCTATCTGTCTGCCTGTCTGTCTGCCTGTTTGCCTATCTGTCTGTCTGTCTGCCTGCCTGCCTGTCTGTCTGTCTGCCTGCCTGTCTGCCTGTTTGCCTATCTGTCTGTCTGTCTGTCTGTCTGTCTGCCTGCCTGTCTGTCTGCCTGTTTGCCTATCTGTCTGTCTGTCTGCCTGTCTGTCTGTCTGCCTGTCTGTCTGTCTGCCTGCCTGTCTGCCTGTTTGCCTATCTGTCTGTCTGTCTGTCTGTCTGCCTGCCTGTCTGTCTGCCTGTTTGCCTATCTGTCTGTCTGTCTGCCTGTCTGTCTGTCTGCCTGCCTGCCTGCCTGTCTGTCTGTCTGCCTGCCTGTCTGCCTGTTTGCCTATCTGTCTGTCTGTCTGTCTGTCTGTCTGTCTGTCTGTCTGTCTGCCTGCCTGTCTGTCTGCCTGTTTGCCTATCTGTCTGTCTGTCTGCCTGTCTGTCTGTCTGCCTGTCTGTCTGTCTGCCTGTCTGTCTGTCTGTCTGCCTGCCTGTCTGCCTGTTTGCCTATCTGTCTGTCTGTCTGTCTGTCTGCCTGCCTGTCTGTCTGCCTGTTTGCCTATCTGTCTGTCTGTCTGCCTGTCTGTCTGTCTGCCTGTCTGTCTGTCTGCCTATCTGTCTGCCTGCCTGTCTGTCTGCCTGTTTGCCTATCTGCCTGTCTGTCTTTCTGTCTGTCTGCCTTTCTGTCTGTCTGTCTGTCTGCCTGTCTGTCTGTCTGCCTGTCTGCCTTTCTGTCTGTCTGCCTGTTTGCCTATCTGTCTGCCTGCCTGTCTGCCTGCCTGTCTACCTGTCTGTCTGTCTGTCTGCCTCTCTGTCTGTCTTGCCTAGACTAGTGTGTGTGATCTCTACTCTGTCCTCGACCATGAGCCTGTCCTCTGCTGGTCCCTCATCGTCTCTCGGACCCTGGACCCGACCTTTCTTCTGGACCCCAGTATGGTTTTTGGATTTTCCCAGATACTCATGCTTTGCCTGTTCCTGACCCCTGCCTGTCTGTCTGTTCCTAACCCCTGCCTGTCTGTCTGTCATTCTTCCTGTCACTCACAGAACCTTATTAAAGAATCACCTGCTCAATATGTTCTCATTATAGTCAATAAAATATGTAAACACAGTCTATTGTGTCTCAGTCCTGCAGTTGAGATTGTAACATTTTGACCCCCCCCCCCCCCCCAGATAAAAACAGCTGGTCAGTGTGGCGTCATGGTTTTGCTTTTTTCTTTTTATTATTTTCAGAATATTCATAATTCAACACACACAGGAAACACCAACAGAAACATTCGGAATGAAAGAGAAGAAATCATGTGACCCGTTGTTACGTCCTCCTGTCCTTCCTTTATTCAATGGGTGTCAAACATAAGGCCCGCAGACCAAAAACTGGCCCGTCAAATAGTCTGGTCCATTCCAGTCCAGTCCAGTCCAGTCCAGTCTAGTCCAGTCCAGTCCAGTCTAGTCCAGTGAAGTCCAGTCCAGTCCAGTCCAGTCCAGTCTAGTCTTGTCCAGTCTAGTCCAGTGAAGTCCAGTCCAGTCCAGTCCAGTCTAGTCCAGTCCAGTCTAGTCCAGTGAAGTCCAGTCCAGTCCAGTCCAGTCCAGTCTAGTCTTGTCCAGTCTAGTCCAGTGAAGTCCAGTCCAGTCCAGTCCAGTGAAGTCCAGTCCAGTCCAGTCCAGTGAAGTCCAGTCCAGTCCAGTGAAGTCCAGTCCAGTGAAGTCCAGTCCAGTCCAGTCCAGTCTAGTCCAGTGAAGTCCAGTCCAGTCCAGTCTAGTCCAGTGAAGTCCAGTCCAGTCTAGTCCAGTCCAGTCCAGTCCAGTGAAGTCCAGTCCAGTCCAGTCCAGTCTAGTCCAGTGAAGTCCAGTCCAGTCCAGTCCAGTGAAGTCCAGTCCAGTCCAGTCCAGTCCAGTCCAGTGAAGTCCAGTCCAGTCCAGTCCAGTCTAGTCCAGTGAAGTCCAGTCCAGTCCAGTCCAGTCTAGTCCAGTCCAGTCCAGTCCAGTCCAGTCCAGTCCAGTCCAGTCCAGTCTAGTCCAGTCCAGTCCAGTCCAGTCCAGTCTAGTCCAGTCCAGTCCAAGCAGTGATAATGATGTGGGATGTAAAAATTATAGTGAAGAAATGAACAATCAGTTGAATTCAGGATGTGATTTGACACCAACATGATCCACAGTGGGTCACAGCAGGAAAACAATCACATTTTAATGCGTAATAATGACAACATCACTTTAAATCTGTTTTACTGTAAAAAACAAACAAACAAACAAACAAACAAAAAAAACATGAAAATGATCCATTTACAGATTAAACTTTCACAAAAATTTATTTTGTGAAATTTTCTGTCAAACTTTTGTCTGTAGTTTATTGACCAGATGGAAGAGATTAAAATTTGGGGCCATCTCAAATTTGTCCCATAATTCAAAATGGCTGGCATTTTCCAAAATGGCCGCCTTTTAAGCATTTTTCACCATATCTGTGCTATTCCCTCAAATAAATGTTTACAATAGTTGACTACAATATAATAGAATTATATATTTGTTCACTCAAAATATCTTAAGAAAAATGTAAAAAAAAAAAACAACAACAAACTTTAAATTCCACATACAGTCATCCACTTATAAACGTAGGCATAGTTTTCTCTGTGGATTACACCACTCCTTATTGTCTCAACATTCTGAGAGAGTTTTGGTACAGAGTTTGTGGACAAAAAGATCTATGGATCCAAGGGTGGTGCAGTAGGATGGTAGGGTGGTGTAGTAGGGTGTTAGGGTGGTGTAGTAGGATGGTAGGGTGGTGCAGTAGGATGTTAGGGTGGTGTAATAGGATGTTAGGGTGGTGCAGTAGGATGTTAGGGTGGTGTAATAGGATGTTAGGGTGGTGTAGTAGGATGGTAGGGTGGTGCCGTAGGATGTTATGGTGGTGCAGTAGGATGTTAGGGTGGTGCAGTAGGATGTTAGGGTGGTGTAATAGGATGTTAGGGTGGTGCAGTAGGATGTTAGGGTGGTGTAATAGGATGTTAGGGTGGTGTAGTAGGATGGTAGGGTGGTGCCGTAGGATGTTATGGTGGTGCAGTAGGATGTTAGGGTGGTGCAGTAGGATGTTAGGGTGGTGCAGTAGGATGTTAGGGTGGTGCAGTAGGATGTTAGGGTGGTGCAGTAGGATGGTAGGGTGGTGCAGTAGGATGGTAGGGTGGTGTAATAGGATGTTAGGGTGGTGTAGTAGGATGGTAGGGTGGTGCAGTAGGATGGTAGGGTGGTGTAATAGGATGGTAGGGTGGTGTAGTAGGATGGTAGGGTGGTGCAGTAGGATGTTAGGGTGGTGCAGTAGGATGGTAGGGTGGTGCAGTAGGATGGTAGGGTGGTGTAATAGGATGGTAGGGTGGTGCAGTAGGATGGTAGGGTGGTGTAATAGGATGTTAGGGTGGTGCAGTAGGATGTTAGGGTGGTGTAATAGGATGTTAGGGTGGTGTAGTAGGATGGTAGGGTGGTGCCGTAGGATGTTATGGTGGTGCAGTAGGATGTTAGGGTGGTGCAGTAGGATGTTAGGGTGGTGCAGTAGGATGGTAGGGTGGTGCAGTAGGATGGTAGGGTGGTGCAGTAGGATGGTAGGGTGGTGCAGTAGGATGGTAGGGTGGTGCAGTAGGATGGTAGGGTGGTGCAGTAGGATGGTAGGGTGGTGTAATAGGATGTTAGGGTGGTGTAGTAGGATGGTAGGGTGGTGCAGTAGGATGGTAGGGTGGTGCAGTAGGATGGTAGGGTGGTGCAGTAGGATGGTAGGGTGGTGCAGTAGGATGGTAGGGTGGTGCAGTAGGATGTTAGGGTGGTGCAGTAGGATGTTAGGGTGGTGTAGTAGGATGTTAGGATGGTGCAGTAGGATGGTAGGGTGGTGTAGTAGGATGTTAGGATGGTGCAGTAGGATGGTAGGGTGGTGCAGTACTTATAAATATCCACAGATTGTTGGTAAATTTTGTCTTTTGTCCAAAACTCATTCATTTTCATCACATTCAGGTCATTTTTAACTGTATCTGTGTTTGGATGTAAATGCCCTCCAGCTGACATGGTGACATCATCATAGTCATGTGACCGAAAACTACTTACATTCTTAAAACTTTACATTTTGTTAAAGTTTCATTTGTAGACGTGAACATTTTCATTATATAATTGAACTGAACAGAAAAACGTTTGTCATTGACATTATTTTCAGATGATGGTGTTTTTATTGGACATGTTGGACCGTCTTCATGTCAGTTTGGAGGACGTGACCTTTGACCTAAACTCAGATGGACACCCATTTGGTGCCTGAGTCCAGGTGGGGCGACAGAAACGGGCCTAATAAGGGGATGATGACAGGGATGTTCCAAAACCATTATATTATTATGTCTTCTCTATCTCTACCCTGTAACGTCCTGGGACCATGTTATGATGTGGAGAGTTACCAATAATCTATTGAATCAGAAATTAATCAACTCCACATATGGTCTGAACTGTTCAGATGGATTTAGTAATAAATAGAACATTGACTTGTTTTTTCATTGTCTTATTTTTTAATAATTCGAATGATAAATAGATTCATAGGTTTTTGTTCCAATGGTTGATTTCATTAAGAATTTTAATCATGATTAATTAAAAATGAATCCAAATCAACTCTGTCATTTATCTGATAAAATTTTTTAATCATCTAACAGCGCTAACAAAACGACCACATACGTACGATAAAGGCGGAACATGGATATTATCATTTTTTTTTAGTTTTGGAATGCCAGAAGTGGGCGTGGCTCAATGAGGCCATAAGAAATTTGTTGAGAGTAGGTGATTTTTTTTTCGGAATTTCGTCTCCTTTTAAATTCATGAATGGTTTTGAAACTTCCCAGATGAAACTGTACAGAACAAATGTCATCAACAAACAGCTAATGGGGACTTTTTTTTTTTTACCTCCCGTCCGTCACAAAAAAAAAAAAAACATCCATGCCCTTTTTTCTGTTTGAAAGGAAGTGTTAGAGTTCACTGTGGACGGGCTGTCGGCGCCATAGAAAGAGGATGAATAGAATTTACAGCTGGGGTGAACATATACAGGCTATGGTACACTGGTTCCAGAGGGATGCTAGGCTCGGCTAGACTAGGCTAGGCTAGGCTAGGCTAGGCTTGGTTTGGCCTCGGTTGCCTAGGCTAGGCTCAACTCAGCTAGGCTAGGCAAAGCTTGGTTTGACCTGGTTCGGCTAGGCTCCACTAAGCTAGGCTAGGCTAAGTTTGGCCCTGCTCAGCTAGGCTACACTAGGCTAGGCCTGGCCAGGCTAGGCTCAGTTTGGCCTGACTAGACTAGACTAAACTAGGCTAGGCTCAGTTCAGCCAGGCTAGGCTAGGCTAGGCTCAGTTCAGCCAGGCTAGGCTATGTTAGGCTAGGCCTGGCTAGGCTAGGCTAGGCTCAGCGTTGTTCCGTACGATCGCAGCACCTGCAGCTCCATAACAGGTGCAGGGTGGCGCTCTTCCGTCTCCAACAGCGGCTTCATCTAAAAAGGCTGAATTTCTTTTGTTTTTTATACATTTTTTAAAGTCAAAGTTGGAAACAACAAATTAAGGCCACGTAACAAAATAAAAACTCACTACCAGGATAAAGTCGTTATATTTGGAAAATAAAGTCGTAGTTTAAAAAAACTTATTTGACAAGAATAAAACTTTATATTTCCAGAATATTTTAAAAAATAATTTGTAATATTGTCCAGAATATAATTTTTTTTCTTTTATTATGACTTTAATCAATGTTAATGAATCAGTTTATTTCACATTTTACTGAATGAATTTATGAAAGAACTTTACAAAAGGATCTGACTTTATTCACTAAATATTATCACTTTATTCCAGTTAAATCTTTTTTTTTTCAAACTGACTTTATTCTCATAGTGACGAGGTTTTTGATTTTCTTTCGTGGTCCAAACACACCGTCGTACGTCTCCCTTTAAAAGAACCTTATTTTTAAAGGACACATTATGTAAAACACTTCATTATGTAATAAATACATTTCCACTTGTTTGTGTGGGTTTTTATTACCAACAGTCTGAGGCCTGTTTTCAGTTGCATTCTGGGAAAAAAAACACGAATCACCCTTTCTAGGTCACACTGACATTTGAGCTGCATTTATAAAGTAAATATAATAAAACTGCTTCTTTTATGTGGAGATTTTAATTAAAATTTAAACTGCAGCACCCTGCTAACACTGCAGCACCCTGCTAACACTGCTGCACCCTGCTAACCACTGCAGCACCCTGCTAACACTGCAGCACCCTGCTAACACTGCTGCACCCTGCTAACCACTGCAGCACCCTGCTAACACTGCAGCACCCTGCTAAAACTGCAGTGCCCTGCTAACACTGCAGCACCCTGCTAACCACTGCAGCACCCTGCTAAAACTGCAGCGCCCTGCTAACACTGCAGCACCCTGCTAACCACTGCAGCACCCTGCTAACACTGCAGCACCCTGCTAACCACTGCAGCACCCTTCTAACACTGCAGCACCCTGCTAACCACTGCAGAACCCTGCTAACCACTGCAGAACCTTGCTAACCACTGCAGAACCCTGCTAACCACTGCAGCACCCTGCTAACCACTGCAGCACCCTGCTAACCACTGCAGCACCATGCTAACCACTACACCACCCTGCTAACTGCTGCAGCACAGCGCTAACTGCTGCACCCCCCTGCTAACTGATGTACCACAGTGCTAACTGCTGCACCACAGTGCTAACCACTGCATCACCATGCTAACTCTAGCTGCACCATCAGCTATCTGCACTGGACTAGTAAGTTGTAATTACTTTTTTAACTTCATGGGTGTCAGTGTTAGCCATGCAATAACTAGCTTACATTTGCTGTGCAGCTAACTCTAGACGTCCCGCTGAAGTTGGTGCAGCTTCTTCTGCTTCAGCTTCAGGATTTGACTGGGGTCAAAGGTAAAACTTGAACCTGTAGCTTGTCCTGCTATTGCTAATGTTTACAGATTTACAGGCATGATGACTGCAGTTTGGTCAATCTCATAATTTAGACTTTGTGTGGTAAATAGGGTAGACCCAACTGACCCTGAAAATGTGGGTTTAACAGTTAAAACCACAATTTTAAATTATTCACAGGCTCAGATATTCCAAATATGAGGCTGATGGCGGCCATTTTCAAATGAATCAATATGGCCACCAGACATCTGGGCAAATTTTCTGATTCTATACACCATAACCTTTACAAAAATATATAGTTTAACAAATCCTCCCAAATTTCCACTGAAGCTAAAATGTGAACATAATCAACTGAAGAGTTCACTGAAAAACTGGAATTAAAAAGTTCAGTTTCTGGGATAAACATCAGAATATAGTTTTATATTGGGATAAATATAATTGTAATGGCTACTTTAGTTTAACCCTTTAAAACCTACTGTTGCAAATTTTCAACATACTAGAAACTATTGTATGAGCGACAGTCAAATGAATGAACTCTAACTTTATTTAGCATTGACTAATATTTAAATTCAGGCAAAATGTGTTTAAAATAAAACACTTTTGGTTTTTGGTTGCATTTATTTTATACTTTTATAAACGTAACAAAAACTGCAGATATTTCAGGGTTTATTGTGTTATTTGACTTTTGGAAAAGCACCAAGTGAACATGTGTGTGAACGTTTTCATTTTTCAGCTCATTTTCATTATTAATAGTTTTTCAATTTCAAGGAAACAGTTTTTTGTTATGAAAAAAAAACAGACCAGTTCAGAAAAACAAGTGGAAAAGTGCGTCTTTGTGTCGCGTTATTACATAATGGAGTGGTTTTCTTAAACATGAATGTGTAAAAATGCCCCCCTCCCTCCCCATGCCCCCTCCCCAAAACAACTTTATACAAACTCATAAAACTTGACGATAATTTTCACCATCAACACAAAAGTCACAGAGTTTCTGTCCGAATGTTCGCTCACGTGTTGGTGGCGCGATCTCACGCACACGTAGACGTACACGTCGCCCTGGGGGGTAAGGGGGGGGGGGGGGGTCTCGACATGACGTCAGGTCACATGTTCGTGTTTTTATATCGCATGACAGTTCGTCACATCCGCCGGTCGTCTGTGGAGAGATGAGTGAAAATACCCCAAAATAAAAAAGAATAATAAACAATATAATAAAGAAAGTAATAATAAAAAAAATTTAATAAATAAAATTAAAATACTAAAATAAAAAAATCTATAACAATAATTACATTAAATAAAACAAAATACAAATAAAATAAAATAAAATACATTCAAAAATAAAGAAAAAAGAAGAAAAAAAATAAATAATAATAATAAAATAAAAATACAAATAGAAAAATGAATAAATAAAAAATAAGAAAAAAGTAAAAGCATATTAGAAAAATAATACAATTGAATAAAAATAAATAGCAATTCAACAGTAAATAAATAATAATAAAATAAAAAATAAATATGCAAAATAAAACATAATAAAATAAAAAGTAAAAACAATAAATCCAAAAATAATTAAATGAAAATAAAAAAGGAAATACATCTTTATGAAAAATAATAAAGTCAATAAAATGTAAAAATTACAAATAATAATAATGAAATTTAAAAAAATACAAATTATGAATACAATAAAATAAATAAAAAAAAAACAGCAAAAAAGTTTTTTAAAAAGGCCTCAGGGGTAAAGTGGGGGTCAGGGGTCAGGGGTCAAGGGTCAAGGGTCGGCGTGGAGGTCCGTGTTGGTTCGATCAGTCGTGGATCACGATGGGGCCTCTCATCCTCAGGCTGGGGTGCGGGTGGGGCGGGGCAAGGACCAGCCCCTGCGGTGGGCCCTGGGAAACCCTGCGGAGGGTGATCTGCTCACAGGGCTGTCGACAGGCGCGTCTCAGCTGGGACCGGGACAACATCCGCCTAGCCCGCCTGGGGACAGGGGTCAGAGGTCAACACATGTCAATATAAACACCAGAAGTCGACATAAAACACCAGAGGTCAGAGGTCAAATGTTTGTGTAAAAATATCATTAATGATAAATATATCTACATTTACAAACCATTCTGTAAAAATGTAATATGAAAAAAAAACAACTTTTTTTTCATTTTTATTAGTGTGTGTTTAATATGTTTATAAAACTGATCTATAATCAATGAGTAGAATTAATGAGATAAAACAGAATTTTTTCAATAGAAAATATTGAATTGAATATAAAATAAATGTCCCTAATTTAATGAGTTTCTACCATTTAAACATATAAATATAGTACTGTGTGTACAGTACTATAGTAAATATAAATACAGTACTGTGTGTACAGTACTATAGTAAATATAAATATAGTACTGTGTGTACAGTACTATAGTAAATATAAATATAGTACTGTGTGTACAGTACTATAGTAAATATAAATACAGTACTGTGTGTACAGTACTATAGTAAATATAAATACAGTACTGTGTGTACAGTACTATAGTAAATATAAATATAGTACTGTGTGTACAGTACTATAGTAAATATAAATATAGTACTGTGTGTACAGTACTATAGTAAATATAAATACAGTACTGTGTGTACAGTACTATAGTAAATATAAACTATAGTACTGTGTGTACAGTACTATAGTAAATATAAATACAGTACTGTGTGTACAGTACTATAGTAAATATAAACTATAGTACTGTGTGTACAGTACTATAGTAAATATAAACTATAGTACTGTGTGTACAGTACTATAGTAAATATAAATACAGTACTGTGTGTACAGTACTATAGTAAATATAAATACAGTACTGTGTGTACAGTACTATAGTAAATATAAATATAGTGCTGTGTGTACAGTACTATAGTAAATATAAATACAGTACTGTGTGTACAGTACTATAGTAAATATAAATACAGTACTGTGTGTACAGTACTATAGTAAATATAAATACAGTACTGTGTGTACAGTACTATAGTAAATATAAACTATAGTACTGTGTGTACAGTACTATAGTAAATATAAATACAGTACTGTGTGTACAGTACTATAGTAAATATAAACTATAGTACTGTGTGTACAGTACTATAGTAAATATAAACTATAGTACTGTGTGTACAGTACTATAGTAAATATAAATACAGTACTGTGTGTACAGTACTATAGTAAATATAAATATAGTACTGTGTGTACAGTACTATAGTAAATATAAATATAGTGCTGTGTGTACAGTACTATAGTAAATATAAATACAGTACTGTGTGTACAGTACTATAGTAAATATAAATACAGTACTGTGTGTACAGTACTATAGTAAATATAAATACAGTACTGTGTGTACAGTACTATAGTAAATATAAATACAGTACTGTGTGTACAGTACTATAGTAAATATAAACTATAGTACTGTGTGTACAGTACTATAGTAAATATAAATACAGTACTGTGTGTACAGTACTATAGTAAATATAAACTATAGTACTGTGTGTACAGTACTATAGTAAATATAAATACAGTACTGTGTGTACAGTACTATAGTAAATATAAACTATAGTACTGTGTGTACAGTACTATAGTAAATATAAATATAGTACTGTGTGTACAGTACTATAGTAAATATAAATACAGTACTGTGTGTACAGTACTATAGTAAATATAAATACAGTACTGTGTGTACAGTACTATAGTAAATATAAACTATAGTACTGTGTGTACAGTACTATAGTAAATATAAATACAGTACTGTGTGTACAGTACTATAGTAAATATAAATATAGTACTGTGTGTACAGTACTATAGTAAATATAAACTATAGTACTGTGTGTACAGTACTATAGTAAATATAAATACAGTACTGTGTGTACAGTACTATAGTAAATATAAATATAGTACTGTGTGTACAGTACTATAGTAAATATAAATATAGTACTGTGTGTACAGTACTATAGTAAATATAAATATAGTACTGTGTGTACAGTACTATAGTAAATATAAATACAGTACTGTGTGTACAGTACTATAGTAAATATAAATATAGTACTGTGTGTACAGTACTATAGTAAATATAAATATAGTACTGTGTGTACAGTACTATAGTAAATATAAATACAGTACTGTGTGTACAGTACTATAGTAAATATAAATATAGTACTGTGTGTACAGTACTATAGTAAACATGAATATAGTACTGTGTGTACAGTACTATAGTAAATATAAATATAGTACTGTGTGTACAGTACTATAGTAAATATAAATACAGTACTGTGTGTACAGTACTATAGTAAATATAAATATAGTACTGTGTGTACAGTACTATAGTAAATATAAATATAGTACTGTGTGTACAGTACTATAGTAAATATAAATATAGTACTGTGTGTACAGTACTATAGTAAATATAAATACAGTACTGTGTGTACAGTACTATAGTAAATATAAATACAGTACTGTGTGTACAGTACTATAGTAAATATAAACTATAGTACTGTGTGTACAGTACTATAGTAAATATAAATACAGTACTGTGTGTACAGTACTATAGTAAATATAAATATAGTACTGTGTGTACAGTACTATAGTAAATATAAATACAGTACTGTGTGTACAGTACTATAGTAAATATAAATACAGTACTGTGTGTACAGTACTATAGTAAATATAAACTATAGTACTGTGTGTACAGTACTATAGTAAATATAAATACAGTACTGTGTGTACAGTACTATAGTAAATATAAATATAGTACTGTGTGTACAGTACTATAGTAAATATAAACTATAGTACTGTGTGTACAGTACTATAGTAAATATAAATACAGTACTGTGTGTACAGTACTATAGTAAATATAAATACAGTACTGTGTGTACAGTACTATAGTAAATATAAACTATAGTACTGTGTGTACAGTACTATAGTAAATATAAATACAGTACTGTGTGTACAGTACTATAGTAAATATAAATATAGTACTGTGTGTACAGTACTATAGTAAATATAAATATAGTACTGTGTGTACAGTACTATAGTAAACATGAATATAGTACTGTGTGTACAGTACTATAGTAAATATAAATATAGTACTGTGTGTACAGTACTATAGTAAATATAAATACAGTACTGTGTGTACAGTACTATAGTAAACATGAATATAGTACTGTGTGTACAGTACTATAGTAAATATAAATATAGTACTGTGTGTACAGTACTATAGTAAATATAAATATAGTACTGTGTGTACAGTACTATAGTAAATATAAACTATAGTACTGTGTGTACAGTACTATAGTAAATATAAATACAGTACTGTGTGTACAGTACTATAGTAAATATAAATATAGTACTGTGTGTACAGTACTATAGTAAATATAAATATAGTACTGTGTGTACAGTACTATAGTAAATATAAATACAGTACTGTGTGTACAGTACTATAGTAAACATGAATATAGTACTGTGTGTACAGTACTATAGTAAATATAAATATAGTACTGTGTGTACAGTACTATAGTAAATATAAATACAGTACTGTGTGTACAGTACTATAGTAAATATAAATATAGTACTGTGTGTACAGTACTATAGTAAACATGAATACAGTACTGTGTGTACAGTACTATAGTAAATATAAATATAGTACTGTGTGTACAGTACTATAGTAAATATAAATATAGTACTGTGTGTACAGTACTATAGTAAATATAAATACAGTACTGTGTGTACAGTACTATAGTAAATATAAATATAGTACTGTGTGTACAGTACTATAGTAAATATAAATATAGTACTGTGTGTACAGTACTATAGTAAATATAAATACAGTACTGTGTGTACAGTACTATAGTAAACATGAATATAGTACTGTGTGTACAGTACTATAGTAAATATAAATATAGTACTGTGTGTACAGTACTATAGTAAATATAAATATAGTACTGTGTGTACAGTACTATAGTAAATATAAATACAGTACTGTGTGTACAGTACTATAGTAAATATAAATACAGTACTGTGTGTACAGTACTATAGTAAATATAAATACAGTACTGTGTGTACAGTACTATAGTAAATATAAATATAGTACTGTGTGTACAGTACTATAGTAAACATGAATATAGTACTGTGTGTACAGTACTATAGTAAATATAAATATAGTACTGTGTGTACAGTACTATAGTAAATATAAATACAGTACTGTGTGTACAGTACTATAGTAAATATAAATATAGTACTGTGTGTACAGTACTATAGTAAATATAAATACAGTACTGTGTGTACAGTACTATAGTAAATATAAATATAGTACTGTGTGTACAGTACTATAGTAAATATAAATATAGTACTGTGTGTACAGTACTATAGTAAACATAAATATAGTACTGTGTGTACAGTACTATAGTAAATATAAATACAGTACTGTGTGTACAGTACTATAGTAAATATAAATATAGTACTGTGTGTACAGTACTATAGTAAACATGAATATAGTACTGTGTGTACAGTACTATAGTAAATATAAATATAGTACTGTGTGTACAGTACTATAGTAAATATAAATATAGTACTGTGTGTACAGTACTATAGTAAACATAAATACAGTACTGTGTGTACAGTACTATAGTAAACATAAATACAGTACTGTACGTATCAACCCATGATGCTTCTGGTGACCTTTGACCTTCATTCATCAGTTGTTGTTTCCTCAGTTTTTCTCAGTGTGTTTATTTAAACTTTATTACAGTACGTTTTATAAAATGACAGTAAACAGGTCGATGGTGTCGTCCTGTTTGTCTGCGGCTGCTGTGTCTCCATGGTAACACACACACTTTAACGCTCATTTCTCCACCTAGACCAGCGCTGTTAGTATCAACAGTTGAGTCCAATGGTGCAGAAGAGTATATGACCCACACACTATCATCAGCTTAAACACAACTGGTCCAAACTTGGACTCCTCAAGCCCGGAGACGTGGACCGTTCTACAGAACCTGGGTCTGCTACGCCGCTCAGATCCAGCTTCGCACAGCGGAGTCTCGCTCCACAGAGGCTCCGCCTCCAAAGACATGGGAGGCGGAGCCAGAGGAAGTAGAAGTGCGCCTGTGGCGGTAGATTTCCAGCTAAGCTAAGAGCTAACCCGTTCAGACCGCCGCTTCCATCAGTCCTGCTCGCTAACGTACGCTCAGTGGAAAACAAAGTGGACTACCTGAAGATTTAAACACAAACATGATCCACCAGACTGATGCATCCTCATTCTGACCCAGACCTGGATCAACTCTTCTGTCCCACACACCCACATTAGCCTGGACATGCTAACAGTGTTCAGGTCAGACAGAAGCCATGCTGTCACAGGTAAAACCCAGGGGGCGGTGTTTGTATCGACACTAACAACAGCTAATGTTAGCATTAGCCTGGACATGCTAACAATATAAATCTACATTTTATAAAAACACATATTTATACAAAATCTGTACAGGGGGTTTAGGGGGTAGTACTGGGGGCTTTGGAACAAATCAGACCTTTTACATGAAAAATTAAACTTAAATTTATGAAAAATTCACGCAATGAAACTGGTACCTATACACACACACACACACACACACATATATATATATATATATATATATATATATATATATATATATAAAATAGTGTTAGAATTTTACTGCAGATTAAATCCTAACTTCTCTGAACAGGTTTATTTCTAACACACTCTGGCCTTTTTCATTATTATTTCTAGAACCTTCCAGTTCAGCTCCACAGCGACAGCCCATAATAATCAGATTCACACTGATGTAGAATGAATAATGAAAAGTGGATATGGATGTTTGTTTGTGAATTATTTATTTATACATTTCATCCACTACACTGGAGTCACTTACATTAAAGAATAAATCAATATAAATGTCATTTCCTGCAGAAGTTCTAGATTATTCTGCACTGATTTCATACATTTAATATCAAACTATGACTTTTTTTACTTTAACTTCTGATTATGTTTCACAGCTTTGATTTTTATTCTTATATTTTTCTTATTCTTATATCTTATATTTCATTATTGTTCAGGAAAAACTTCCTGAACAATAATGATCTGCAATAATTATATAAATTACAATAACAATAACTTCATATAAAATGCTATCGTTTTTTACAATAACTGCTATATATAAAACACACACACACATATATATATATATATATATATATATATATATATATATATATATATATATATATATATATAGTAGTGATCGGAGCACTAGGGGCAGTGACCCCCAAGCTGGGACAATGTCTCCAGCAGATACCAGGAACAACATCAGAGATCTGTGTCCAAAAGAGAACATTGTTAGGAACAGCTAAGATCCTGCACAGAACCCTCAGGCTCCCAGACCTCTGGTAGAGGACCCGAGTCTGAAGGAGACACCGCCCAGGTGGGGCGAGAGGAACATTTTTTATATACATATATATATATATATATATATATATATATATATATATGGATAAATTAGTGTCATTTAAAACAGTTTAACTGATGTGTTTAGTTTAAAGTAATAAAAAGAATCTAAATTAATCCATTCACTGACAGTTGACGTCATCGTTCAGAACATACAGTGATGAAGCGAACACACGTCACTCACCTGGTCTCCCGGGTGACGAGGAAGAAGCTGTCATCGGGAGCGTCGATCCAGTTTGGGCGTCGCTTACGGATCATGACTCCGCCCCTGGTGCCTCCACTGCTGCTGCTGCGACCGTTGTGCTGTCGAAGGAAACCACCGTCAGACCCATACGTATGAACCATGATGATGATGATGATGATGATGATGATGAACAACAACAACTGTTTGTTTATGACTTTTTAACCATAGAAATATTCTAATGGTTTTAAATTCAAACATCTAGAAACTTCTGACACAAACAAACACAGTTTTTCTGGAAGAATTTTATCAGATTTTGGATTTTTTTAAAAAAATCATTTTAGTTTTTAACACATTTTTAACAAAGTTTTAGTTTTAGAAACAAAAGTTATTTTAGTTTTTTCTGATTTTAAATTATTTTAAATATTTTCATTTAAATATTTGATTTAAATGTTTTTTTAATGTGATTTTACATCTTTTACATTTGTTTTGTTTTTTATACAGGTTTAAATATTTTTATTTTTATTGTAATATTTGTTGATTTTTTTCAGATCATTCTTTAACTTTAACAGATAAAACCCTTCACTTTTACTTTTTTATTTTGCTGGTAAAAATATTATTACAATTATGGGTGTCACTGGTGGTGCAGTGGTTAGCATTAGCATTAGAACTATGGTGCAGTGGCCTAGCCTAGCCTAGCCTAGCAGTGCTATCTCTATTCTCTAGTGGTGCTTCATAGTCAGAGGAGGCGGGGCTAAAAGTTTGTCTTTCAAATCCTCTGTATGCAATAGGACGGTACTACAACCAATCAGTGTAATCTTTAGGATGATGTAGTTAGAGCGCCTGAAAGTTTACGGAGGAGTCTGGAGAAAGTTAGGAATGACTAAACAAAATGGTGGATTATGGAGCTGAACGACTGTTTACGCTTGTTTCTCTCCCAATCGTCACATCGTTACTTTGTTAGGGCCCGCCCTCTGACTACACTTCACTGTGATTGGTCGACCAGTTTCAGGGAAATCTGGACAAAAGTTACATTGAGTGAAACGAGTCTACTACGATAGAACATTACATTTACTGACGCTAGGAGGAGCTAGTGTGGCTAGGCTACTACGATAGAACATTAGATTTACTGATGCTAGGTGGAGCTAGCGTGGCTAGGCTACTACGATAGAACATTAGATTTACTGATGCTAGGAGGAGCTAGGGTGGCTAGGCTACTACGATAGAACATTAGATTTACTGATGCTAGGAGCAGCTAGTGTGGCTAGGCTACTACGATAGAAAATTAGATTTACTGACGCTAGAAGGAGCTAGTGTGGCTAGGCTACTACGATAGAACATTATATTTACTGACGCTAGGAGGAGCTAGTGTGGCTAGGCTACTACGATAGAACATTAGATTTACTGACGCTAGGAGGAGCTAGTCTGGCTAGGCGACTACGATACAACATTAGATTTACTGACGCTAGGAGGAGCTAGTGTGGCTAGGCTACTACGATAGAACATTAGATTTACTGATGCTAGGAGGAGCTAGCGTGGCTAGGCTACTACAATAGAACATTAGATTTACTGATGCTAGGAGGAGCTAGCGTGGCTAGGCTACTACAATAGAACATTAGATTTACTGATGCTAGGAGGAGCTAGTGTGGCTAGGCTACTACGATAGAACATTAGATTTACTGACGCTAGGAGGAGCTAGTGTGGCTAGGCTACTACGATAGAACATTAGATTTACTGATGCTAGGAGGAGCTAGCGTGGCTAGGCTACTACGATAGAACATTAGATTTACTGATGCTAGGTGGAGCTAGCGTGGCTAGGCTACTACGGTAGAACATTAGATTTACTGATGCTAGGTGGAGCTAGCGTGGCTAGGCTACTACGATAGAACATTAGATTTACTGATGCTAGGAGGAGCTAGGGTGGCTAGGATACTATGATAGAACATTAGATTTACTGACGCTAGGCGGAGCTAGCGTGGCTAGGCTACTACGACAGAACATTAGATTTACTGATGCTAGGAGGAGCTAGGGTGGCTAGGCTACTACGATAGAACATTAGATTTACTGATGCTAGGAGGAGCTAGTGTGGCTAGGCTACTACGATAGAACATTAGATTTACTGATGCTAGGAGGAGCTAGCGTGGCTAGGCTACTACGATAGAACATTAGATTTACTGACGCTAGGAGGAGCTAGTGTGGCTAGGCTACTACGATAGAACATTAGATTTACTGATGCTAGGAGGAGCTAGGGTGGCTAGGCTACTACGATAGAACATTAGATTTACTGATGCTAGGAGGAGCTAGTGTGGCTAGGCTACTACGATAGAACATTAGATTTACTGATGCTAGGAGGAGCTAGTGTGGCTAGGCTACTACGATAGAACATTAGATTTACTGATGCTAGAAGGAGCTACTGTGGCTAGGCTACTACGATAGAACATTAGATTTACTGATGCTAGGAGGAGCTAGTGTGGCTAGGCTACTATGACAGGACATTAGATTTACTGATGCTAGGAGGAGCTAGTGTGGCTAGGCTACTACGATAGAACATTAGATTTACTGATGCTAGGAGGAGCTAGTGTGGCTAGGCTACTACGATAGACATTAGATTTACTGATGCTAGGAGGAGCTAGTGTGGCTAGGCTACTACGATAGACATTAGATTTACTGATGCTAGGAGGAGCTAGTGTGGCCAGGCTACTACGATAGACATTAGATTTACTGATGCTAGGAGGAGCTAGTGTGGCTAGGCTACTACGATAGACATTAGATTTACTGATGCTAGGAGGAGCTAGTGTGGCTAGGCTACTACAATAGAACATTACATTTACTGATGCTAGGAGGAGCTAGTGTGGCTAGGCTACTACGATAGAACATTAGATTTACTGATGCTAGGAGGAGCTAGTGTGGCTAGGCTACTATGACAGGACATTAGATTTACTGATGCTAGGAGGAGCTAGTGTGGCTAGGCTACTACTACAGAACATTACATTTACTGATGCTAGGAGGAGCTAGTGTGGCTAGGCTACTAGGATAGACATTAGATTTACTGATGCTAGGAGGAGATAGTGTGGCTAGGCTACTACGATAGACATTAGATTTACTGATGCTAGGAGGAGCTAGTGTGGCTAGGCTACTACAATAGAACATTAGATTTACTGATGCTAGAAGGAGCTAGTGTGGCTAGGCTACTATGACAGGACATTAGATTTACTGATGCTAGGAGGAGCTAGTGTGGCTAGGCTACTACTACAGAACATTACATTTACTGATGCTAGGAGGAGCTAGTGTGGCCAGGCTACTATGACAGGACATTAGATTTACTGATGCTAGGAGGAGCTAGTGTGGCTAGGCTACTACTACAGAACATTACATTTACTGATGCTAGGAGGAGCTAGTGTGGCTAGGCTACTATGACAGGACATTAGATTTACTGATGCTAGGAGGAGCTAGTGTGGCTAGGCTACTACTACAGAACATTACATTTACTGATGCTAGGAGGAGCTAGTGTGGCTAGGCTACTAGGATAGACATTAGATTTACTGATGCTAGGAGGAGCTAGTGTGGCTAGGCTACTACGATAGAACATTAGATTTACTGATGCTAGGAGGAGCTAGTGTGGCTAGGCTACTACGATAGAACATTAGATTTACTGATGCTAGGAGGAGCTAGTGTGGCTAGGCTACTACAATAGAACATTAGATTTACTGACGCTAGGAGGAGCTAGTGTGGCTAGGCTACTACGATAGAACATTAGATTTACTGATGCTAGGAGGAGCTAGTGTGGCTAGGCTACTACGATAGAACATTAGATTTACTGATGCTAGGAGGAGCTAGTGTGGCTAGGCTACCACGATAGAACATTAGATTTACTGATGCTAGGAGGAGCTAGTGTGGCTAGGCTACTACGATAGAACATTAGATTTACTGATGCTAGGAGGAGCTAGTGTGGCTAGGCTACTACGATAGAACATTAGATTTACTGATGCTAGGAGGAGCTAGTGTGGCTAGGCTACTACGGTAGAACATTAGATTTACTGATGCTAGGAGGAGCTAGTGTGGCTAGGCTACCACGATAGAACATTAGATTTACTGATGCTAGGAGGAGCTAGTGTGGCTAGGCTACTACGATAGAACATTAGATTTACTGATGCTAGGAGGAGCTAGTGTGGCTAGGCTACTACGATAGAACATTAGATTTACTGATGCTAGGAGGAGCTAGTGTGGCTAGGCTACTACGATAGAACATTAGATTTACTGATGCTAGGAGGAGCTAGTGTGGCTAGGCTACTACGATAGAACATTAGATTTACTGATGCTAGGAGGAGCTAGTGTGGCTAGGCTACTACGATAGAACATTAGATTTACTGACGCTAGGAGGAGCTAGTGTGGCTAGGCTACTACGATAGAACATTAGATTTACTGATGCTAGGAGGAGCTAGCGTGGCTAGGCTACTACGATAGAACATTAGATTTACTGACGCTAGAAGGAGCTAGCGTGGCTAGGCTACTACGATAGAACATTAGATTTACTGATGCTAGGAGGAGCTAGTGTGGCTAGGCTACTACTACAGAACATTACATTTACTGATGCTAGGAGGAGCTAGTGTG